>JAFEUB010001436.1:27500-72500 GCA_024529925.1 Ophthalmolycus amberensis | reverse complement strand
AGACACATATGCAACGCTGATTACCATAATATGTGTGATAAGAAGCTGTACATGGAGGACCCAGGGGAATGTAGGTGAAGGAAACAGGAAGAGATGCCACACAAGTTGTTCACCGCTCGCTGCCCGGTTCTTGTGTTAAAAATGTCCACTTAATAATAAAAAACTGCATTAATGCGCAGTAAAATAATTGTCGGCGTTAATTAATTAAAGCGTTCACGACAATAACGCGTTAACTTGCCCAGCCCTAATATATACACACACAACCTTCAGTTCTTTATTGTCATAGCTGTTACTGAGGCTCTGGACAGTAGGGCAGGTGTTTTCAGAGGGGATGAAACATTGGGGTGGCTGTTCCTCCTGAGTCCTCAGCTTCACCGGTCTTGCAGGTATGGGATAAGCTTTTGGTTGCCAGGTACTCGTCATTAAACATGTTTTGTGCGTTCAGGTTGTGTGGCTCACGCGTGATAGTGGTGTAACCGAGCATCTTGGGTTCGTGTATAAGGGCACTTATCATACAGTAATAACTGGAGTCGGGAGACCAGACATCTTTTATCAGCCCATGACAACTCTCTTTATTGTTTTCTCCTTTGGCTAGAGGCGGGAGTTGCGCCTTCGCTACGGCAACCCTCAAGGGACATATCATCGTCAACACCAGAACGACAAACATGAGACAGTCTGTTACATACGTCTCCCCCCCCCCATTAGAAACGTCCCCGTTTCGTGACCAGCAAACACAAATAAAATTACACAAAAATCTCAAATCAATGAGAGAAAACAACAAATGACCATAGCTAACAGGAGTAAACCAAACTATAAATGGCACCCTAAATAGGAAGCTGAACAACGAAACTTGACACCGTATGATTCAGAACAACTATAACTGCTAATTCACACACGGATTAATATCCCGGGTGCCAACCCACCAACAGTCAAAACATATTCTTGGAGGTGCGATGGGGGACACACCACACGACCCCCGCGGGACCGTACAGGGTCAGGCTCTGCCCCACCCCCTCCAAGGCCAGTGTCCAACCGGCCTAGCACGCGCTGCTCCCCCCTCCAGGGAGGCCGAGAAGCCCCCACTTCAGGATGGAGGGGTGTCGCCCCCTCCCAGGCGGCCTGGAGGGAGGAGCCCCAGTCCTGGGTGGTGGACCCGGCAGGAGGAGGAGCCAAGGAGGCACAGCGTGCAATTCCTGCCACAGCAACAGGATCGTCAGGGAAACTGTCAGTAGCTGTTGTTGAGGCCCTGACACCAGCTACACCACTTGAGGGCTCCTTACAGCCGCCGATATCTGAGAATATTGCTGAGATGGACAGTGTGGACCACCCTACCTCCTACGTTAGAGGGGTGGTTGAAGGCACTGAAGTGTCCATATTAGTTGACTCAGGAGCGACTGTCATTGATTAGTGCCGACTTTCGTACGTCAGTCCCTGCCCTGCGAAACCGACCACTGAAAAAGAACTAGATTGACTCGCGTGTAGTTAATGGACAAATGTTGGATACTTTGGGCACGATTGTGGCGACTTTCCGTTTGGGCCCCACCTGTTGGCAACACACATTTCATGTCCTGCGAGAGTCCACTCAAACTGTCTTACTGGGTCTGGACTTCCTAGCCAAGAACCATGCACTGCTGGACTGGGGACGGGGTGTGCTCCAGTTATGGGACGCTACAGTGCCCCTGTTGAGAGGTGGAGAATTAGTCCCTGCATGCTGTAACGTGTCCCTGGCTGGAGCTATGACTATTCCCCCTCTGAGCGAGGCCCTGGTGCCAGTGAATGTTCTCTCGCCTATCACTGCTGGCTTGTCTGCAAAAGAGTTTGAGGGCTACCTGGAGCCTAACAACACCAGAACGACAAACATGAGACAATCTGTTACAGTGGTTTCAACCATATGGGTTTCCAAGTCATCAATGTCCTCAACTTGGATATCAGAGGATGCTAGGTTGCCTGGGGACTGCTGGAAAATCCACCACATTCCCATCATACGATGGATGCAACGGTGCGATCTTCTAGTTCCCCGACACTGACAGTTCCACTGTCCACCCACTGAATCAAATGTCAGTCTCGTCCTCCCAAAGTGACACCAGTTGTCCATTTCATTTGTGAATACTGAAAAGAAGTACCACCGTTGAGAGTATCCCTCATCTCCAAAAAAAACCCAGGAAAAACACTGTCCACTCCAGTGGCGGCTGGTGGATTTTTTTTTGGGTGGGGCCATCCAATCAATTTCAGCAAATAGTATAATTCAATGCAAAAAAAAAAAAAAAAGGTATCAAAAACGCATTAGTACTTTGTAGTTACATTGTTATCATTTATTCCAACACTGACATAATAAGGACATCTTATTCATACACTTCAGTATATTAATAGATATATATATCATATAATAATAATATTCAGTATAATATGATATATAAATACCATATAATCATAAATATACAATATAAATATCATGAATATATTATAATAAAATATAAATATCATATATAGTCGAATAGAACAAGTATATTTTAAGATGCCCCTATGAACCTTGTTTGTTGGAGAAACACCCAATCAGTGCGGTGAGGAAACCTGCATGTTTTTATGACAGTTATTTGTAAAGGAACTTTGCTCTTCTGAGTGGCAAACCTCTCAATGACCTTCTTATTGAAGTCAGGCATGTCCCCGACAAGTTCCTTCTCCATGGAGAGCATAGCCAGAGCATTAAAACGCTCTCGTACGTTACCGTTAGCATCGAGTGGGTGGAAATGTCCGTCGTCTCGTCTGCTTGTATGGCGATAAAATCAGCGTTCTTTACTTCCTCCAGAATGTACTCCTTCACAACCGACAGCATGCAGTCCAACAGCTCGTTTTGTACCGTCTTTGACGTGCCTTTAAACACGCTAGCTGTCTTAAGGTGCTCCTCCAGCACACCGTCGAGGGACGCAACAAAATCCACCAGTCCCTTGAACACGCCAGGGTTGTCAGAGGAGTCAGTCTCGTCATGCCCACGCAAAGCCAACTCAAAAGCCCCACAAAACTTGACACAATCAATTATTTTGGATAGAATGTGCCGGTTTTTATCCACCTCCTCATTGTGTTTCCTCACTGCAACCCTGTGTCCGTCGTCCAGCTGAGTTGCGATGTTCACTTTGCCCAATATGGCTAGCTTGACGGAGTTATCCATGTGCGTCCTGGTGTTCTCATGTCTTCTTATTTTTTCAGACAGGTGCTCAAGTCCCTCACTCCCGTAACTGTCCATGCTGATTCTGCCCCCGTTGTTTTAAAAAGCAAGCATGGAAAGCAAAATACGGCATTAGCACGACTGCATCCAGCTAGCCAAACTTTCTTGGTGTACCAGTCACTGGAGAAGTGTCGCGTGTGCTGCTTCCCTTTCACGCCAGTCTGCTGTGTTATTGTGATGTCAGGTTGTTCTGGACCCAGTTCTTTTACCTGTAGTTTCTCCGCCAAAGTTCTCCTCTCAAACGGGTCTTGGAGGAGAGATTTTACAGAGTTAGGATTGAGTCTTGGAAGAGTAGCGTTACTGCTCGCACTCGCCATTGTCATGTCGTTAAAATGGCGTTTCTCGCGAGACTAGCCCTGACGAGAACGCGCAGCGAGCGGGGCCTGATCGTTCTGGCCCCAAGCTGAATCTATTTCAGGGCGCTGATTGGCTAAATTGTATGTCACTCATTTATATCTTGAATCAGCAATTGGCTAAACTGCTTCATAGACCCGTCTCCTTTGGGCCAAAACGATTTGGCCCCTGAGCTGCGCGTTCTCAGTGTCGTGCACACAGACAGGGGGAGAGGACGAGCAGGAAAAGCATATATTTTGCGCAGATATCATATTTTACACACATTACTGGGTACATTCCATAGTTCAAAAACACAAATATTGACAATTTGTATAATTTATGATTATTATAATTTTTTTTTTTTTTTTTTTTTTTTTTTTGTGTGGCTAATGGTGGGGCCATGCCCCATGGCCCTCTATGGACCAGCCGCCACTGGTCCACTCTATTGTTGTTGGCAGCAATGTTCAGCTTTTCACATTTGTCACCCCACTCGGACGACATCAACCCTTTGCTAACCATGTCCTGCAGTGACGTAGATGTGCAGACTGCTGGCTTAGCATAGGGTTTGGCCGTCTTCGTTCTTTCAAGGTGATCGCATTCCTTTCCAGGATTTCCTGACGACCAAGCGATCTGCATGAATGTGCGGCACTTCTCTACCTCAGTCAAGTTTAGGTGGATATGTTGATTTGACGACATGAATGGGAAAAACCGGACTGTGGTGATATTTTGGAGTGACATATATTCCATTTTTTTCCGCTACATATTGGTGTACAGAGTATAGCTGGGCAATGCGGACAGGCACAATGGTCAGGGTTTGAGTGCAAGTTCTTTGTGGAGTCATCTGTGTCTGCTTTTCTTTTTAAAGTGCTTGACTTCTCTGCAAAAACAAGAACTTTTATCCCAACATTTAAACATTGATTAAAGGCTTTAACTAATTAATGTTTAAACCACAATACTCAAGCTACAGATTCCTTACCTTTTACATATGGCATTTATCTAGGTGGTTTTGTAACTGGGGTGTGGGGTAGAGAGAATCTGTTTCTGTTTAGCAACACAATGGAAACTGCAATCATTGACATTGCTAGTGAATACACAACATTGATGACCAATTTTGTTTGACGTTTTTGCCGCTGTCACAAGTATCTGAGAGTAATACACATCAAGCCATTACTGGTATTCAAGAGTCAACATCACGTCACCAACCTGATACACCAAATTCAGTCAAATGATAGTACAACTATTTTAAGAGAATTAAATGATATTTTCACCACCTTGATCAGTATGGAGTTATGAGTCTAATGTGTAATCTCAAAATATGGAATAGAATATCTCAGCAGTACATGCTGCCAACATACGGTTCAGTCTGTTTGTGCCACCTGCCAAGACACAGCCTACAGAGCATTTATAGGACTAACATTTATTTGATTGTTGTCTGTGTCCCAGTGCACTAGATATGGAATACAAAAATGACTGAGGTTATTTTCATCAACAGCAATATTGTGGCAAACTGTATGTTATACCACAGCTTAAGGACAACTCAGGAGCATATCCTCCTCGAGAACTAATTTTGGGACTATAGCACTATTCCAAGACAGTTCATCAGATATGAAAGAAAGCCAAAAGTTAGAAAAATAATTATTGCCATGTATTACCTTGCTTCTTTTTGTCTGATGCAATTACCTGCAGGAGATAGAAATTGTTAAAATGTAGCACTAGCATTAGATAATTGTAATGGTCATACCATGAAAGTTCACTTAATAAAACTAAAACATGCACCCCAATATCGGAACAAACTGATTCACTAAAGTGAAAATTATAGGTGGACCAATACCAGTGCAAATCGCAAACGTCCTAAGTAATGAGCACTGATAAAGTTGAATCACCATAATGTGAGGGCTAAGACAAATTAATGGATGACGGTGCAAGGGCTTAAAAATCCTTGTGAAAAAATGCAACAGTCCTTTGGGAAATCACATGGCCAGTCCAAAACATTACTGTGGACAGTACAGCACACTATTTATATATATTACTATTCTTTGAGAAAATATGATTATTTCAATTGTCAGGTGTATGTTTTATATATAACCTGAATTTTGATATGTTTGTTTAAAAAATAAATTGGTAAAATGCATTACAATCTCCAAATAAAACAATTAAATTACATCATACACCTTGCTAATAGTTCAGCTGTACTCCATAATGATGAGACATCGGAGAAGGTCTGATGTGAACCTGTGAAGAACAGCATCAACACCCCTCCCCCACTCCTTAAACTTCTGAGCTTAAGTTAGTGGGTAGCCCATATTGTAAATAAATCTGCTGATTATTTTAACATTGTCTACAATTTATTTAACTTTTTCCTTTCATTTTGGAAAGGCAACTATTTGTAGCCCTTCTCACCTTCCATTTATCATACTCGTTTTAGATGCAAAGCCACCGTCTCAAGAGTCTGTGGATACATTAAAGATGGTCAGATAAAAATTACGACAAATGAATACAATAACACTTGTAATAGTAGCAACAAAAAAATCCTGAACTAACTACTTATTATGCATATCAAACAAATATATTATTTATACCAAATGTAAAAAATATAATATAATTGAACTTAATACCGTTTACATCAATGTGAATTTCATCCAGACTCTTCCCTTTGAATTCTCCAAGTCGTCCCTATTGCCAGAAGCACTTTGCTCACTTTGGCTAGCTGTAGGGTGCCCTCTGGAAGGCGGTAGTGCTTCCTGTGGACATTAATGTTATGCCCAAGGAAATCTGCCAACTGGTCAAGTTCTGTAGTCTTGAGATTGAGAAAAGTTGAGAGGGTAGCAATGTGCTTCCTGAGTTTGGTCGAGGTTAGTTAGCACTTTGGGATTTTTTACATCACATTCGTGAACAAACTGCCTGATGCAGTCGGAACCCCTGATGGAATGGACAGAATGTGGCAAGGCAAAGAAGAATCGATTTTCATTCAGCACCCCACATTGTTCTCGCTTCTCAATCAGAATGTCTAGCCATTCCCTCATGAGTGGGGTGAGGAGAACAGGAACTTTCCTACTGTAATCCAGACAAAATGGTTGCAAAGTTTCTGCTCCATTGGCGTAAGGGCCAAGTTAACATCTTCATGCGTTTCTGATTTGTCTCTTGATAGGTATGAAGATAAGGGCATTCTTGATACCTCTCTGGCGATTGAAGAGAATAACTTGTGCCAGGGTAACTTTAGCAAGGTCTTTCCTGTCTTTGCTGCCGTTTCTCAGACAAATGAAAATGAAGATTTATGGACATCCTCCGTGAATAGTAGGAGTTGAGGAGAATTCCACTTGGCTTGGTCAAGTTGAGTAAGCTTGGCTTGCTATGTCAAATCTCCAACTTTGTTGGTATAGCTGTGCAAATTCCTTAGCATCTTGGGCTGCTTCTTAATCCTTCAGATTTAATAAACGTGGCTAAAGAATGCAAGATGTGTCCAACTTCGCGAGCGAGAGACGGACATTTGCCAGTTTCATCACTGACTCCAGTTAGGCATCTTGCAGGAGTGAGAACATGACCATACATTTCTGGTTTTATGAGTTCTTTGATCGTGTTCACAGGTGTAACTTGTTTTGCTGTCGGTACAAGTCTACCAAGCTCTCTCAGCTTCTGTTGAATGTGTTGGCCGATTACCTTCTAATTTTTCTTAAACAGTCTGTATCCATATTCAAGAATGCAGCGGTCTTGCTTCACAGCAAGTGCAGTCTTATGATTTATATTGTAACCCCCCTGCAGAAAATAGGGGAATTATCAAATCTAGGTTTGATGAGATTGGTTAATAGGTCACTCTGACTGCTGCACAGACAAGAAATATCCACCCCGAATTACGCAACCAACAGGTTTAATTAGAACACAATATAATGATCCATTCTACAACAATTTCACATTTCCAAACATCAAAAAGTGTCCAAGCATGTCATATGAAAATCAAAAACACCTCTGAGATCTCAGGAATAAATTAAATTGAAAACATTATAAAAGAGCTTAGTTCTCAAATATGTGTCTGTGCTATTTGATCTTCATCTGCATCAGCGGAGTACATTTTTTGAGTAGAGTCATGACTTGTTGTAAAGCTTCTGGACTGACTGAATGGAGATTGGGTCCGACTGGAAGACTTAAATTGGCTCTGATTAGACTTGCATCTCTTCTGACTAATTGATGGAATTTTCTTTCATTTCCCAGCAATAATTCCAAGCTACAATCACTGTCTGTGCTTTCCTCCTTGGGCCCCACTTGGACGATGGGCCCCATGTGGTTGGTGTGCTCCCTGTCGAAGGGCCCAACAAAGTAACAATTGAGAGTGCACACACACACACTAAGCCAATCAATTGCAGAGGTAGTTCACATTTGATATGAATTAGCTGATTATCAATGAGCAGGGTCAAAACCTGGAGATTAGTCACACAGGCAAAATAATCCGAAAAGGGGCAGGCAGAGAATCCAAGGTCGAAAACAGGCAGATCAGATATTGGAATGAGGATAACCCAGGAGAGCTTGGCAGTAACACACAAGACAATCTAGCAGGGATCAAGTGCAAGTGAGGGGACCTAAATAGTGAGACTAATGAGGGAATGGGCTGCAGGTGAGATGGGCGTGGAAGACCAGGTTAGGGGAATGAGTGATGATAGGGTGTGAATGGCAGGACCTGAAACAGGAGAGTTAGAGAAACAGGCAAGCAGGATGAAAACAATCTAAGATGAAGTGGAATTCGTGACAGAAATAAAAAATATAATAAATCAACAATGCTTGCTTGTGCTGTTGACAGCTGCAGGTGGATCTAGATTAGTTATCTTCTGTTTGCTTGCGTCTGTTCCTCTGTCTCACACTCAAACAATCACAATCTACAAAGGAACAAAAATGTCACCATACATGACATTGGGCCTCATCAAGAACCAGCGTGAATTCGTACGAACAGATTCTTTAAGTGGCCTGTACGTGTGATTAAGAAGAACTTGCAACAATCATCAATGCACAACTGGTCCAGACCTGTCGTGAGCAGTTATTCTGCAGCTATGAAAGCCTCAGTATTTTACTAATGGATTGTATATTTCATTACTTTGAAGTCATTTTTGTACTTGTACGTAGGGCTGGGCGGTATGACCAAAAATGCATATCACGGTATTTTGTAAGATGCTGGCGGTTTCACGGTATTTTTTTTTTTTTGCGTTAACGCAGGGGTCTTGTTGTGGCAAAATGACGAGAAGAGACGACGAACTGGAGTTGCAACCAGCGGGAAGTGTTTTAATAAGATCAAGTCAACATCAACAAGTTCAGTATATCGAAACGACTCCCATGTAGTACTTTTCACAGATCACTTTTATAGTCAAAATTCACGCCCCTTAAGCTACGTTCCACCAATCAAACCAGTCCGTTGAATCGAAAAACAAGGCACATCTGGTCTCTTAATTAGGGCATGTTCTCATGTCGATGTTCTGGTCAAGTCAACCTTTTGGCAATTTGGTACGAATAGGAGAGATTTATTACAGTTTGTCTGGCGCCCTAATCACCTCCTGAGAATTGTTTATGAACCAGAATGTGTGTTATATAACACGTTATATAACTGTTGCTTGTGAGCCCAATTGTGTTCAGTTCAATTCAAAGTTATGATGATTTTCTTCGACAGTCTCCAACTCATTTTCACTCTGGGCCACATCAGCATCACGGTCGCCCTCAAAGGGCCGGTTGTAAATGTAACTACTCCTGACATATTGGTAAATAACTGTCTCTGCATTTGATTATTGTTTATTCAAGTGTAAAAATATTGTACATAGTTATATAAATGTAAAAATATATTTAAGCACATTTCTGTTATTACAACTTAAATCCTTTTAAGTTAGGGTTAAGAAACCCACAATACTCTATCAAAGATCAAACAAGTTATTACAATAACTTTGTTCAATGCTTAAAATCCTTTCAAGGGTGCGTTTGCACAATCCCGCATGAAGTATTTCATGTGTTGTAAAGACACATTTAAAGTAGTCTTCAATGTACTCACAATACATTTCCATTTCAAGTGTACAGTAACCAGCCAAAGAGCTGCTTCTATGACTGTTTAAGTATCTCATCATTATGAATTTCTATCTCAATTTCGACTATGGGGATATTTTTATTATCAAGTCTTTTAATTTATTTTTTTTGCTGACTGATTCACGGGCCACATAAAATGACGTGGCGGGCGGGCTGGATTAGGCCGGTGGGCCTTGAGTTTGAGACCCCTGCGTTAAAGCATTAATTAATTAACGCCGAAAACAACCGGCCAGTGAGCGGCGAACAGCTGTTTGTGTGGCGTGTCTTCCGTTCCGTCACTTCCTGTTTCCTTCACCCTACATTCCCCTGGGTCCTAAGCCCCTCCAAGTAGCCTACAGCTTCTTATCACCCTCTATGTACCAAAGTACATTTATAACAAATACCACACATATTATGGTAATCAGCGTAGCATATGTGTCTGACCAAAATACCTTTTGTTGTTCATCCTGCATCGCTCTTTTCTGTTCTAACGTTACTGCCGCGACAGAGCCTCTGTGTGTGGTGTTTTGCCCAGTTAAATAGCGTTAGTTGTGGGTTGTTGTTATAATGTTACAACCATGACTAGGGTTCCCTCTCAATACACTTAAGACAACTAGCTCCGACCGAAGCATTCACAGTCTAGTCTGATTCACACTCCGGAGCAGGAGGTGCCGGTAATGCACCAATAAGATGGATGCCAACCGCTGTAGAAGAAGTAGTAGCGCTCTCAGCGGCGAACAATATATTTTGCTCCGTTGTTGAAGAGCGACAGAAGTTGTTTTGGCTGTGCACCAGTATGGCGGTATATGAAAAATTCATATCGTACGGGAAATTAAAACCGGTATACCGCCCAGCCCTACTTGTACGATAGCGCTTTTCTAGTCTTCTGCCCACTCAAAGCGCTTTTGCAATACATATTTATTAACCCATTCACACACATTCATACTCTGTTGGCAAGGGCTACCATGCAAGGTATGGGAGCAATTTGTGGTCTTGTCCAAAGACACATGGACTAGTGGAGTCGGGGATCAAACCGCCGATCCACTGATTGAAGGATGGCTGGCTCTCTCACTGAGACACAGTCGCCCCTGTGTGACTGAAATTGGCTATTGATGCTATTGTATAACACTGCAATATCAACATCAGCATCTCAAGATGCAAAAACGACTTAAATGATGAACTGATTGAAGGAGTGTAACCATGGATGAATGTTTCAGCAGTTAGTTGGACCCAAAAGCAGACTCTGATACACCAGTAAAAAAGGAATTCATTGCAAGGAAAGGGGAATGAGGTTGGGTTTTAGGTATGGCGGAGAGCGAAGCTGAAGTGCCGCCAGCAGTCAGTGTGCCCCCACTGGGTCCTCTCCACCTTTCTTTCAGTCATTGAAAACACAACTTCTGCTTACATTTAATCAAATCTGTTTTTTTATTGACCCGACTGGGGTGTCATTTTTTAAAATATCTTCTTAATTTCTTGGGTTTGATTCTGTCAGCTGAGCATGTTGTCTTGTTCGTCTCGGACTGCTACCTAGTGTTAGACTATTGCCACTAGTCAGAGGTGTGCCAAGCTGCCACAGGACTGCCACTAGATGTCAAGAGTTTATTTGAAAAATACTTTTTGTAAGGTTCTGTTTTGTTCTCGATGAAAAGTGCTGTTGAAACTTGTTAGATGTAATTAATGAGATGAACAATTCAAAAATAGTCAATTATGTTACAAATGAAAGCACAAGTATTTTCTGAATCAATAAAGCTGCAGTTGTCATGGGTGGGAACACACGAGGAATAGAACCAGACGCAGAGACTGTCAGGAAACAGGGTTGAGAGAATCTATTTTTATATATGTGAATTGGAATCGAAATAAAACGGAACGAGTCAAAATATAGAATACTCTAAACATATAAAAACATGAGAATTTATCTACAAATGAATAATTAAATATGGCAAGAAATTCTGCCCAAAGAAATGCAGTGTCTAGCAGAGAGGTTGCAGATTGCAACCAACTGAAACTCCTCCCCTGTGCCAAGCCTGTCGTAGAACTATGGTAGGTGACCCAAACACTTGTCCCTTCTTCGCTAATGCAAACTAATCACACTCCTTAAATGAACCATCCACCTTGTAGACCGTATCTAAGAACTCTTCACAAAACATGTCGTAATCACTCCAATATTGGAATTCAAAGACACTTTGTGGTGAGTCTTCTTCTTCATCCATATTTTCAAGGTCGTCTAGCGCTTTGAGCTGCTTTTCTTTGTCTGTATTTGTTAAACCTTACTTTACAAAATACCCTGTATTCACACAAACATTCATTCATTCATTTCACTCATCAAAAAACCACACCACAAATAGTCTGTCTCTAAATGTATATTGTCATTCAAGTTGAAAAATGGCCGATTTAATTTTTTTAACTACAGCATGTACTTCTAACTTTTCACATAACAGCTTCAAAGTCAGTTTTGTTACCAAGGCAGTATTACACATTTATAAGTTAAAGGTTGCAGCATGTCCAATTGAAGACTGATAGATTGAGGTGGAGGTGTTACCATGATGTACAAAGAATTCAACAGAAAAACGTTTTGCTTTTGTTTAGCATGACTAACTTGATGAAATAATTTCACTTTTACAGCCACAAACCAACATCTATGATTGACTATTTAAACAAGTAAATACAAAAAAAGATGATGTTATCTACTACAATAACAGGGATTAGACACCTTGTGGCTGCAATTGCATGTGGCATAAAGGTCAAGAAAGGCTGCTTGTCGTTCAGAATTTCTCTATAACACAAAAGAATGAAGTCTATAACAAACGGTTGTCAACAACTCATTTAACATGAAAACAATGACAATTTTGATGTACACTCTTACCTGAAGATTCCAAAACCAACCTGCCATATTGTCCCATCGCCAGTGGTGTGCTGCATATTGCCATCATATTTTGGAGGAAGCAATTGTTTTCTCATTGTGCAATTCAATGAGTACTCAAACTGTTTGCTTGAAGTGTGCCTCCTTCATTTGGCAGACAGAATATCTAAATGCTGCCAGCTCACGGTTGAACTGTTCTGCCACTGAGGAATTGATCTCTGAGCATAAAGAGGGGCAGATGTTCAAGCTCCTCCGGTCTGCGTTTCTGGTGGAACCTGTCATAGAGTGCATACCTCTCATTTGTTTTTGTTGTGGAATGTACCAGTAAACCGGTTTGTTCCTTGGAACAGGTTGCAGTGGTGCCCCTGGAGACCTGAGATTCTGAATCCAGTCAAGGTCCACTTGAAGTGTCTTTTCCCTGGCTGCATCAATGTTTGGCTGTGATGGTGCACAGAGCCGGCCATCATGGGGCTGAAAGAATTTCTGCTGGGTCCTATTGTTCATGCGACATGAAACCTGGCCTGCCACATCTGAAATATATACAGTTGGAAAACTTAAAGCTCAGAAGCCCATCTACGTGATCTCTGGCCGATTCTCCCCAAAAGAGAAAGTTCACGTCGTACACAACTCCATGTGTACAGGCGAAGTGCAACACACCACCTGGAAAAGCAAGCAAAATTTTACTCGCATGCTTTTAAAAAACACATTTCCCCTTTATTTATCACCTCCTGTTTTTTGTAGTTTTACAAAGAGCTTTGGGTAAAGCTCCTTGAAATTTAGCAGCTCCTCCAGTCGGTTGACAAGGTCAGTGATGGAACCCTCAGAAGTGACACCAAGTGCTGCAGAGGCATCTTGTAGTTCTTTCTTTTGTGGCTGAAATAGTCAATGCAGCTTTCAATATACAGTCCAATGAAAAATATGCACAACAACTTCAATTATAATACATTGTGAACTTTATACACACCCTTCTAGACTCAAGAAGTGCATGGATGATGTCTTCATCCACCTTTTGGTTGGACACCGTGGTCTCTCCTGACCTTTTCTTCAACCCCTTTTTCACTTCTGTCTTTGGGAGTATGTTTTCCAGCACGCGTGTCCTTTCCCATCCACGGAGCCAATGTGGAATATGTAAGCAAGGACCTGTAAGGGTTTACTGTGGTGGTTCCTATTAGAAATGAAAGTACAGATGGTATACACTTATACCACATAGGTATCTTTGTATTGTTATTATTTTGTTTTGTTTGGAGATGTGCATTAACAGGTTGCAAATTAACCATCAACTTCAAATATCAGATGAAATAACCTGCATTAAATACATCTGTATCAATAACCTAGACAATTAACAAAGACACAGGTAAATATAACAAATCGATGGTTTGAATCCACGTATACTGCCAGCTAGTGGTAGAAATGGTAAACACTCTTAATCTGCATCTCCTTTTACAGGCTATGCTCTGCGTTCACTCAAGCAGCAGCACAATACGGTGGAAGAATAAATAGCAACAACTCTGCACACACAATTACTTTGAAACTATATTACAAACTATTGCATCAAACAATCCACAGATTAATCGAAAACGTGATTCTTGCTGTGTACATGGATAAATGAATATCAAATCTCATGTAGTCAACTATTGTTGCTAACTTACTCCCATCAGCCCACGTTTATTTATTTTTATTCTGTTACCCTGGTATGTGCTAGCATCATAGACGAACCATTTTCTTGCATACGGTCATTCTATTACCTTCACTTTTATTTTGACATACTCTGACTACTACTTTACGTCGCTCTTCAAAACAAATAAACCATAAAACAGACTCGTACACGGACCAGGGGGCACACTCCTGACTGCTGGCGGCACTCCTGTGACAACTACATATAAGCAGAGGAATAGTGAAGATATTTTCAGACATGTATTTTTGGATTGGACATTATATATACACTTTTAAATGATAATACAACGGTTGATTTATTTATTTTAGCCGATTGTTGTAAATGACTATAAAAGTAATAATTTGGAAAGTGTATTATGGTCCCTTTTGTTGCAAAATCATACTTAAATAAAATGAATGAGAAACAAAAGTACAACGTACTTACTAAAAGGCCAGGCTGATTTAGCTATTTCTTCGGCCACAACAAAACTAGCTTTCACGGCACCCTCACTTTGTGATTTTGCCTTTGTGAACATAGTCTGCTGTTACACCAGCGTCTTTTTTAACTCGTCTGTCCACGTGCTTGTACTTCACCTGGTGTTTTGTCTCATAGTGCCGTCTAAAGTTATATTCAGAAAACTCACTTTCCATGTCTCTCTCCAACTCACTTTCCATGTCTCTCTCTCCAACTCACTTTCCATGTCTCTCTCTCCAACTCACTTTCCATGTCTCTCTCCAACTCACTTTCCATGTCTCTCTCTCCAACTCACTTTCCACGTCTCTCTCTCACTGCGTCCAACAATAGGTTGCATAAACTGTTTTTTAATGCACTGTAATTCTACGGTGTTCAAACAGGCCAACTGGCTCTTCTCCGCAGTACAGTGTTCAAACAGGCCAACTGGCTCTTCTCCGCAGTACAGTGTTCAAACAGGCCAACTGGCTCTTCTCTTCCGTACAGTGTTCAAACAGGCCAACTGGCTCTTCTCCGCAGTACAGTGTTCAAACAGGCCAACTGGCTCTTCTCTTCAGTACAGTTTGCGGGAAGCCTCTCTTCGATTGACAGTCGCAATTGTGTTATACACAAAGTTTTTAACGTCCTTCCAGGACCTTTTACCCAATATCTTTTCTTGTTTTAGGCATTTGCTGCAGTCCTCTTTCCCTGGAACTCTGCGCTCTTCCACAAATTTCCCTAGATGTTTTTTGACAGCAGTCTTCTCTGCTTCCGTCCATGGCCTCTTCATCTGCGCTTTGGATGCCCCTACAGATGGCAAAGAAGACAATGTAACATTAAATACATAGACCAGAATGTAGATATCTTGACCAGGCTCATGCATAGCCTGCACACAGTCTCAGAAATCACTGTCACAGGAGCTTTGAAGTCTGACACATTTTGAAGTACTTACCAGTTTCTTTCACCACTGCCTTCATTTTTCTTCTTTTCTTCTTCCTTTTAGCCGGGCTTTTTCCTGGGCTCTGATCTACAACAGTAAAGACAAACTTTAGTTCACCTCAGGTATATTGAATATAAAGGTTTATGTTTAGTATTTGATTGTTTGTGTGGTTAATGTGTCAAGGGGTGACATTCATATTTGACTAACAACACCTGACAGCTGGCTGCTAATTCTTACATTTTAGAAGTCAAAACTGTAAGTAGCAGCATATCCTGTAAATGTTAAAAAAACATTTGTGCCCTTAACTGTTTCAACAGGAGACAATGATTTTACTGCCACAAAAAAAAAAAAGGAATATTTCCTGTTATGGATTACCTATCTCAAAAGAGCTACAAATTACTTTAGCTACTACTGAAGAATTTAAGTATGAAAAACGAGCAGGTTTTGTTGTAAAATAAAGGCCATTTTACTCACCATCTGGCTCTGAACTCTCATCCTCACGGGGGTCAGAACAATCATCTGCTAAAGAAGAGTGACAAAAGTGACATCTTATTCTATTCAGTGTAGGAAAGGATACAGAAAACTGCATTTACAAACCATTTGCATAAAATGTTCATGTGTTTAGAGACAGGTTTAAAATGGCGGCCTTATTTATAAAAATAAATGAATAAAAATTAACTTGCCATCATCCACCTCCCTGCCTCGTTTCCGTCCCCTCTGTGGGACACCCACTGAAGTCGATGTGGGACTTTCAGCTGTAAAGTTAACGAATGACAAATATAAGGGCTTTTTTCTTTCAAAATTGAGAGTGGAATGATTATTCTCAATTCTGGTAAGTTTGGTGTGAATGGAGCCTTTTAATTTTGAGGTACTGGGGAAGGCTATTGATTATTTTTTAAGTCAAGAAAAGGTTTCAAAGATAACCTTTTTCAAAAACAGTAAATATAATCCGTAACCAAGTACATTTTTGTTCAGTTCCTAACTCACCCTCTATATCTGAGCCCTCATCACTGTGGTCAGGTCTGCTCAGGTGGGTGGAGAGGTCAGAACCTCCATCTGAAAAACAAGAGTAGAGTGAAATTGGCACCTCTTACTATACAGTGTTGGAAAGAAAGACATAAAATCATGCATTAAATCCAGAAGTGTTTCTAATCTTCTGACCCCTCATGGGAACAAGAAGGGAGGACAAAGAATTACAAAAACCTGTGTTTTTACAAAGTGTTGACGAGGGCTGCAAATAACAATTTATTATTGATTGATTTTCCAATTATTGGCTCAATTAGCGTATTTTGGCTATATAATCTTAGAAAAAAGACAGAGCATCCAATCCTTGCATTTGAGAAGCTGAAATTAGTGGGTGTGTTTAGCATTTTACTTTTGAATTACACAAAGATTAATCAACTATATATAAATGGTTGAAGATTGATGTAAATGATCAATTAACTAAAAATTCCAACGCTAATATAGACAGGTGTAAAACAGATAGTGTCCTTATTCCTAAAAACCTACCCTCTGCCTCGTTTCCTTCCCCTCTGTGGTTCCCTCTCTGAAGTTGATGTGGGTCCTTCAGCTGTCAAGATAAAAAAAGATAGAATACAAGTGCTCAGTGGTAAAAAAATATTAATAATGAAGTACAAAAACTAGTAGTTATTAAAAGAACTCCATACAAATGTTGTACAAATACTACTCTTGATCAGCTCATGGACAATATGGATCAGTTGTTAACCTTACACTATTTTCACCTAGAATTTCTAAAAATATCCTACTTCAGATAGCAATATGAGGTGAAACAGTCACACTGCTAATTTTGTTTGGTCTTTTTAAACAATGCATATATTAACATGAACACTGGAATGTGGAAGTTAAACTAAGTCTATGGTTTGCCTGGAAATGTATTTCCATTAAATGAGATCAATACTGTCCACCTGTAGTGGATTTTACAGATAAGAGTTATGGTGAGTAAAGTAAGGCTTGGAGATTTGATGACACTTATGGCTATACTGCTTATGCGCAGACAATGAAACAGAGCAGGAAAAACAAGGTCAGTTACACTGCATACGTACCACAAACAGAAACTTTAAGCGTGTTGAGGTTTTTCCCTGCAAGCGTCCCAGTGCCTTGCTCCATTGCAAAGAGAAGTTTACTTATCTTGGCAATTTGAAAGGTTTTGTCAGTTTGTCTGTAAAAGTCACGGTGAACTCTGATGTCATGCCCCATGAACCTTGCAACTTGTTCCAGCTCTTGTTCACTGAGATCCAGGAGTTGGCAAAGTGTGGCAACCTGTTTTCTTAATTTGGTTGATCTTCGGGGTTTTCGACTTTGCTTTCCTCTGCATATTTCCGCAGACAGTCACATCCACGGATGTTTGTCATCGCACCAGGTCTTGCAAAGAGATAAGGATTTTCACCAGGTATGCCAGCTTCTTCTCTCCATTTAATCAACAAATCGATTGATTCCTTCATTCTCTCCGTGAAGAAAACCGGTACCTTCCTGCCTCTTTTTCCTCTGACTTCTATCCGAGTTAGTAGCTTGCTCAGCTCTTTCTCTAATGGTGACAGGGTTTCATATATGTCCTCGTTTATAGGATTTGTGCTTGCTTTCTTGTAGGTCTCAAAAGTCAAGCGTGACGCTTCCCCTTCACGTCGCTTGTTAAAGACAATGACCTGCGCCAGAACCACCTCGTTTAACTTCTTGTATGCTGTTAAACTCAGCT
This sequence comes from Ophthalmolycus amberensis, assembly GCA_024529925.1. NCBI lineage: Eukaryota > Metazoa > Chordata > Actinopteri > Perciformes > Zoarcidae > Ophthalmolycus > Ophthalmolycus amberensis. The sequence goes on along the minus strand of JAFEUB010001436.1, from coordinate 54,297 downwards.
GTTGCATCAGTTCCCGCTTTGCTTCATCTTCTACCATCCTGAGATGGTTCCTCAGAAGCATCACATTTTTCGTGAGCGGGATGTCATCTTGTTTGTTCCAACTCTTTTCTTTTATGGTTTGATGAGCACTGACAGAAACATGGTTCTTCCAGTTTTTTTCCAAAAGTTCAAAGAATTTTTTTGCAGACTTCTCTGCCAGGTCATCATCATTCATAAGAGTCTGTCCAATCAGGACCTCCACAGCTCCTTTAAGACAAAACCCAATTTTGACTGCTGTCGAAGGTTTTCCGTACTCATTTTTGCTTGGACTGAACTGTGTAAGCTTCTTAACTACATTGACAACAAGTTGAAATTTTAATGGAACACAAACATCTTGAAGAAACTTCACAGTCTTGTCCATATCTTTAGCAACCAACATGAATCGGCCAAGCTCCCTCATTCTTTGTGCAATGTACTGGTGCTTTGACTTCACACGGCCATGTTTTGCGAACAGTGAATCACCATATCCGCAAATCAAGGAATCACTCCGGATGTGAAACGACACGTCATCCTGTCGCATGTTATTAATGACTTCCTGACATCCACTGGAGGAAGTTCGTATTGGAAGCAAGCGTGCAGCAAGACTTTGTACTCGTCCTCTTGTCTTTTTCATGTCGTCTGTTACACATGATTTTTTACTTTTGCAGGAAGACTCATGTCTCCACAAATCCTTTTTAGAAAACATTCCATAGCAATATGGGCAAGGCAAATAATCCTGAACAGACGCTTTATCAGAGGGCTGTTTCCACGTCACTAGTTCACCTCTGCCTTTTTCTAGGACTTTGGAGTTGTGCTTGAAATCGCCTCTATTTCGCAGTTGTTCCAAAAGAATTTTTCTGTCTTTTGATCCTGTTGGAAAGCTGAAGGCATATGCAACATCCTTTATCTCCATGTGCTTTCTTTGCAAATGCCTCGCCATCTTCAAGTTTGACTGGCCACAGTAGAGACAGTAATGCCTTTTGTCCCATGCTCGTTTCCTATCCTCCCTTTTTGTACAAGTTTTAATGGTCACAGTGGATTTTGTTTTGTCCGTCTTTTGTTTCTTGTTTTTTGTTTTCCTATAACTTTCTGGGTTCTTATATTTTCTAATAGTGCACTTGCCTTTTGGCTGATCATCTTCTTTTGAATCAGTGTCCGTACCTTTTACTTCCTCATGATCACTGCTGGAGAGATTCTCACATGATGAAGTGGCTCTGCTTTTCAAATCTTCCTCATCACTGGATGATGAGGAAGATTTCGTCCCAGGCGGCTTGTACTCTTCCTCTGATCCTGCATTGGTGGATAATTCTGAGAAATCGCTCGATTCGTTTTGGACATTTATCAACTGTAAGAAAAAAGCATAATCATCATGAGAAAAAAAGTCATCACATCTACTATCTATTCCAAATTTAAAGAGTCACTATAACATCAATATCTTATAATAAGTGTTAGACTGTTGTTTGTAAATTGTTTCATATATTTTATTTGCCACACTGATGTTAAAATACATTCGCCAGTGATTATCTTGTGAGAAACGGGCCGTTAAATCTTAGTGAAAGGTTGAAACTGCCTGATTTTTGCAGAAATCATTCCCCTGTGATAACGTGATGCAGGATCTGAAGCAAGATCTCTGTAGACCCTTGGGAAAGCTAACTTCCGTTAGCAGCATGCTAATGACTTGAATCCAATTGAACCTTGAAGAGGGTCCTCTTTTGTCCATCATATGTAAATTTCATGAAAGAAAGCCATTTACAAGTGTTTGAAAATTGACCATTCGGCACTTGCCCCACCCACTCCCATCCGTTTCCATGTTTTCAACTCGAAAAGCATAAATCGCCCCATTCGGCACATGCCCCACCCAATGTACTGCGCTGTAGCTACTGAGAGAAGTAGCTACAGCGCATTATGTACGAGTTCTGAAGTCATAAAGACCTATTAGCTCATTTGTGTGAGAGCAGCTACCACTGATTTTAACTTAGCTACACTAGATATCTTTGTAATCTCTAACCCACTGATTCCCACAGTAAGTCATGAAACTATGTTGCATCATGAAAAAAGCTTTTTATTGTGTTCTGTAATGAATAAAGCTATACACATCTACACTAAATGATACAGGAATGGAGGGAGTTTAGTGGCTACCATAGTTTGATGGAGGCTGAGGCCTGCTATTCTGTCTTATTCGTGTACACCCAGTTTCATCTGACAAAAGCAGTAGTAATCTACGTTTTTAACTTAAACCATAAATACTACATGTGTATCTCAACATGATATTTAATAAATATGACTGATGTACAGCAGGATCTGAAACACCAACTGTTGATAACAAAATCACAGTATTGCTGACCACTTAATTTCCTCAATGCCGGAAGGTAAAACAGAGACTGAAACCTTATTAATATACAATCTGACTTGCGATGACTGACAGTCATTACTCACAACTAAGTTGTACATGAAGAAGACCTCAATTTGGAATAAAAAAATGGTACAGTTTCAAATGTAGCCAATTTGTACACGTTATACAGACAAATTTAAAAAAAACAAGTAAAAAAGCTACATTTTATTAACTAAAATAAAATTTCATATAATGTATTTAATTTAACTAAAACAACCTACTAACTGTCCTTCTAAAGTCTCTCTTGTAAAAGTTGCTCTGGTGCAATACATAGGAAATTCCACAAGGGGCAGAATAGAGCAGAAGTGTGTGTACACACACTACACACACTTCTACCCTTTTTTTTCTCAGTTTACTATGTTTCTGAGCCCCTTTCTGAAACTTTGAGAGAAGCATTTTACCACATCAGTGAAAAAAAAAGTGAGGACCGGCCTAAATGTCCTCACTTTGCATTTTGGTCCTCACTCCAAAGGTTAATAACTCTCGATGGTCCTCACAATGATGGCTGTGCAAACACACACACACACACACTTTAGTGGAAGGAGGCGGCGCTGTACTGGAAAGAGGGGGAGTCAGCAACTCGTTTCCTTGTTTATAACTCAGAGCAACTGGTGAGCTGCGGCCGACACAAGTCTGTGTACGAGGATTAATACGACTTCAAAAGGATCGTTGGGCTTTTCTCCAACATCTCTTGAACTCCTACAGGTAAAGTCAATCGTGTTTACCCGGTTTACACGAGCACCATTAGCAGACAGGAAGTGTGAAATATAGTGTGTACTGAACATACATGTACTTATAAATATATTTCAGTTCATCAAGTACAACAATAATGGATATGTTTCAAGATTATATAAGATTTGTGTGATGTGACGGTGTCGTAATTTGACTTTCACTTTTGTTCTCAGTATCACAATGTCAGCTGCCAGCTGTCTGCTGTCTGAAGAGCAGTTTCTGTGCTGCATCTGTCTCGATGTTTTTACGAGTCCAGTCACTATACCATGTGGACACAACTTCTGCAAAGACTGCATCACACAGCACTGGAACATTAACAGTGTTCAGCTCCGGTGTCCCATGTGTAAAAAGCATTTTAAAACTCTTCCTGAGTTGACCGTCAATACTTTCATATCCGAGATGGCTGCAGAGTTCAGACAGTCAGCTGGAAAGAATCGAAACGAGGACTCGGTCGTCGCCAAACCAGGGGAAGTCCCCTGTGACATCTGCTCCGGCCTCAAACTGAAGGCTCTGAAGTCGTGCTTGACGTGTTTCGCCTCCTACTGCGGTATTCACCTGGAGCCTCATATGACAGCCGGCCCCCTGAAAAGACATTCGCTGACTGATCCTGTGGCGAACATGGAGGCCAGGGTGTGTACCAGGCACAGGAAAACACTGGAGCTGTTCTGCAAGACTGACCAGACGTGCGTGTGCTCGCTCTGCACTGTCTCGGAACACATGGCACACAACATCGCTGCTCTGAAAGATGAATATGAAGTAAGGAAAGCGGAGCTGGAGCAGGAAGAGGCTGCAATCCGGCAGATGATACAGGAGAGGAAGCTCAAGATCCAGAAAACTAGACTCTTAAAAATGCACAGTCAGGAAGATGCAGAGAGCGAGATAGCAGACGGTGTTCGTATCTTCACCAGTCTGATGCAGACGGCCGAGCGAGACCTGAACGAGATCATCGAGATGATCGAAGAGAGGCAGAAGACGACGGAGGAACAGGCCGACGGCTTCATCAAAGAACTGGAACAAGAAATCTCTGCATTGGTGAAGAGAACTGCCGAAGTGCAGCAGCTCTCACTTACTCAAGACCATCTTCAACTCCTCCAGAGCTTCACACCCATGAACAGCGCTCTATGCACCAAGGACTGGACGGAGGTCAGCCTCTGTCTGCCATCATACGAGGGGACTGTGGTGAAAGCTGTGGCTGAGCTGGAGGAGAGGCTCGGCAGGGAGAAGCAGCAGCTGCTTCACGAGGCCAGGCTGAAGAGGGTCCAGCAGTACGCTGTGGATGTGATCCTTGAACATCGCACTGCTAATCCCTGGCTCGTCCTGTCCGAGGATGGGAAACAAGTGTGGTGTGGTGAGGTGAGGCGAGACCTGCCAGACAACGCAGAGAGATTTTCTCTTTATGCCAATGTCTTGGCACAGCAGAGTTTCTCCACTGGAAGGTTTTACTACGAGGTCCAGGTTACAGGGAAGACCGACTGGACCCTGGGAGTGGTCAGAGGGTCCGTGAACAGGAAGGGAATAATACCACTGAGCCCTGTGAATGGCTACTGGGCTGTGGGTCTGAGGAACGGAAACGAGTACCTGACTCTTGCCAGCCCTGTTGTCAGCCTCAGTCTGATCTCGAGGCCTCAGACAGTGGGGGTGTTTGTGAGTTACGAGGAGGGTCTGGTCTCCTTTTATGATGTGGATGCGGCGGTTCATCTCTACTCCTTCACTGGCTGCTGCTTCATTGAGGAGCTCAGTCCCTTCTTCAGTCCCGGTCTTCATCACGGTGGCACGAACTCCGCCCCTCTGACAATCTCACCGGTTACCCCCACTGACGAGATTTGATTATTCTTTTAGTCATTTGAGAAGAGGAAGTCAAAGCATCAAAGCCACATTAACTGAGTTGAAAGCACTAACAATAACACAATCAACGAACAAACTATCTCATCAAAAGCACTCATTCATGTTTTTGTATTCATATTGTTCTATTTTTGTATGTATAGTGAAGGAGTTTTGTGTTCCTGAAATCATTCCCTCTGTCCATGCTGGCTGTTACGATATCGCTTTTGTGCTTCCACAGTAAGTGACGGAGGGAGGGCTGTGGATTTTATCCCAGGTCACTTACGTTGGACAGGATCTGTAAGGATATTCATAAAATTCATAAAAAACTATTATATGTATAAAGATATAGTGGAGTAATGTTTATCCTCATCAAAGAATGAAGTCACTTTGTGTGTGTGTGTGTGTGTGTGTGTGTGTGTGTGTGTGTGTGTGTGTGTGTGTGTGTGTGTGTGTGTGTGTGTGTGTGTGTGTGTGTGTGTGTGTGTGTGTGTGTGTGTGTGATCAGAGCTTGGTGTACATTTAAGGTCATGTGAGAGCTGGTTAGCTCTGCTTGTGGCCCCCAGTCGAACACTGTTAGCTCTGTTAGCACCATTTGTTGCTCGCTGCTGTCCTCTTGCCGAGAGCCATGTGGAGGCAATAGACGTGAACTCTGTATATAGTACCTTTAATGTCCAGTATGAACAGAAGGGATGATTACAGCAAGCAAACACTTTCTTTCTTTGTATAATGTGGGAAACTAACAATTGTTTTAAGACAGATTTAAATTATTAGCCCACTCTTTAGTGCAGCATGGTCTCAGCGTCTGACTCTCATGCTGCCTCCGTATGCCTTAAACAATTTAAAGACAGTGATTAACTTGTATTGTGATATTTAATGGTACACACTGTCTTGGAGAAAACGGTGATCTTTGAGTCTCCAATATGTTCTTTTGTAAAACTCAGGCACTGTGTAAACCAATAGGTTTAGTTGTGGTGACGTTCAGATGGACACATCTGCCGGCTCACCGTCGGACATGTATCCTGTGTCTTTTACACTCATTTAGTGTTACACATTCGTAGATAGAGCGTTGCTTGAATGTTCGACACCATTTCGACACGATTACACCGCCATGATCAGTTCTTGTGTTTGATTTGATGAAAACGTTGTCGCTGCAGTGATGTACAGGTGTACTCCAGGACACTATGACATCACTGGTGGGTTGTGGTTACAGGAGCAACAGATGGAACTTTCAGACAGAAAGGCGTGTGAAACACAGATGTTCAGCCTGGTGTTAATTAAGTTAGCTCTTTATGGATTAAATTAGAGTACACATCTTTAATTCTTTAAGCACTTTCTGATACACTGTTGTTTTCCTGATATTATGGGGGGTTGGTGAAGCAGTTTTAGGGGAGGGTCGAAAGACAATACTTATCACAATGGAGTAAATGTGAATTTGATATTGTTGATAAGAATCTCAGAGTTACAGACGACCACTCCCACTCTGAGAGGATTTACCAAAATAATGCTTCCCCAAATATGCAACATGAAAAATGTTTTCTCCTCATTTTGACACGTTTATCTCGCTCAAAACCAACAGTATATATATATATATATATATATATATATATATATATATATATATATATATATATATATATATATATATATATATATATATATATATATATATATATATATATATATATATATATATACACACACACACACACACACAGCCATTTGTGAAATGTGATGCTGCAACCATTTTCAATCAAATCAAATTGGAATAGCTTTTGTGATGCTGGCCCTCGTATGGCATTTTAGTGAACTGAGGTACTGCGACAGTATTGACAGGAAATATTGGATATAACTGTAAATGTAATACCGTAGGACTTCGTGACGGGCTCTGGTATCTTTTATTATTTGTAATAACTTATTTTTACACTTAGACTAGATCCAATCATTGTTTGTTCTATGTGTGTCATATTGTTTTTCAGTGTGTTGTTGGCCATCAGTTTGCTTTAAGTGGTGACCCCCAACCAAAGAAGTCATGGTATTCATATGATTGTATTATTATCAGTCAAGTTAATAAGTGACTCATTCATTAAACTGGCCAGATCTCAGGTTTCTTTTTTTTCTTTAAAAATGTAAAAATATAAATGTATGAATTGAAAATTGAATTTTTTTGAACACAGCAATGAACCTGTGATCTTATTGGCTTTATTCTGTTTTAACCAGTCTGGCGGCTGACGGAGAACACTGACACTAGGAGGCCTGTGGACTTCCTAAAGGAGGCCCTAGACTACCCTCTAGTGGTCAAGGCTGGAAGCAACAACTTAGTGGCCCATTTAAAGTCTTCTATTTTTCTGTGAAATCTTTACTTTGATTTGACCGATCCAGCGTATGAATGTTAAGAATAGCTGGTTCTGTTGAACAGAGTGTCTGTTTCTTTAAAGAAAACGCTTTTGAGTGTTATTGGATATATTGATTCTGTATAGATTTTAGATGTGCTTGTATCAAAAAGTCCACTAAGTTAAATTACATTAGGGGTTGATTTAAATTTGACGGACACAGTATGGTTGTTCAGTGAGAGTATGGCCATACACACAGATATCCTCTAAAAATCATTAATTTAGAGGTTTCTTCATCCGAGGTCTCCCAGTCAGACATGAACATGCTGGCGTATTTCTTAGAAAAAAAATCAAATAACACTTTCCCTGATTCAACTTTACATCTTACGCTCAATTATAGTTTTGAAAAAAATGGGAGCAAGTTAAGTGAAGGCCCACCGTGGATTTGACTCCAGTGGGAGGCTCTGCACTGCACCCCTCCCCCACCACTGCTCCGCTAACTGTCCCACTGGAAGTGAGTTTCCAAGCAGTTCTGTGATTGCTACTCTTCTGGCTGAAGGATCACTGCTGCTGGATGCCATTTCGGACAGACTTAAAACGTGGGTCAGGTGCAGTGCTCACATGATGAAGTGCCGAGTCAGTGTCGGGTATCTTTAGCTGAAGTCAGATGCAGCGGCAGACCATCCAGCTTGTGTGAAGGAAGCTGGAGCATCTCTTGTTTTTCCTGCAGCACCGCTGCAGCTGTAGTGCTACGATGGGAAAGAGTGACCACTTTTCTCTCTCGGCCTAAAAGCTGTGACATCAGGTCTGCACCTATCCCACTGTATGTATGTGCAAGACATCTGTTTAGAAATGTCCTTAGATACTTTACAGTTTCATCAGCAGAGGAATCATTGGGAGAAAGGTCTGTGTGCGTTTGATCTGAAGACACAGTCACACCCTAATTACAGCGTCCAAGTGTAAAAAACGTCAGCTTGACATTAAAACCAGTCTGACCTGTGGCAGAGGCCCAATCAGCATCAGGATAACCTAACAGCAGATGATACTAGTGGCTGTTGAGTACGTGCCTGTTCAGAATGCTCGGCCTGTGGTGTGGCTGCTTGCAGCTCTCTGGAGAACTGCTCGTACAAAGAACTTCACACTCAGTGCGCTGCCTTTGGTCCTCAGCAGCACCAATGTTATTCATTTTGCAGCTAAGTTAGTGGCAAAAACATGCTAATTGTGAGGTGCAACAGCAGTGATGATGTTCCTGAAGGCTACCTGCTCGTTCTCGTTGACTCCAGGGAAGAGAAGAAGAGTTTGGTTGCTACCCAGCATGCATGTAGCGTTAGCAGGCTGAATCCAACATCCAGCAGCAGTGAACTGCAGTCGATGGGCGACGTGCTGGACTGCAGAGTCCTGAAGCTCCGCCCCCGCTGTTACACAGAGCGCTGGTTTATTCAGAGTTTATTAATATTGAACGCGCCGCGTGTCAAAACAGCACCAAATTCAACAAAGCCTCTCCATGTGCTCCCCCAGCAAAACACCCACCAAGTGTGAATTAGATCATATGAGATAATTAAGATCACAGACAGACAGGTTGCACAATGGAACGCAGATTGTAGTCCGATTTTGCTACAAAAGCAAAACAAAAACACACATACGCACAAAAAAAAGTCATATGGAAGGTGGAGGATGAGTTAAGTAGTCTCGCAGCGGAGGAAAGAAGCTGTTCTGAAGTCTGGTGGTTCGGTGGCTGACACTTCTGTATCTCTTTCCAGGCGGCAGCAGACTGAACAGGTTGTAGCTGGGTGGGTTTTGTCTTTTAATATCTTTTGAGCTCTTCGCAGGCTCCTCTTCTCACCAATATTACTGATGCTCATTAGATGGGTACCAATAATATAGATACGCTGCTATAGGCCTAGACTGCCGGCGGAGTTCCTAGGATACACTGAGCTCTTCTCTCCTCTCCTCTCTCCTTCTGTATGAATTCATGTCCCATTAATGCACATGACTAACTTTGCTTCTTCCCCGGAGTCTTTGTGCTTTTCTCGACTCACAGGCTTTCATGGATCGTTGTTATATCTGGACCCTGGTCCTGCCTGACACCCACTGCTACTATCATTAATAGTGGTCGCAGTGCTTGCTGTTGCTGATACCGTTACTGCTTTTATCATTGTTGTTCTACTATATCCACTGCTGCTGTTATTATTAGTTGTAATTTTTCCATCATTCTGCTTTCTCATATGAATAATTTCTGTAATATGCATTGAATGTGTTGTAACTCTGTTATGTTGTTCATTCTGCACACATGACATCTATTGCACTTCTGTCCATCCTGATAAAGGGATCCTCCGGGACAGAGGATGTGTACAGATTGTAAAGCCCTCTGAGGCAAATTCGTGATTTTGGGCGATACAAAATAAATTGAATTGAATTGAATAATGTTCTGGGCAGTTTTAATCACCCTCTGTCGAGCCCTCCTGTCCTGAGCCATACACATCCGACACCAGTTTGTAATGTTTGCAGTCAGGATGCTTTCTATTGCTCCTCTGTAAAAGTTAACAGAGCTTGGCACGGGGAGTTTGCCTTCTTATGTTTCCTTAAGAAATACAGCCGTTTATGAGCTTTCTTCACCAGGATGGAGATGTGTGAGGACCACGTCAGCATGCATGGAATGTAATGCTTTGCCTGTTGGAGGAAGAGTTGCGTTGCTATAAGGAGTTTGCAGGAGACACGACCCAGGAGCGTTACAACACACTCTGTGATCTGTTGGACATTTGCCACGAGGAGAGCTCCCACACCCATCTGCGTGCCGTCTACCTCTGTGAAATGGCCCAAGTTGTGTGTTACCAGGATTTCAGTGAACAGACGGACTGCACAGCGGTTGATTTTACCCACGAAGCTTTACGGCTACTTGAAGATGTATCCAGTTTTTAATAAATGATCAATTGTTTGGTGCAATACAGTTTAATCTTCGGTATAATTGTGTGTTCAGAATTGTTGCTGTTAGCTCTGATGATTTTATGCTGTTCATTTCATTTGGAATTTGATATTTATTTAATCTCAGACACACTCATACCTGTTGATCATGTGGCAATAAATAATTCATTAGACCTTGCTGAAATTACCACCCAGCCACATGTCAGAGTGATATCCGGCCAATCTAAAGACAAGGATTGTAACGAATTCAATTTAGTTATACAATGGTGACTGGGTCCGCCCACTTGGCGTCAAAAAGAAAAACTATTTGCGAGCGAGCAGGTGAAAGTTCCGCGAGCAGAAGAGCAGTGATAGTCGTGCGCTAGGGGACGCCCCTCGCGCTCACAGCATGGTTTTCTCCTCGCAGGCTGCAATTTTGCTCACTCGAGCAGAGACATTCTGCGCGGAGTGATGTGAAAGCGCTTGCAAAAGTAATATATGTGCGCGGCTGTTTGATTTGCACGCATGGGACCTCATTTGCACTCTTGACAGTGATTTGCCTTCATACACTTCCAAAACCAACTTAAAGGAACAGTGTGTCAGATTTAGTGAGATCTAGGGCTGCAACAACAAATCGATAAAATTCGATTATTAAAAGAGTTGGCAACGAATTTCATTATCGATTCGTTGTGTCGCGCGATTATTACGCCACTCAATAACTCGCGGAGATGAAAAATTTGAGTTGAGCGCGGGCAGAGCGGAGGTAGAGGGTAGAGGAAAGACCATCGGAGAGACCCGTAATGTTGTTCTGAAACTGTTGGCGGAGGCAGAGAAATCAGTACGACCTAATGCAGTGTTCACACCAAATGCGGGGCGAATCATTTGCGCCGCCGGTCTCGGCGGGGACTATTTGTGTTCATTCGCGCTGGACGCGCCGGAGAGGTGGCGTGGCTTATCGCCCTGAAAGCCGTTCAACTGTCCGCCATTAACCATGGGAATTTCTATTTCTGCTTAGTACGTGTTGTGGAAGTCACAGATATCCCGGGAAACTAAACGCCGTCATGTCTGGTTCATAACATTGTCCAGAGGAGCTCCGTGGATTTTATCGGTGTATTCACTGTGTCTAGCAAGCCACACGTCGCTGTTTACTACAGCTGTATGAACACAAAATAAACTGATTTGGCTGTGATGTAACGGCAATAAACCGACAAAAAGGGACTCCGAAATAACTACGTAATGATGCCGATTTGTAGGCTACTTGTCTTCTCAATGGAGCTCGGATGGATCGGTGCTAGGCTATGCTAACATTGTAGCAGCTCCACCAACACTCAGAATAACGTCATGTAGACGTAAATACGGCAGCGTCTATTCATTGTTTGTACCATATGGTTTACACACACATAGTTTGGTCCGGTCTCTATTGATATGAGGTATCGTAGAGCTCTGGGTGAACACAGACGGCTACAGTATTTATTTCCTGATTCAACAACGGCAGGACGTCAGTGATGACAGGAGAAACATCTCAACGCTGATAGGCTATCGCGCTGGGGCGAAGTCATCCACTCAATAAATCGAAAGTGTGTTAATTGCAAGATATGCAAAAGCGACATGGCACGGGTGCACGGGAGCACCACGGTGATGATTCAGCACCTAAAATGTAAACATGTTGGAGTCATTGATGAGGAGGAAGGATGTTCAACAGCAGGGTAAGTCACTACAGAATCCTACTTTAGTTCCGTTTTGAAGTGAGGAACGTAACGTCCCTCCAGAAGCTCTTCTGGTGCTGGTGTTTACTCGTTATCCAGCTTGACAATCATGACAAGTTAGCGTTAGCTCGTTAATAACAGTAGTAAAGCAGGGGTGGTATAGTTTGCAAGACTAAAGAGACGTTTTTATTCACTCGCCTTTTTTGGCCCATTAATATCCGATTCATCGATTAATCGAAAAAATAATAGTTAGTTGCAGCCCTAGTGAGATCTACTGGTGAGTTGCAACCAACTGAACACCCCTCCTCTCCCCCCTCCCTTCAATAGAATAAATAGCATTCCAGAGTGAAGTTTCTCCATGATAATAATCAATAATGAAGAACATAGACATCAATTAGTATCAGTCATTTATCCTGTCCTCTTTCCTCCCGGCTGCTTTGTTTCAGCCAGCAGAGAAGAACAAACCAAGAGAAACAGTCAGACTACAGACCCCCCCCATGCATTCTTTACTTATCTTTGTTGAAATAAATTGCTTTGTCCTCGCAGCCAGCTCGTTTGTCTCCCGGTTTTGTTGCAGCTTCTGAGCCAGGGGCTGTGACAATAATATACCAAATCATTTTAGTCGTCTGATCCTTGTTGATGTATGAATATTTAATAGTGGAGCTTTAATGACACTGTGGCATTATTGATCTACATTCACAGTTGTATGTTACCTTCTACTCAGAGACTGGGCACTGCTCTGTTACTACGATACCAGTGTGTCTGCAGTCTAAACACAAGCAATCACATGCACCAATATCAAGGATATTATTTCATTAGAGAATGCTGAAATCAGTCTCTGACCACATCCCCCTACTAGCCCTCTCCTCTTCTGTGTTCCCTCATGTTGTAATTATCTTACTGTCTGCTGTAAAGACCGGAGTACTTCCTCCGCTGCCCGGGCACAATCATCAGCCATTCTGCACTTCATTATTCATAGGACATCTTGTCCTGGTTGAACTTGGGAAAAGAGGTGGTCTTTTCTCTGACACTTGTTGATCACGGTTGATTGAAGTGGACTGGCCTGTAACAAAATGGGCACTTAACGTAAGGGAGTGCATGTTGTCCATTAGCTTTTCCTCCCATGTCACGCTTAACATGTCACGGGTGAAAATATAGTAGTTTGTACCTATTTAGTAGTTTACTGCCACTACATTTTGGCGGCAAATCCACGATTATTTAACGGAGGAATGAGGCACACGATAGAGGCCACGCTTACACGACAAGTGCGTCTAAAAATTATCATAACAACACAGTCTATATGTGTGTGGGTTAGTTTGAACAATAAGGAGAAGGAAAACACCTAAAACAAGGCAGATCCTCACGGCAGCGGTAAAATACAGCAACTGTTACTTTATCACATAGAAACCCGACTGGCGAACTCAGACTTCGCAGCCGCGGCACTGGAGCTTCACTGGTTCGGTGAGCTGCACGGCGATAAAGTTTGTTCCTCCTACAACGAGAGAGCGAAGCGTAGAAGTTATCATTCTCTTCCTCTCATGAATACGGGGATTTCGTGAATCTTCTTTCTGCAGGGTAAAGTGTCAGAGCACGCAAGTTATCCGTTTTCTCCTTTAGGATACAAAAACAGTCTTGTTCGACCAGTGAATGTAGAACTATTCTTAGGGTTATCTTAAAAGCGACAACGTTGTTCAGCGCCCCCTTCCATACGAATCCAATCACATGGGATGGCTCAGGGCTGTAGGTAGCGCTGATGTTTATAGTCTCAGTGACGTCATGGCCGTATCGCAGGGATCCCCGTGGTGCTTATGGCCCTCATCCAATGAGACCCCAGTGTTGGGTTTGGACCAACTCTCACACAGAGTTGAGATGTTAATGTCTAATTGGGTTTGGTGTGGTTTAACCCAAATCAGGCCCCATTCCTGTTTCAACCACATGGTGAAGTCCCAACAAGGGAGAAAAAAAAAAGGAAGATACCTTAGGGAGAGCAACAGAGGAGGGATCCCTCTATCAGGATGGACAGAAGTGCAATAGAAGTCGTGTGTACAAAATGAAACATATTAGTAGTTAGTATTGTTATGGTCCGGCTCTAGAACCATTGCAAATGGCATGAAGACCCAGGCAAGGAGCTAACCAAACAAATACTTTTAATGAACAAAAGGCCAGGACATTTCAAATGTGCAACAAAAATGAGCATTCTCGTAATGAATGCCAGAAGGTTCAACTACTGCAACACTGCTGCCAGACACTCCTTGCAGCAAACCAGGTGTGTCAGAGGGGAAGAAGCCAGCCCTTCCTCCGGATGGGGCGGGTCTTATAAGGCGAAGGCAGTGGCCAGCTGCCTCCAATCTTCTTGATGTCACTCTCCAACGATCCAGGACCCAGGGACACTGAAAGACAGACAATCCCCGGCAGAGGCCCTGGGCCATATTCAACGAATATGATATAAATGATTCATACAATGAGAGTAGTAAGCAGAACTAGAAAAAGCATTTCCTGCTGAAAATGCGTTGGAATGCTGAAAACTGAAATTAATCACAAAAACATTGCTGAAAATAGATATCCAATTCAAAACAAATTGCAAAAAGCTTAATAATTCAAAAAGTTTAAAGATTACAAATATGAAAAGTCATATCACACCTCTCCTGAAAGAGCTGAACATTTTGATATTTGAACAGTTTCTGTGGCTTAAAAAAATTCATCAGTGGTGATATTTGTAGAAGTATAAGTTGTAGTAGAAGTATTATTAGTAGAAGTATTAGTAGCATTAGAATAACTACTAGTAGTAGTAGTAGTGATATTTGTAGTAGAAGTTGTAGTTGTAGTAGAAGTATTATTAGTAGAAGTATTAGTAGCATTAGAATAACTACTAGTAGTAGTATTAGTGATATTTGTAGTAGTAGTAGAAGTTGTAGTAGAAGTATTAGTAATTAGAAGAAGTAGTAGAAGACGTAGTATCAGTAGTCATAGTAATAGCTGTAGTATTGGTCGTAGTATTTAATATCACAGTAGTAGTAGTACTAGTAGCAGTCGTACTAATAGCTGTAGTAGTATTACTACTTTTAGTAGCATGAATAGCAGTAGTAGTAGCAGTTGTCGTATAAGTAATAGTAGTAGTGGTAGTAATAGCAGTAGTGGTAGTAATAATATTGATGGTAGCAGTAATAGCAGTAGCAGTAGTAGCAACAGCAAAAGTTATAGTAGAAGTAGTAGTAGCAGTAGTAGTAATACTATATCAGCAGCAGTAGTAGTTAGAGCATTGATTTTTTTAACAAAAAAGCCTAATTTTGAGCTTGTTTAAATACAGTTAATCCATGGGGCTTTTATTTTGAAAGGGTGGGGCTGGGTGGGGGAGGGAGGGGGAGAGGAGACATAATCATAATGTTTGACACACATAAACAGAGTGTCAGGATCCAGGATCCCTGTCTGACCCGTTGTGTGTTTCCCCTGATCTCCTCTCCTCATGTGTCCTGTCATTCCCCCGTTTGTTATTGTGTGCCATGTGCTCTGTGTTTGTCCCCTGCCTCCAGACACCTCCCATGGCCACACCCGTGATTGTGCACAGCTGAGGACACTCCAGCCGATCACCTCCTGCGGCCTGACACACCAGACTCAGGGCCCACTAATGAAGTTCCTGTCTCTATATAAACTCTGGTCCTGCAGTCTGGGGTTGTCAGGTCGTACCGTCTTTCACCCGCTTCAACCCCGTGGCATCCTCTGCCCTCCTTGCATTCTACGGATTACACTCCACCGCAAAGTCCTCCTGGTGTTCAACGGACTACACACGCCGTCAAGCATCCAGCCCTCCGGTGTCGGACCACGGGCTCCACACCTTCCTGTCTTAGTCAGGCTAAATAAAACCTGTTTCCACTAACTTCTGTCTCCTGTGGTCTTGCGTTTGGGTCCTACCTGTGAACTCCCGTGACAGAACGACCTGACCATAATGGACCCAGCAACCACAGGAGCAGCTACGCTGTACGGAACTAACAGTCTGCTGGAGGAGCTGGAGAGAACTAACAGGCTGCTGGAGGAGATGAGACGTTTCCCTGTTGAAGTTTCTCGGATTGGCTGGTTCGGGCAGGAACTAGCCCGGACAGTCAGGTCTCCCCCAGTTCCAGCACCCGCACTATTCCCGCCTGTCCTCGCTCCGCCGGTCTGGGAATCCCCCGTGCCGGTTCCGGGGCCCTATGACGGAACACTGGGGAGGTGCCAGGGCTTCCTGTTGCTATGCCAACGGGTATTTGACCGTCAGCCTCAGACTTTTGCCTCTGACGGGGCCAAGGTGTCCTACGTGGTGGGATTACTGCGGGGAAGGGCTTTGGACTGGGCCGCGAGAACGTTAGGTTTTGAGCGGCCTAATACTGTGGGGTATGTGGACTTTGTGGCGGATCTGATGAGAGTTTTTGACCCTCTGGGGGACTCGGATTATATGGCCAAGCACCTTCTCAGCCGGAGACGGAGCCAAGCGAGTGTAGCGGAACACTCGGTGGCCCGGCCGACTCCGGCTCCCCGTATTCGGACGGCATTGCAGCCAGCTCCTGTTCCTGCCGCCTCTTCGCCGCAGCCAGCTCCTGTTCCTGCCGTCTCTGCGCCGCAGCCAGCTCCAGTTCCTGCCGCCTCTGCGCCAGCTCCAGTTCCTGCCGCCTCTGCGCCAGCTCCAGTTCCTGCCGCTTCAGCGCCAGCTCCAGTTCCTGCCGCCTCAGCTCCAGTTCCTGCCGCCTCAGCGCTGCAGCCAGCTCCTGTTCCTGCCGCCTCTTCGCCGCAGCCAGCTCCTGTTCCTGCCGTCTCTGCGCCGCAGCCAGCTCCAGTTCCTGCCGCCTCAGCTCCAGTTCCTGCCGCCTCAGCGCTGCAGCCAGCTCCAGTTCCTGCCGCCTCAGCGCCAGCTCCAGTTCCCGCCGCCTCGGCACCGCAGCTATCCCCGGACCCGGCCGCTGCCGCCTCCGAGCCGCAGCCTCTCCCAGACCCGGCCGCCGTCCCAGAGGCGCAGCGACCTCCAGTGCCCATCTCTGAGCGGCAGCGACCTCCAGTGCCCGCTGCAGTCTCTGAGCGGCAGCGACCTCCAGTGCCCGCTGCCGTCTCGGAGCAGCAGAGACCTCCAGTACCTGCCGCTGCTGCACCCGCATCCTATTCTCCGGAGCCCTTCCGCCCGCCCGGCCGTCCGCCGGAGCACCCGTGTCCGGAGCCCTTCCGCCCGCCCGGCCGTCCGCCGGAGTACCCGTGTCCGGAGCCCTTCTGCCCTCCTGGCCGTCCGCCGGAGCACCTGTGGCCGAAGCTCTTCTGCGGCCCCGTGGCCGGTCAGATCCAGTCACCCCTCCTCCGGACCCCCTCCGCCCACCCTAGTCGGCCTTGTAGCTGTGGGGACATCCCTCCTCCGGACCCCCTCCACCCGCCCTTTTTTGTGTCTTGTTGTACGTCTGGAATCCGTTCCTTAAGGGGGGGGTACTGTCAGGATCCAGGATCCCTGTCTGACCCGTTGTGTGTTTCCCCTGATCTCCTCTCCTCATGTGTCCTGTCATTCCCCCATTTGTTATTGTGTGCCATGTGCTCTGTGTTTGTCCCCTGCCTCCAGACACCTCCCATGGCCACACCCGTGATTGTGCACAGCTGAGGACACTCCAGCCGATCACCTCCTGCGGCCTGACACACCAGACTCAGGGCCCACTAATGAAGGTCCTGTCTCTATATAAACTCTGGTCCTGCAGTCTGGGGTTGTCAGGTCGTACCGTCTTTCACCCGCTTCAACCCCGTGGCATCCTCTGCCCTCCTTGCATTCTACGGATTACACTCCACCGTAAAGCCCTCCTGGTGTTCAACGGACTACACACGCCGTCAAGCATCCAGCCCTCCGGTGTCGGACCACGGGCTCCACACCTTCCTGTCTTAGTCAGGCTAAATAAAACCTGTTTCCACTAACTTCTGTCTCCTGTGGTCTTGCGTTTGGGTCCTACCTGTGAACTCCCGTGACACAGAGGTTATTAAATGACAGGCTTCATCACAAGCAGTTCAGTTAGAATTCACTCTCTGGGGCTTTTATTTTGAAATGGGGTGTGGGGGAGAAGGGGAGAGGAGACAGAATCATAATGTTAGATAAACACAAACCGGTTATTAAATGACAGGCTCATCACAAGCATTTCAGTTAGGATTCATTCTGTGGGGCTTTTATTTTAAAATGGCATGTGTGTGTGGGGGGGGGGGGTGGAGGGGGGAAAGACCTCTAAAGATCCCTAAGACCTGAATGACTGTATGAGAGAGAGACACAGAGAGAGGAGAGGAGTGTATGTGCGCGTGTGTCTGTGAGTCTGTGTGTTTATCAACATCACTAATTGGCTCAATCGCGAACACCTGTGTGCCTGAAGCCATTTGAAAATATTCTCCATAGAGATCCCATTGAAAATAAAAAGCTTAATAATTCAAAAAGTTTAAAGGTTAGAAATATGAAAAGTCATAGCACCCCTCTGGTGAAAGAGCTGAACATTTTGATAGTTGAATGGTTTCTGTAGCTTAAAAAATGAAGGAGAAGAAGAGGTGGGACGGAAGAAATAGAAGAGGTTGAATAAAGATTCGAAGAACAATAGTTTATTATTGTTGGAATGCTGTTAAGCATTCCAACAATAATGATGGTAAAATTACAACTACTTCTAATAACGGCAGCAATGGATATAAAATATTAATAATTATAATAAAATCATTAATAGTTGCATTGATAATAATAGTAGCAGTGGGTGTCAGCAAGGCCATGGCAGGAGGCATGACCATGGTACAGGTGTAATTACGATCCATGGAAACCTGTGAGGTGAAAAAGCACAAAGACTCTGGGATAGAAGCAAAGTTAGTAATGTGCATTGATGGGACATGAATTCATACAGAAGGAGATGCAAAAGAGGAGAGAGGAGCTCAGTGTATCATAGGAAGTCCCCCGGCATTCTAGGCCCACAGCAGCATATCTATGGGCTGGTCCAAGGCAAGCCTGAGCCAGCCCTAACTATAAACCTGAGCCAGCCCTAACTATAAACCTGAGCCAGCCCTAACTATAAACCTGAGCCAGCCCTAACTATAAACCTGAGCCAGCCCTAACTATAAACCTGAGCCAGCCCTAACTATAAACCTGAGTCAGCCCTAACTATAAACCTGAGCCAGCCCTAACTATAAACCTGAGCCAGCCCTAACTATAAACCTGAGCCAGCCCTAACTATAAACCTGAGCCAGCCCTAACTATAAACCTGAGCCAGCCCTAACTATAAGCGTTATCAAAAAGGAAAGTCTTAAGCCTACTCTTCAATGTGGTGAGAGTGTCTGAGAGTCTCTTTGAAACTATTTACTGTGGAGGGGAATGTTGGCTTTTTGAAATCCCATCCATAAGTGGGCTGGCTTTATGGTTTTTGCAGTTCACCATGTGAAGCCTTCAAATACTATCTTCATCCTGAACCCTAACTACATTTGTCATGATTTATTGATATTTTTACCAGCTCCGCTGAGCCAACGTTTTGAGGTCACTGTTGTTTTCAAAATACCGAATAAGTTCTTGAACACATAAGCAGCACAAGTAGGGATGGTGTTTATGTTTTGTTTTGTGATGCTTGAGCTTTTGAAAATAGGATTTTGTGTTTTGAAAACCTTTTTTCCATAATTTTCCTCGCTCCTAAGAATAGGCAGCCAAAGCATTGTCTGTTAAACATGAAAAAATGATGCTTTACATGCACCAAAATATCATATTGAAGCAGTGGTGGGCCATCAGGGCCTTCTCTGCTGGCCTAAACAGGATCACAAAGTTAGAGCTATTTTATAATTTAATAATTTTTCTTAAATACACCATGTATTATAATTTATAAAAATATTTTTCCCATTATCTTATGTTCTCATTGCACAGCTACTGTCTTCCTCAGTTGCTCTGCTTCCAGTGCAGCTGTTTTAAGTAGAGCTTTTATCCAATCAGATCTCACCTCTGTGTCTCTAGGTAAGAAGAGAGGCCCCAGGCCTGCAGACTCACAAGTGAATCCATGTGCAGTTTAAGTGAATGGGGACGATATTGTTGATTGTCATATTCTTCACCCAATCAGATCGTTAGTTTGACATGTTGGGCGTATTCTTTGACGTGTCAGAGCCTTCTAGCTGGCCTACAAGTACGTGATTGGTCAGTGGGCTAGCCTGATGTGTTGGGTGGTGACAATTCCAATATCTGCTGCCTCTGTGGAGCGGACATTTTCAGCCTCAAACACATTAAAACGTATTCAGGAAATACAACTGGGGAGGCTCGACTGTCTTCACTGGCGTCCATGAATCGAGGAGGACTTCTTACTGGAACTAAAACGCACGGATGTACTGAACAACCGTGAGATTAAACTCTTTATTAACAAAGAAAGGAGGATGCACTTTGTCTTTAAATAGTGAACAGCAGCTCTGGTAAGTTAAATGCGTTTGTTTGTACATCTACAGTAGCTTTAATATGCTTGTTTATATATTATTATTTGTACAACTTGTTTTTAATGAAGATTTTTCTTTGGTTTAATATGTGATAGGAACCATTGTTACGTCCAATGTTGCTCTGGGGACATATTCAGCCGGTGCCAGTGTTGGCAACTTGGCGACTTTCTCGCTAAATCTGGTGACTTTCTAAACCCTCATGGAGACTTTTTTTGTCAAAAATTCAAAATAACAACCCTGCCATAGAGACTGTATAAAACGTTGGACAAGCTTTACAAAACACTTTAGTGGTGATTTATCTATGTCCCTTATTGGACCTCAAGGAATGAGCTATGTTGGGACACCAACAGGCAAACGGTACCCGGCTCAGATTTACAAATCCCTCAGTGGCTGTAAAAGCTGCGAGGCCAATATGACACTTTAAATACTGCTGTGGGCCCAACTAATAAGTTTGTAAGCTCTTTGTGTGAGGCATGCTATTCAGTTATACCAGTGGAAAAGAAAGAAAAAGCACAACAAAAGCGAGTGTTTTTCTTCTTCTTCAGAGAAAAGACATTTAACACATCACACAATGAGAATGAGCCATCTGCTGCATCAGATCTAACGGAAAACAAGTCAAAACTTTAACACGTTTCGAGGATTGCACATATTGATCCAAAACTAATCAAAGCACGTAATCAAACTGCTTTTTATCAAATCACTGATCTTTTTATTTACCGATAAAAATATACACCAGGGAAAATACGCTGCATTTCGTCCATCTTCTTGATTATTCGTCAATCAACTTATTCATTCGTTTCCACTCTGAAAAGTTCTGAAAAGGTACAGTACTTCCACTGAAAAATGCACTGAAATACAAATATTCATATATTCACAGAAGTCAGCAAGGTTGCCAAGACAGTGAGAGAATGAAATGGGGGGGGACACTGTTCAGGCAATCATTGGCATCGCTGTCCATTGAGGGTTTGCATGCTGTACCAGTTATAAAATTTTTGATATTGGGCTATTTTAATCAAATTGACTTATATTGTCAAGAGTGACTACAACAAACAAAAAAATGTGTAACTACTAGTTGTATCTATTTGCATCAACTATAAGGACCAGGGCAAACAAATACTTAATAATAATAATAATACTATTACTTTTATACTTTACTTAAAGAAGTATCCAAACCAATTAGGAACCTGGAATCAGTGGTTACAAACCAAAAAGTTGGACAACAATGTTTCTTAGCATCTACAGAAATGTGGACACAACACACAGCCAAACAGCACAGACTTGCAATGTGAGCAATGGAACAAACTTGAAAACTGTGTCACACTGACTTCAATGTTGTCTCAGCCCCTTTTGATTCTCTGTAGGTGTGTAAACTTGTGTGTTCACATATGAGGGAAAGAAAATATATAACAATATCAAAGCCTGTTTATTTAAAGCCTGTCCCACGACCACTTACTTACTTCATTTACCAAACGATATCACACAAATGACACCGGTCAGGCCCATTTCTCCTTTTCAATTGTGCATCAGACTAATTGTGCATTAGCCATTTTGTCTTTATTTAGTTTTAAAAATGGTTGTTCTTCCAATAATCAACAAGGGCCTGTCTCAGGGTCGTCATGTTTGACTGAAATGTATAAGAGAGTATTCAGCTGTGATCATTCAGTGGATGCACGTACAGTGAGAAGAGCGGCATATATCACAGGCTTGTTTAACATGGTCTCTGCAGCTAATGAAGAGTTCCTATGAGATAAGAGAGAAAGCTGCAGATGGACCAACACAGTTTTCAAAACAGTTGGGGGAGAATTATTTGGTTGATAGTGATTGTGGTGTACAAGTATACTTTCTATTTATTATGGCTTCGGTTATGGATTGTTCAGTTCCAGCGGTGGATACGTTTTTTTTTAAAGTTAAGTGGAGAAGTGGCAAGTTTTAGGCTCAGAGCATGACCATGAAACAGTAGCTAACCTTCACTAATCCACATCTGGGAAGCTGATGCTTCAGGGT
Source organism: Ophthalmolycus amberensis (assembly GCA_024529925.1). Lineage (NCBI taxonomy): Eukaryota > Metazoa > Chordata > Actinopteri > Perciformes > Zoarcidae > Ophthalmolycus > Ophthalmolycus amberensis. The sequence goes on along the minus strand of JAFEUB010001436.1, from coordinate 31,969 downwards.
GCTGATGTTGCTATGCGCATGCAAACACTTACCTTAAAGAATGAGTCAATAATATGAATCAACCAATTATCAAGGGAGGGGCCTGTAGCTTTCTATGGCCTTTAGATCATCCGCAACTTATGCACTTTCCGCCATCGGCTTTCTCTAAATCTTTCTTTAATGATACCACATGTATCACTTACTTTTGTTGTATGAATAACAAATCAATTGACTCAATACAACTTAATTTCCCCCCTATTTCAAGACATTGGATGATTGGTTACGTGACCCTTCAACACTGGGTCATCGTACTTCAAGCCAATTTGGTATTCATCTCCAGGGTACCTGTGAAACAGCAACAGTGAAGTTCAAGGCCAGAATCCTTTGGGCTAAGAAGTAGCTGTACCTTTTTTAACTCACACATCAAGCAGAGCAGAGGGAGAAACCATATGCAAATTGACCTGTCATGTTAAAACCCTGGTCTTCCATCAGTATCGATTTTGTCCCTCATTTCAGCAAAACACTAGGATGTGTTTGCCAAAGTCTCTCGTCAGCCTGTGTGTTCTTCTCTCCTGGTACACATACATGGCTTTTCTTATCCTCTGATTTGATATCACATTTTTTAATTGACAGCGGCGGCCATTTTGCATCCCTGCACCAAGGTTTAAATGGCACAAGTATTCAAGTTTCAGAAAATCTAGCCAAAGCTTAAAAAAACACCTTCCTATTAGTTATCTTTAGGTGTCAGGGTTAGATTGATCTGTAGCCAGTTGCTCCACAACAATTCGTTCCAGTGTTTGCCTCTCTGGCTCCCAGTCTTCCAAGAAGGCATAGTTTAGTTCAGGCATTGCCGCAGTCAGGCCCAAAGAGCTGACTGACCCGGTCAAGGACCCCTGGCCTTCAAAGGCATATGTTTGAAGTGAGTCATACGGTGGCCCCCGTGTGTCAGAGTCTGCTTCGGCCTTCTTCTGCTGGATGATCCTCTGAATCATGTCCTGATCATCCAGGAGAAGCGAAGGCTCCGACTGGGTGATCTCTCGAGGAACGCAATCAATCACAAACCATGTAGTTTCTAGCTCTGGACTGTAGTTCCCATAATCCACCTCCTGGGTTTTACTCCTTCTTACCACCATGATCCCCTCCTCGTTATCCTCAACCTTGTCGTCCTGGTTCTCATCCTCTTCTCCGTATGGGCTTGGTCCGTAGCCAAGGTAGGTGTAGAACTTCCTTCGATCTTCAGATGCTTGAGAATTTCGAAGTGCTGCAATGTCAAAGGCCTCTGTGTCTTCCTCCCCGCCTCCCTCGTCGTCGTAGGTTACCACGTTTTCTCGGATGTCCTCTTCAGAAAGAATCAAGGGCTCCTTGCTTGCTTTCTTGTTTCGTAGCTGGTTGAATATCATCACTAGGGCTGGAGGTAAAAGGGAAGAAAGAAAGGATTAAGAGGGACAGAGACGTCAAATCGAACATTCAAGGAAATTCGAATAACTTTTTCAATGACATAAACCAAATGATTGAACTATCAAGTGGATTCAAAATACACATATTTCATTATACCTAATACAACATGTATTTCCTTCATGGCAACCTTTTTTGGAGATAGTTCAAGACATGTGTCTTAGTATTCATTCTGTGTCAGAGCAAATCAATCAGCTTTCAATGTTTAGTTGCTAAAAACTAATGTGGTACTCATTGACAAAGACTGATTGAGAAATCCTTTCAACATAAATAGTTTCACTTATAATATGAATAAAACAAAGGATATGGGGTGGGGGGGATGTGGGGGGGGGGGCTTGGACAAAGCAATACAGTATTTGAAATAATAAAAGGACAAAATAAAATGTATCATATTGTGATGTAATTAGATATTACGGAGGTGTGATCATTCACTTGAGAAAAATAGTTTGCGTATTTTTTCTGAATTAACCTCAAAATCTTGAGAGAAACAAGCTCCTATTTACTCAGTAGTTGAATGTAAATGACTACATTTACTCAAGTACTGTATTCAATTACAACTTTGAGGTACTTGTACTTAACTGTTTCCATTCACTGTTAGTTTTTTTTTTTTGGTTTATATTTTTGCACTATTGTTTAGTTAGTTAATTCAAAAATATTCTATTTTTATTGTATATATTGTGGATTCTATATATATCTATATCTAATATTTCTTACTCTGATAATTCAAGGCAAAGATAGACACAATGTCACACACATACTCACATAGTAATATGACAATACAAAGTAATATGGCCACAAAAGCCCCAGTGCCGAGACCAGCTGAGGATAGGAAGGCCTGGGCCAGACAGACGTTGCTGTTGCGCACCCTGCTGTTCCTCTGACACACGCACACCCTGAGAGAGAGCGTAGCAGTGCTGCTGAGAGGAGGCTCCCCACCATCAGCCACCACCAGCACCAGGCTGAAGAACTCCTGGTCTCTGTCCTGGCTGAAGCCCTCCTGCCGATGAGATATTATGCTGGCAGTGTTGTCTGCGAACAGTGAGGACAGGGTGGAGGACGGGAACAGAGAAATGTAAAACAGTGTTGAAGGTGAAGAAGACAACAAAAAAAGCACTTTAAGACAGAGGACCTGCATCCGGTACCGTGACCTGGACCTCAATATCAGAACTCATCTGCTATCGGTCTGATGTCAATTGTAGCCAGCAGAATCCGGATAACAAATATCTGGGCCAAGACTTCCTCTCATTGTCATTCCTCTTGCCTGTCATAGGTTACAGTCCAAATAGCAACTTGAGGCAAGAGACTGGAGTTGGAGTTGAGAGACGACGTCTACGACTGATGGGTTCTGAGATTGCATTTCAGCCTCTATGCTCTCCACACAGGCCCACGTGTAACCAATGGCCGCTCAGAAGTGAATGGTCAATACTTCTCAGAACACAAACGGAATCCAGAACACTTCCAATTCCAAAGTCCTTGGTTTATAACCTTTTAACCTGTTCATTCAGATTACCTGAACCCTGTATCTGCCTGACTGCACACTCAGTACTACTTCTGTTTGGACATGCATTGGTCATACTGAGTCATTATACAATTAATACAACAAAAGGGTTGAAGAACATAAAAGAAGAGCTGAGGGAAAATGGGAATTGGGGGTAATTCTCTGTAAAATGACACACCGTCTTTTCATCTATTGCTAAACTTCAGGAACAATGTGTGCAGCATTAATACTTCTGAAACACAACATGTTGTGACCTTCTGAGCATAGCTTGTCTTCGCTTGTTCCGACAGCAGTCATCTCTGCTGCTTGGAGACTCAAGGCCATGCACTTGTGTCCTGGGTTACCTGTCCAAGTGGATAGTGGACTCTGCAGGAACGTGGCCCCCGTATCCATTCATAGGGATGATGTCAATGTGGTTCAATGCTGTAAACATCTGAGTGAACCTGGGCGGCGAGAGTGGGCTGGGAACACGGGCCCTGTTCAAGAAGAGCCGGCACTACTTGCTGCTGAGGCTCTGAAACGTCACTGTCTGTAACAAGATGCTGATTGTCCCAGTCTTTGGTCGCCGGTGCTATCTTTTATGCTGCTATGCTTTGGGGATGGAACGTGATTGGAGGAGTTGAGCTAGACTCTCTGGAAGCAGAGATGGAGAAGAGGATGCTGTCCATGTTGGTCAGCATCCTAAACAACGTCCCCCACCTCCTCCACAACATGCTGGTAAAGAAGAGGAGCGTCTTCAGCCAATGACTTATTACCCCAAAGTGTTCCAGCGAAGGAGCTTATTCCTGCTGGTGGTCACCAAACTATTTAACTCATCCCCCCTTGTTGCACTATAGACATGAGTGGACATGGAGGCAGCAGAGGCCTGGACTTTCTAATTACCATTTGTTCTAAAATGAATCTTATATTATAACTATTTAACCTATAACTAATACATCCATCCATTCATTTTGCACACCTTACTACAATGTGCACATAAGCCCATGCTTCAAAGTAATACCTTCTTCTTTGTACCGTGTGGTTCGTTTGAGTACTGCTGCTGTGTGATGCGCCATTCCCCCCCAAAGATGAATACAATATCTATCTATCTATCTATCTATCTACGGTATCTATCTATCTTAGGAAACCTCGTAACGTTATTCTTCAATATAAAAACAATACAATCATTTCGACTGCAATAATATAAAATTTGGCGTCATACGTAAGGGATATTAGACATATCATTTCATCACATACTGTTTGGGATGACACTTTCCCAAAAGTATTGAAGCATCAGTTAAAGCATCATCAGGACATGTTAACATGGGGATTAACTATTTGGATTGTCTGCTAAACATTAAAACCGTGTATCACGACACGCAGAATGCTCTGAGAATGACGTGCTGTTTATACGCCCTCCCATGAGATCAGGTTAAAACAAGCAGATGGGATCAAGTGAAAGGTAAAGAAAGAAGTTTTATTTCTCTGTACGGTTCTTTCTTTAAAGCTGTCAGACACAAAATCAAGCACTTTCAGTAGACGTAACGTTGAAGGTGAG
>JAFEUB010001436.1:0-25000 GCA_024529925.1 Ophthalmolycus amberensis | reverse complement strand
GTAGGACAGTTCAGTTGTATTCATTTATTTGTGTCCCAGCACATCCACTCCTACTTTGTTGAGGAACAAGTTGTTTACTGGGAGCAAGTAGAGAACGTCTGTCTTCTTAGTCCCAGTCCCGGCGAGACCTCATCTTTCTGTACTGTCTCTCTACTCCACTCCTGTCTTCAGAATAGGAAGCCCACATATATTTGAGTATAGTCTCTTTCTTCTATGATCAGACAGAAAGAAACGCTTAAGATTCTGTACAAAGAGAGAGAATATAGATATGACAGAATACATTTATCAACATCAGAAAAGAAAGCACGGCGCCGCACACACCAGCCTCAACAGGGCTTGTGGAAAGAATCATCTTGGTTGGGTAGAGAGAGAATTCACAAAGTTCACGTAACTTAGAAAAATTAGCAGTTTATTTAGTTTTGCATGTGTTTGTGAGTTAGTCATGTGTTGACTGCTATAGCGAAGAAATGTAGGGTCTACGACAAAACCCTGTATACTGTATGAAGAGAGAGTAAACACCGTCAAAGGTTCAATCAGTGACCAAAGAGACTGACAATGTAACTGATGCTCATACTGATGCTTCTTAAACTAATACATCGTCTTTCTTTACACACCATTGTTCAATGCTTGACACTGCCAAGTGGCTCCCCTCTTGATACAAGATGACAACTCATTGGTATCATTTTAGTTTCGAATGAATTGTAATTGTTGGAATGCTGTTCAACTATCAAAATGTTCAGCTCCTTCAGCTCATCTCTGCTATGACTTTTTCTATTTCTAACCTTTAAACTATTTGAATTATTAAGCTTTTAGCAACTTTTTTTTGAATGGGTTTCTATGGAGAAGATTTTCAAATCCTCTTAAACTTCTTAAACTTTCAAATCCTTCAACTTCCTCATACTTTCAGCTAAAGACACCATTTCAACTTTCAAATGTTGAGAAAACCCTGAACTATTGCCGCATAATTCAGCTTTCCGATATCTTTTAAACTTTTTGAACTGCAGCAATTTAACTTTTATGATTTTTCAGCCCTTTTCTGACTTTATAATGGATGTGTATTGTGCAGCTTAGAGTGCGTGATGTCACCGCTAGAGTGAAGAGCAGCTTGAGATTCTTGTGAAAAAACCATTTGTGTTTTGCCACTGTGTCCACAATCTTAGTCTTAGGGATCTTTAGAGGTCTTTCCCTCCTCCTCCCCCCCACATGCCATCCACATTTGACACAGAAGCCGTTAATTGAGAGGAAAACCAACTTTCTGCTCCATAGAGACCAATGTTAAATTTAAATTTTGCTTCAAAAACATCTTCCACAGAACACGGTACCCCATTTCTAGATCGCCAGTTAAGCCACATTTTTTACACTACAGACACAATTTTTACAGGATCTGTTTCTCATGTCATCCTTCCTCTCAATTATTAATATCGGAGCAATAGGAGCTACAGTTATGGGAGTTTTGATGATTTGTTTGAGAGGTGTTTCCCTGTTTTATCTCCATGAAATGGCTTCAGGCACACAGGTGTTCGCGATTGAGCCAATTAGTGATGTTGATAAACACACAGACTCACAGACACACGCGCACATACACTCCTCTCCCTCTCTCTCTCTGTGTGTGTCTCTCTCTCATACAGTCATTCAGGTCTTGGAGACTTTTAGAGGATCCCCCCCCCCCACACACACACCCACCCCATTTTAAAATAAAAGCCGCACACACATGATTTGTTGCAGCTGTTACGTGTTGCAGCTCGGCCAATCAAATATGGGTATTCTGATAAGTTTCCTGATTCGAGTGACATTTACACACACCGCGACACAAGAGGGAGAGACGAGGAAAGACATGGCAGAGCAGGACAATAGTCATGTAAGCTGTAAAAGATAAAACATAGTACAATCTCCAAATGAGAAAGTTTGCCAGAGATATCAGAGTCTCGTTCTCTCTCTCACTAATTCTTTCTTTCCTCTCTCTCTCTCTCTCGCTCGCTCTCTCTCTCTCTCTCTCTCTCTCTCTCTCTCTCTCTCTCACTAATTCTCTCTCTCTCTCACTAATTCTTTCTTCTCTCTCTCTCTTTCTCTCTCTCTCTCATACAGTCATTCAGGTCTTAGGAATCTTTAGAGGTCTTTCCCCCCTCCTCCACCCCCCCCCCCCCATACACACACATGCCATTTTAAAATAAAAGCCCCACAGAATGAATCCTAACTGAAATGCTTGTGATGAGCCTGTCATTTAATAACCGGTTTGTGTTTATCTAACATTATGATTCTGTCTCCTCTCCCCTTCTCCCCCACACCCCACACCCCTTTTCAAAATAAAAGCCCCAGAGAGTGAATTCTAACTGAACTGCTTGTGATGAAGCCTGTCATTTAATAACCTCTGTTTATGTGTGTCAAACATGATTATTATGTCTCCTCAGTCCCACCCTTTCAAAATAAAAGCCTCATGGATTAACTGTATTTAAACGTTTAGCTCAAAATTAGGCTTTTTTGTTGAAATAATGAATGCTCTTACTAATACTGCGACAACTACAACTACTGCTGCTAATATTTCTAGTATTACTGCTACTACTGCTATTACTGCTACCATGAATATTATTGCTACCATGAATATTATTACTACCACTACTGCTATTACTACCACTACCACTACTATTATTACTTATACCAAAACTGCTACTACTGCTACTACCAGTACTAATACTACTACAGCTATTAGTACGACTGCTACTGCTACTTCAAAAACTGACTTTACTATTACTACTACTACTACTTATTCTACTACTACTGTTATATTAAATACTACGACCACTACTACAGCTATTACTACGACTACTGATACTACCACTTCTACTACTTCTTCTTCTAATTACTAATACTTCGACTACAACTTCTACTACTACTGCTACGACAAATATCACTACTGCTACAACTAGTACTTATTCAAATGCTACTAATACTTATACTGCTAATGATACTTCTACTACAACTATACAACTTCTACTACTACTACAACAAATATCACTACCGCTGGAATTCTTTTAAGCTACAGAAACCGTTCGAATATCAAAATGTTCAGCTCTTTCAGGATTATAAATATAAATAAATACAAAACACTTGGCTTCAAACTACAGCTTCAAACTTTTTAACTATGAACAATATGTTAACTGTTAACAGTTTACAGTATACTTAAATAAATATAAATAAATACAAAACACACACACACTTTGTACACACACTACAGCTTCAAACTTCAGCAATTATTTTGCAGAAATATGAGCATATTTTCCTTCTCTCGCAAAATACGACACGTCTCATGACTTATTTTATTTTACCAGTTGGTGGCGGTAATGCGCCAATTCGTCGTTTGCCAACCGCCAGTTGGTCTCAAAGGAGGAGAAGAAGAAGCTTTCGCGTGCCTGTGTTGTTGTGCTTATGAGCGGCAGCGCTAAGTACCCCGTTGTAATAATACTATGAGTGAGGAGCGGAGGACCGAGTCCTGCTGCCAGGACGGAGTCATCAGAGTAGTGTAAAAAAAGTATTTCAATCGGCGCAGGCACCGAACGGAAGCACCGAAATCTGCGTTACGTTGGGTGATATAACTTCATATTTGTAATCTTTCAACTTTTTGAATTATTAAGCGTTTTGCAATTTTTTAAAAATTGGATATCTATTTTCAGCAATGTTTTTGAGATTCATTTCAGCATTCCAATGCATTTTCAGCAGGAAATGTAGCTCATGCGCAAGTTCAGTCAGGAAGACATTCGCTTGTGATCGCTGTCTCTCCTCTCCTTGTAATTACTCTATCAGCTGATTGGGGGCGTGCACGGTTAAGCAACCAACCAGATTCGGCACACAGTTTCCTTAAGCCAATCAGCTCGTTGCTGTCAAACTTTAAAGTGTTCTCCTCTCTGCTGCTGTCAGTTGTCATTTCAGCGTTAAGCAGATGCGACCCGCCTCCACCCCAGTCGCCTCCAGTCAGCAGCACAGTCAGGCTCCTGATTCATCATCAGATGGCAACAACTCCTTTCACCACCACCACCAGTGTCTGGACTCCAGGGGGGATTAGGCCTATTGGACCTCTGTATCCCTACCCTCGGTGATAGTACTTCCGGATGGAGTCCAATCGCCAAAGACTTTGCACTTTGCATATTTGAAGCTTGTATAATAAATCATTGTTAAATTATAAAACAAGTCTCTCCTGATTGAAATGCATTTTCTAGTTATCCATGTTGTTACTTTGAATTACTCATTAGAATGTTCTGATCAGCTTTACTCTATCGGCAGACAATGGTAGAAGAGCTTCTTTTGCCTCCACATATTCATCTGTCTCCCTTTAAAATGTCTTATTCCCTTATCTCACTAACAGGTTGTCAACAATGCTATCGCTGATTCTTTCCTGATTGATCCTATGAGGATGTAACTAGATGTTACTAAAGCCTCGTACTGTATACATTCACCTTTTATTTTTTTGTTTTTTTCCACATGATCAGGCTAATGAGATGAGCTGATGAGCTCAGTGTGGGAGCTGTTGATGTTTTGTCCACTCTGTGCGGCTGCATTGTTGTGTGCACTACAACAAAGGATGTTGAAGAGGATAACGTGTTGGCGCTGGCAGAAGGCCAAAGGACACAAAGTGAATTGGTGAACAACAAATAATTGCTAAGGATTTGGAGGAGAGGTTTGCTGTCAACAGCCCTATCGATTCTCCTCTGACTGAGGACTGAGGAGGAGGAGGGAGGAGTTAAGGAGCGAGAGGAAGAGAAAGAGGTGATGCACCAGGCACCATGACAGGAAACAACTGAAGAAGAGAAGAGACGGGAGTGGGACGTTAAAGGAGGAGACAAAGATGAGATAGGGGAGAGGTACTTTGGAGTGAGTAATGGAGTGAGGAGAAGGACGGTGACAAACGACAGAGGAGGAAACAGGAAAGAGTGGGAAGAGAATTAAAGAGAAGTGAAAGGAGGGATGTAAGAAGGACATAATATATTACACAATACCGTAGTAGAACCAGAGTTCCGCTCTGACTGAATCAACATGATATATGAAGTTCAGGCCAACATCACAGCTGACCACAATCAGAAGGCCTACACACCAGCAGCTGTTTAATGAATCTAAACTCCTCCCTAAAGTATCTTACTATAGAAATATCATTAAAACTCTCTTTCTCTCTCCACTGATAGAACGCAGCTTTTTGCATTCAGATTGATTCAAAAGATCGTTAGAAGAAGACTCAACAACACAAGCAGCTGTTGAACTACTTCAAACCGGACTTGTTCAGGGCAGTAGGCACAAGTGAGCCACTCCGTTCACACAGCGGTGGCTGGAATGGAGACGGATCGTCGGGCTGCTATACCGAACAGAAACGTGACACAGCTGGATCCAGCTGTCAAGTGTTACCACAGGAAGTGTGTCACCTTTCACGGAGAAAAGATGAACACGAAATAAATATGTTTGTCAGTCATCTGACAAAGTGTATGGACCGCAGTGTTGGCCTGCTGCAGCTGAGCTGTTGTTCAGTTAGACAACGACAGAGAGATGTCAAGTAGGTTTTACACACAGTCCATTCAACTTGGTTTAATACCAACAGACGTGTCCGTTTACCAGCAGAGTTATCGCATTATTTCTAAGCAGTCAGCTGTTAGGTATCAGGGCAGTGTTTACCATCGGCTGACATTTACAGAATAAAGACATCTGCCGGCTGTGATTGGTTGTTCCTCGTCACATGACATACAGTGTGCGTCGATGCGTTCCAAAAGTTTAACGTTTATCTCAGGGCGCAGCCATTACACCCTGACTGGCTTTTGATATTTGGTTGAAAGTGAAGTGAAAATCGGCTGTAGTATCTCACATATGTCACAAGGATTAGGATATTTGCTCAGGAGCACAAAAACAAACAAGCATTCAATGCAGCGATCAGCCAGGCTTTGTTTTCTGTGGAAGCACAAGTGAACAAGGACACAAACTGCTTGTAGCATTTGGCTCACAGACTGCTGTCCAAACTCTCTTTTCCCACTGTGTCTCATTACTGAGATTGCTGTCAACTCTGCTCAGTCCTGTATCCGCCTCAGGCAACAGCAGGAGGAACGAGGGAAACGTTGGAAGATGGAAATAACATAGGGGGGCGAGGGGATACCTGATCCCCCAAAAGCAAAGGAGACAAGACTTGGTGGTAATGATGCGAGCAGAATGTGTTGTACAGGTAGAAACCACAGACCCCGTGCTTCATTATGATCCAGTCTTTCAGTTAACTGGAGCTCTTATGTCAGACGTGACATGTAGCCAGGTGGAGAAATGCAGCAATTCCCCTCAACAGTGCTGTTACCTTTGGGGTCCCACTTTGAGCACAATGCATTTTGTAGAACAGTGCAGAGGCTATGCATGTATTAGGAGGTATGGATACTGTGCTCTGCAAGATGGGCACTTTCGCTGAAAACGTCTTTAGTATTGTGTGATGCTGGGATCTTGGAGCATGAGCTTCAGAGACTTCTGATCACAGATGAATTTCATGAAAGCGTTTACTGATAAGGCTCCTCTAGCTGTGTTCAGATTACAGAGGAGCTAGAGTGGGGCCTAGGCTTCCCCACAGACACCGTAGCTCCACTGAAAGCAACATCATTGTAGATGATGGTTTTGGTTTCATACAGAAAAAGTCTGCAGTGACCTGAAGCACGAGATGCAAAGTGTAGCGCTTAGTTGTTTATCATTTAACTGAAACCACAATCGACTGAGACCCTAAACTTCACCACATGGAGGACTGATGATATACTGTATGTATATACATATATATATATATACACACGTGTGTGCTCACTCAAAGTCTTACCTCCGTTGTCCTTCACAGTAAAATTTGGAGTGGCTGGAAGCCCAGCAGGCACATAGTAGGAAAACCTTCCATTTGCAAAGTTGTCAAGATCTGCTGCCCGGATGGTCTGAATCACCTGATGGAGAAAAGCAGAGGAGATGTGAAGGAATGAAAAAAGAAGAACAACAAAGGCTACCAAGAAATGCAGGTAAGAGATGAAGAAAGTGAACAGAAACAATTAGATACTGAGGGAAACAAAGCTGGCAAGATTATAAAGAAAGAGAGGCTGAGTAAGTCCTGAGCCAGTCAGTGACAAATTGTGACCTATTGCAATTCTTACAATCCATAACACAGAATCATATGCCACAACCTTCATTAGCATTCATTAGTTAAAGTCAATCAATTCCCTTGTGTTTCTTTTCTGCTTAGTTATGAATCTCACTGCATTTCTAGGGCAGATCTGCCCTGTGAGGAGAGGCAGAGACCATTGGTTAAAGGTTAGGTATTGACCTCCAGTAGTTAGCGTCGGGATAGCCCATTGGTCAGGATATAGGTCCTGAATAAATCCGGTTGCCGGTACCTCAGCGAGCATGGACGCCTGGCCAATCCCACCACTTGAATTCCACTAAATTCAGGTGGAATGGAGTTTTTTTTCCCCCTTTAAGGTGTGACCATGTCATTAGTCAGCGAATTAAAGCCGATAGACTGGCAACCTCTGTGTAGTGTTGAACACTAGAGCAGGACTTCTTACCAAAACAAATTCAATGTAAGATTTCTTTAATTTTGTGTCATTTATAAGACTCCAAAGCTACAGCTGCAGACACATACGGCAGCTCCTATGTGCTATGTTGTTAATGTTGATGATTTGCTGCATATATTCTTTCGGAGCTCCCTAAACAGCTGAGACTTATCAACCAAATCTCACTGTCAGAGAGCGTCTTCAAGGAAACAGCAGCTTGGATTTGTTAACATTAACACTCCACTGGTGTCTCCCACATTTACTGTATATATACAGTACGCCATGTGTCAGGAAACTCAACCCTGCCCACATGTTAGATTGTTTTCCTCTCTTTATAACAGCCCTAATGCACAGGTCTTATGACTGCAGGGAGAGCTGTGGGAGTCGGGACTGCTTGCTCAGTTTACCTGGCATGGCTTTGATGCATACAGTATTTTAATATAAAAGGAAAATGCAATATTAGCACACAGACACAGACCAACCAAAATAGTAAAAACACCCCTACGTGCAAAGTTCCACCATCATATTTTCATGTTTTATGCAACGTGTCAAGTCAAGCTATGAACAATCATGGCAAAATAGAAAATGAATTCACGGAGCACAGCAGGTGAACAATTGTGTGCATGAATCATTCATACTTTCTTCACACAAATAATACATTTTTTGCATTGACTAATTTAGTTGTGAATTAACAACATTAAATGTGAAATGTATGTTTGTGTAATTCTGCTTACAGTCAGCGCTAAACAAAAGTCTGGCTCCACGTGTCAAACACATAGACGCCATAACAGCATTACACATAAAACTACAAGAGAGTAAAACAAACACAGATTCAAAGTCCAGTTATATATTGAATCGGTCACTAAGTACAATCCATGACTCAAGTGTTGTGATATGTTCTTGATGACGTCTGACAGCACCCAGCAGGAAATGGTCTCCTGTAACGCTCTTTACACACCGGGGGGTGACTGAGTCTGCTTCTAAATCTGCCTTCTACCTTGGCTGTCATGCTACGTCGGGGGTGGGAGGTGTTTTCCATGATGGCCAGCAGTTTTACCAGCATCAGGCCCTCTGCCAGCTCCCCCAGGGTGTCCAGAGCCAAGGAGCCAAGGAGAGACCCAGCCTTCTGTTTGACTTTATTCAGTTTGCCTCAGCACGCCACAGAAGACGGTACTCGCAGCGGCCCTTCTTGTGGATGGCCTCGGTGTTGGTGGATCATTCTAGTTTGTCCAGAGTTGGACGCCCAGGTACTTGAATGATGTGACAATCTCCGCATTACGCCCTCTGATGCGGACTGCAGATGGTGGGGCCTTCCTCTTCCCACAATCCACCACAATCTCCTTTCGTTTTGGCCACAGTCAACTCCAAGTGGTTTTGTTGCTTTGTTAGTTCTGTGTCTTTTATGTTGGTTTACACTACGATTGAGTTTGAGCGGGATTTTGTCCCCTTGACAAGTTGGAGGGGAGTACTTGAACTCATTGCAGTTTCTATCAGTAAACTAGGCAAGGAACGGGGCTCAAAGATCAGCTGTGGTCTGCCTTAGTAGAGCATGGATTGTTGTCAGCTGGTGTGGGCGTGGCTACATCTCCTTAATGTTTTGCCGAACAGTTGAAAAAGCTTTAGCTGTAGATCTAAAAGAGGGTTAAATCTTTGGGAGATTTTAAATCCTTGGTGCTTATGGAAGAGTTTAATAACTGTACCTGAGAGAGCTGCACGCTGTTAAGATGTCTGACGCTGCAGCTCTTGCAGATGAATATGTACTCACTCATAAGCCTGTGCTTGGTGAAGAAGAATCTCTCTAAAAAAAAACAATATCACAGTACATCACTCGAAAATTGATTTCTGTACTTGAAATATGTCTCAGTACAGAAGATAAAGACGCTGGAACTTTCAAATCACTGGGACTTTAAGTGTCCATGATGACTCCACATCATACTATTCAGACATACAATTCATGTGAGTAACCTTCAGCAATATCCACTATTAAGCCCATTCTACTCTCCGAAAATTTGATTCAAACACAATTACCCTCTATGAAATTCAAGTCTGCTGGCAAAGTGGAACACTGCCATGCAAGAGCACTGCAGTAAGAAGTGTCTCGCACGACAATGAGAGCTGATGCCACATGGTGGACAGCGAGGAGAGACATGTCCATATCTTCTTCTCTGAATAACACAGACGAACAAAGACCCATTAACATCTGCTTTCACAGTCACAGCTCAATGACAAGTAATAAAGACGTCGCCACGAATATGAATGTGTTTCCATAAATCTATACCTGACAAATATCTATATGTAATCTTTGACAGTCAGAATACAGTGTACATGTTTCTAGCATGCTGCCGTGTATTCTGAGCCCTCTGGGTCTTATCTGCCGCTCATCTCCCTGCATTCAACACGGCCAACGAGGAGTGAGTATCACACCTATTGTGTTCCCCCAAAACTCTTACCAGCCAGTCTCATGGTTTTGAAATCAATATTGCAAATGTGGTCCACAACTGAGTTCCCAAATGTAGCAGAATAAATTGTCGTGCCGGATGGACGTGCCATGCATGAACATTTCTTGGTCACAATTTATTGCAATGGCAGGAAGATGGAAAAAAAGAGTCCTCCTTCGACATTAACTGTGCTAGCATGTGTTGTCTGTTGCCTGAAGCCAATCTAAATGATTACCCAGTAATTTGTGGACACTCACACACTTAAATTTGCATAAAAACCAGAGAAAGTGGTCGGCAGATAATAAGGGAGAGTAATACCTATAATACGACGGAGGGAGTCTCTGAGTGTGAATGGGTATGTGGGGACAGCCATTGGCTGTGATGCAGATCTGTGTGCTGGCCCTGCTGTCTAGCACAGAGGCTTGCAGTGAATTTAATATGATTGTCTCTGCTGCTATCTGGCCCGGCAGCGGAAACATCAGCACGCTCCGCACTCTGAATAATTTATAGGGTTCAAGAAGCTGCAAAGTCTACAGCTCAGCTGATAAATCCTCCACTGATGGTGTCAGACACCCAACAAAAAAGGCTACAGAGCAACATGAATGTATGTGCATGGCAGCCTTTGCATGAGAGAGAGAGAGAGAGAGAGAGAGAGAGAGAGAGAGAGAGAGAGAGAGAGAGAGAGAGAGAGAATTCATCCAGGTGTTCAGTAGTGTATATAGTTGTGTTTGAGAGCTGAACAGGAGTTTATTTTCACATTTTAAGAATAATTGGCATCTGCTTTGGCCATTAAGTTTGGATTTTTCCACGATATGCAACAACTGTGTCAGACCTTAAGACGGAGAGCACGTCTCTGAAGCTGACTTTAAATCTGATCTTAAAAGATGCATTCAGTCATGCAGCTTGTAATTTTGTATAATTAGAGGGTAAGTTGCCGTTATTCCATATTCTATTCATTGTCAACAAATGACCCAAACCGACAATGTGTCAGCCAATCTCTGACCCTCCCTCTTGCCCCATTCCCACTTCCTTAAACCCTTCACTCGTCCACCTGTCCCAGTGTGGTAGAAATTCATTCGACATGAATGACTGTGTGATTAGTACCTGGGTAGGTAACCTCAGATTCTTACACGCGTGAAGACCTTGCAGATGACAGGCAGATCATATTCTGGCAACCCCAACGCTGGTGCTGATGAGAGAGCAGCCCTCAAGAATACAGGTGCCATGTTTTCAGTTCATTTGAACATGTTCAGGTGCAGTGTAGCCATAAATCAGGTGCCCAAGAAGCTTCACGTCCATGTTCCAACATGTCACCATAGTAGAGGATGGTGGGCTGACAGAATTGCAGCTCAGTGACCTCTTTCAGCCCAACATTCCAAGAGGAGAATGGAGTCTGTGCCTCCTCAGAAGCCACGTGTCAAGACGCTCTTTCTTTACCTGTGCCTTGTATAGTACAACTCATACTGACTATCTGGATGCAATGGAATTAGCGTCAGTCAAGATTGAGTTGAGAAAAATGAGCAATCCCATTTCAAGCTTAAGATCCTGAATAAAGCACCATTCTCTACCTCCGTTGGCTGTAGGGATAGAGAGAATAGGTGTATCAAAAGTAGGCACTAATACACCTTGTTCGAGAAGACAATGGTACAAATATGAAAATGGCTCTAAAACTGCAAGTCCCTGTAGTTTATAAGAAACATTCTGGCTGTTGATTTATCAGATCGGAGATTCTATCCTTTCAGCAATGGAAGAAGTATTCACATCCGTAATGAATGAGTATGTTGCATTTTAACTCTTTGATATACTGTTAGCTGATTTAATCCAGAGCAATACATCGTATTCCTGCTGTATCTGTAACAATCTCTGGTTTTAGCTTCTGTCAGTTCCCTGCCTCATGTGTCCCAGTCCACCATTAACTAGCGTTAGCACATCTATGCTACGCTAGCTACTGAAGGTAGACTGAATGTATTTTAATGACTAACAGTGAATAAACACCTACTGGGCTTTACAGGAACAGTAATGGTTCATCTTTACACTGTGATCTGTGTAGCTTAAGCTTCCAACTTTATCTTGTTGAGTTTATTGTTTCTTTCAAAAGTTTCCCGCCCGATTCAGCATTGTTCCAGATGGGCCCAAAATTCAGCTGGGCCTGCCTGCATTAGACAACGGGTTGGAAGAGTGGGAGAGCAGCGGAGAAGAGAGTCTTGAAGAGCGATAAGAGCAACGAGATAGTGATCTTTGGGCTTCTTTTTGCTTCAGTCTTCTGTCAAAGGGTCGGGCACCGAGTCCCGTGTGTTGTGACTTTGCAGGACACATCTTGGATTGTGGGGATGGGGTTTAAGTTCTCAGGTCATTCATTTGCATTTTCTTTGACCAATTTTGGGGACATTTGGATAAAAGCTGCGCTACATCTGGATGGGAACCTCAATGATGCGCTTTGCGTCTACTGTGTTTTTCAGGTCAGACCTTCAAACTCACCTGCACAACAGATTATGGGAATCATGTTTTCTTTTAACTTTAATCCAAAAATGTGAAAAAAAATTATAATAAATGTGAATCCAATTTTAAGGCCATTTCATCATAATCCAGTTGCAAACCCCAAACCCACAGACTTTTACTTTAGTTCTCCTAGGCTAGAGCATAAGCAACCAACCTGTCCATTTTTGGTGCTCTCACACACGATGACAGCACTGCTGCTCCCAGAGATGGCTGGAATGTTGTCATTGACGTCCAGGACCTGGATGGTGACTGGAACGTGACTCACCATACGAGGGTTATCTGAAAATGTGCACAAGAAACAGGTTTAAATTGCTACAGCATCTTGGTATTTCCAAAGAAAAGACAGATTATTTGTTTTTCCAACTGACAGAGTAGCACCATTGGTTTTATATTTGGCCTGTCCATAAGAAATATACTGTGCTGAACAAGTAGAGTTCAAACCGGTTCGTTATTTTTTTGTTTACTGGTTTGTTCTTCAGCAAGTTGCAGAACACATACTGCAAGTGTGCAACATCTAACTCTAAAGCAAGGAATCTGTGAACTTCACACGGTGTTTAGCTGGGGACCAAAGGGAGCGCAGTGTCAGATTTAGTGCAATTTTGAAACGTGGCGCGTTCAACATTAATAAACTTTGAATAAACCAGCACACAGCGCTCTGTGTAACAGCGGGGGCGGAGCTTCAGGGCTCTGAATTCCAGCACGCCTCTCATCGACTGTAGTTCGCTGCTGCTGGATGTTGGATTTATCCTGCTAACACTACATGCATGCTGGGTAGCAACCAAACTCTTCTTCTCTTCCCTGGAGTCAACGAGAACGAGCAGGTAGCCTTCAGGAACATCATCACTGCTGTTGCACCTCACACTTAGCACGTTTGCCGTACTAATTTATAACACTAACAACGTTGCTGCCGGAAAAATAACTCCTCCCGGGTTCACCGCTTGTTCCTGTGAGTCGCTCAGCTGTCTTTGGAATATTAAGTGGGATTTTACCTGCAGACAGTTCACACCATGGTTTCACTAAAGGATGCAAAGCGACGGGCGGATCGGTTTAAAACCCCCCAACAGCTATTTAACACACATACTGGGAATCTAAACAAGTACTTTCTCACATGAAAATGTATTAAAACTAAATAATGCTTGTATTAACATTACTCAAAACTATTCCCTGAAGTAATACTGTTAACTATTAGTAACGTGAATGATAATAACAAACACCATTTAAATGCAACCAAGATATGCATACATATATATCTTGGTTTAAGGTTGTTTGTCATGTCCACCTTTACTTTCGGAGCAGAAAACCCAAGCCACATATAATTGTATTGCTGTGTGATTTATAGTAAAAGGTCAATAAATGAAAAAGTATAAATCAATAACTGTCCTTTCTCACCATCCAGATCTCATCTGTCAGTTCTCCCTCCCTTTTTCTTGTGCTATTGCATCTAATATTTCTCAATGCAGGCAGTGGGTCTGTAGCTTTCATTTGTCTGTTCATTCATCTGTCACATTCCATGTCTCACACACCACTGATCACAGCTTGATAGTGAAAGCGTGTTAGCTAATGTGTGTTAGCTAACGTTAGCGCTTGTTCCAGCGGATGTCTACCAAACACAAGTTCACTTTAACCCGTGAAAGAACTACTTCACTTGAGTTCATCTAATTTTAATGCATTCCTGGTCAAGAAAGGGTAGAGTCACTTTTCCTTGTAGTCAATTCTGGAAAAGTAATCGCATTTCATCCTCTCAAAAGTGCTATTGATGTAGCGCCCTGAAACATGTTATTTCATATTTCTTGCTGATCTAATATCAGTGTTTCCATTAAAATAATTTGCTTAATTGTTGTTTTTAAGTTAATTCATATTTTTTTATTATTTAAATAACTGTTACTTTGTGAAAGGGAAGACATTTATTGTACAGACCCTTTAGAAGAGAGCGCTGTTGCTTTAAGAAAGCATTAGAAAGTCGCGCTGTATGCAGGCTGAAGGCAAACATATGCTTGTGCTTAACCGTGGGATCTGTTAATACAATTTGCAAAACGAAGATGTTTTTGGACAGTTGATTTTCAGGTTGCAACATTGAGGGAGCTTTTCTCTGCTGTTATGAACAGGCTACGTTCGACCCTTCACACAATAAGAACTAAAGTGTAGAGTTCTTGGATGAACTTGGTTAGACGTCCAATCTGCAGACCTGGCGTCTTTTTTCATACTCTATCCTGTCCTTATCTCTCTCATCTTTTCCCTCCCCGTCATCTCTCCTCGTCTAAATCTCTCTCGCTGTGCTGTGCTCCTCTCAGCTCATCCCATCACAGAAGGCTTATAGAGTGTATCTGGAGAGGCATTTCTGATCAGACCTAAGGGTAATGGGCAGGGCTGAAGGTCAGATACTGTATCAGAAAAAGTCGCTCTTCTCTCGGCTTCTTTCACTTTTTATCCAGTCTCACCTGCAGACAGAATGAAGTTGACCTTTGCTCTTAAACCTCTGTGCTATAAACCTCTGTAAAGCACATACAGAACTCTGTGCTGACATTAATAATGAGAGAGAGAGAAGGAGACCTGCAGGTGCACACACACACACACACACACACGAGGCCTCTAGTTCCACAGTGGTGAACTTCAGTGTGTGTTCTGCTGTTTTTGCCGGCATATACCACCAGACTGGGTCCATCTATTCTCCTGGTGTGTTATGCACGCATGTGGAATGCTCTGCCTGCAACTCTGCGCCTCGCAGATACTGTGGATACTTTTAAAAGCCAGCTCAAAACCCACCTGTTTAGGCTGGCATTTGTGTAAAAGTAAACCCATGTCCTAGACCTGCTCTTAAAATATGTTTTACATTTTAATTTTATTTTTTATTATTTTTAATTTTATTTTTTAATTTTCTCTGTGTAGATAATTTATTGACCCTTGGGTCACATTGTGTTTTTTATGCTTTTAAATGTCTGCTCTGTTAAGCACTTTGTGATACTACTGTCTGTGAAAAGCGCTATATAAATAAAATTCATTCATTCATTCATTAAGTAATTAACAGTGAAAAGCGCCATGAAATGCAAAAATACACAGATTTTAACAATGAAAAGTGTTGGTGGCAGATCGAAAACTAATTTTGCTGCATCGTCAGCCTCTAGCTTGAGAATACACTTGTTTCAAACACAACCCCACAACTCCAGTTCCACAGTGGGACAATGTATGACACATTGCTTTCTATTTCAGTGAGCCACGTCAGAATTAGCAAACACGTTTCCTGAAGTGTTCATTTATTAACAAGGCACCAAAGAATAAAAAGAAGAACTGCTTTCAGAGATTCATTAAGGAAAGCATCATTTTTCTACAGCGTCAGCAGCGCAATTAAGCTTAATTATGATCATTTTGGAAGATGTAGTTATTGGTGCTGTTGAAGTGTATTGTGTTATTTGTCCTACCCTCGTTCATAGAAACGAAAGAATGACCTCATTTTATTGTGTATATTTTCTATTTACCGTGTGATCCTCTGATCCATGTGATATAATCTCAAAGTGAGAACGTAGCCTTAGTTCTGCCCTTGATCTAACGAGGCCAGGGTGTGCTCTGAATCAACCCTATTGTCCTCAACACTACACACAAGATGATTACTGTCTATCTATCCTGAAGATGACACGATGTACTGACACATTCTTCGTCTGATATTTGAATAAAAATTGCACCTAAGCTCTGAGTAAGTATCTTTGTCTCTTTGCCTCCCGGTGAGCCAGCCCCTCACCACAACAAATGTTTCGCTCGTCTGTCTCTGACAACATGTCGAGAGTATTGGCTGAAAATAAGGGATGACGGCTTTTAATTTCCCTCTAACTAACTCCTATACTCTCATTAAGACACACTTTAGTACTGGCAATCATTTCTCACTGGCTCACATGAGGTGGGACATGCTGGGTGTAACTATACGGAGGTACGTCCCTCCTGCAACTTCGATTAATCCCCAGAGACTTCAGCAGCAGGGTGATTGTTGCCTGGCCTTTTATGAATGCCATCGCTCAGTCCATTACTCACACTGCGGTGCAGTAAAGGGTAATTGGGAAGATAAGCATCGGCTGGAGAGAAATGAGAGGAGACGATGAAGAAGAACTGATGGACAGACGCATTCGGCACAATCTCATCTACGCAGAGGTCCTGTCAGATCACTAAATGTCAAAGGATATCCCACAGAAATTCACAAAATTAAGTAGCTTATAAAAACGTCTTTAAAATTGGATGTCATTTGTTTCTGAGGTCACGCAATGGCTGAGTAAACGTCTATCTTTTTGTTAGTCTAAGATGTTGCATACTGTACATATTAGGGGTTAAACTATTTTTGTATTCATTTATTTTATCAGCAATCGGATACAATGGATGGATGGATGGATGCATGGGTAGCTAGAGGATGGGATGCTGAAGTTCGACAGAGAGGGACAGGGTTTGAGCTGCTCTGCTGTGAACTTACCAACCTCTGCAGCCATCACAGTGATGTTATGCCACGCAGTCTCCTCCCGGTCCAGAACCTGAGTCGTCCTGATGATGCCACTGTTCACCCCGATGCTAAAGTTCAAAGGCCTTTCCTCTTTGTTTTCTATGAAGTACCTGTGACACAGAAGGAGATGAATTTTAAAAAATAAACAAAGCCATTGAAACATATTTCAATATTCTACTATTTAGAGGGTAATGTAATAGAGCAGGGATTCCCAAAGTGGGGTGCGCGAGCTGCCTCTAGGGGGTGCGCGAGAGGAAAAGTGTAATGGCGGTCTGATGGTGTAATAATATTAAATATTTAAAAAAAAAAAAAATTTTATTTAAAAAGTGGGATTTTTCACAAAATAAAAACATGAATTATAAAAATTCCCTTTGTAAGATTTAAAATTAAAAACGTACAATTTAATAAATGCAATTGAGCTCCTTCCGGCAGTCTTGCGCCTGCCGCCAGTCGTACACACTAGCCAGCCTAGCTTGTGCAGCTAACCTCAGCTAACAGCGAACTTCATGCATTCAGCAACATTAATTTAAATATGCTAAACTGGCTGAAATCGGGGAAACTGTCAAGTGGGACATCTGAAGCTATCAGTCGTAAAAGAGGAGAGGGACAGAGAGAGAGAGAGGAATCGGAGGCGAGGGGAACGGAGAGGTGCGTTGGGGAGAGACCGGGAGAAGAAATCGAGCCAGAGTCAGAGGAAGATGAGACGGAGGAGACCGAAAAGGAGGAAGGGATAGCACAGACAAATCGGGAGCACATCGGCCCATCGAGTCAAGGTGAAAAAAGAGGAAACGAGAGAGCATCAGACTGGGAAAAAAAAGAGGAAATATGATGAAAATGATCTGTGTCTGGGCTTCACTTGGATTGGCAACGCAGATTCCCCAAAGCCACAGTGCGTGGTGTGCAGTGAGGTTCTGGCTAACATCTGTCTGAAGCCCTCTTATTTACGTCGCCACCTGAACACCAAGCATGCCAGTGCAAGTCAAAAGCCCCTTACATTGTTTATATCGAAATTGGAGCAGTCTCATTCATGTGTTGGGTCTATAAATGACGCACTACGGGCTTCATATCTGGTCAGTTACAGAATAGCGAGAAAGGGGCTACTGCACACAATTGCCGAAGACGTGTGCTTGCCAGCTGCCAAAGAGATGGTGGAATGTATGATTGGGGAGAAAGAAGCAAAAAAGTTGGACATGATCCCGGTGTCCAACAACACTGTGTCGCGCCGCATCGATGCTTTGTCCGAAGACATCCTGGCTACATTAGTCGGTCATTAATTGTAAATTAAATGTGATGCAATCTGCCTCTGAGTCTGTGCGTGTGTCCTCGCCATCCGTATTGCTCTTTAAAAGTGACGCCTTGTGTAACTGAAATTTATTGAAACTTTGTTGCAGTGTTTCAGGGCGTTTTCACACCCGTAGTTCGTTTGCTTTGTTCCGATTCAGGGATTAATATGATACAATGTTGCAGTTGCCCCTTTGTTCGGTTTGTGTTCACACTGCAACATTTAACAGCGGACTAAATATTGTAAACAAACGCCACGCGCGAGCAAACTGTGCTGTCATTGGTCCGATTTTTATGCTCTGTTGCTTTTTTTTTTTCATTAAGGGGGGGGGTGGGGGTGCGCGAACCCGGTCGGGATGTAGAAGGGGGTGCGCGGCCTAAAAAGTTTGGGAACCGCTGTAATAGAGGCTGCTTGTGCATTTATTTAGATCACAGAAGTCATACAAAAAGTAATCATGACTGATATATTGATGGAGTGTTATGAAGCCATATCTTTTTTTAATGGAATGTGAATGTAAAAACTACAAATCAACCAAATAACAGTGTGATTGATTGTGTATCATGAGGTGTTCAAAATCAGTGTAATTCTAAGTGATACTGGGCTGGTCAGTCCACAACCTGCTATCCTACAACAGTGCTAACCGCAGCCCTGAGAGCAGTGCTCTTCTTCCTAAAGCTATGCTCACCCCTGAGAGAAAGCAGCGTCCTGCCCCTGCTGCAGCCCATGTGCCACACATAAGCAGAAATGTAGTATTTTTTAGAAAAGTGAGGCTTTTGCAAAGTGGTAGAGTTCGTCAGTGGGCCTGCTGCACATGCTGGAGCCACTCACTGAGCCACTCGCTCTGACAACTGCAAAGCCTCTTTTCTCATCGGGACACCTGAACCCCAAACACCAGACATATGCATGCACAACAAAGACACGTCACATCGGGGACTATCTCCTTTACCGGACGGCGCTGTTGGTGCTATCAGGGTCCACAGCAGTTATAGTGCCAACCTGGGTACCGGCAGGTGAGTTTTCATACGTGTCCAGAATGTAGTAGTCCATGGAGAAGACGGGAGGCTCATCTACATCGCCCACAATGACTCGCAGCGATGTGGAATCCTTGAATGGCCCCAGGTGGGAGAAGTGGGAGTCTGGATGAGTGTTGGAGCCTTCAATGTTGAGAGTGTGAACTTTTCTCTTCTCATAGTTCAGACGCTGGGGACGAGACAAAGCACAACCATCCTGCTGAGGGCACATTTCAAAGATCACTTTAATGAATAAATAGACTAATGATATACTCGGGTTGTAATGGTTATAATGACACATCAGGCATCAGTATGCGACGTGTTTAATGATCTCTACTTTTACTTTTGGAACAAATGAGAAGGATAAAATAATTACACCTATTACATTGATATGGGGCCTGCCAGGAATCGGTGTGAAATATTCATGTTACTTTATCCTATTTTCAGTAACTCTTTAACCAGCAGCTACATATTGAGTCAAACACATAACACACACAGTACACAGAGCTAATAGGACCACGAGCCAAAGACAATGTGCAAATACACCGAATAATAACCGGGTCAGTTGTGCATCCGGATCCTGCATTTTAAACAGTGTTTTGAAATGTAAATTAGAGCAGAGCTCTGTAAATAATGGGCAAGGTTGAGCTTATTCCCCAAATCATATCTATTTGAATAAATGTAATGATTAAAGGGTTTCTGTTCACATTAGGGGAGGCTGCTCCAATATTGTTGACAGGCAAGATAAATATCAAAATGTAAAACAAAGAGTAACTGGTTCAAATAAACCAAAACCAAATCTCACTATCATTTATAGGGGGTTAGTTAGTTTCGATCCCAGATGTCAAGATATGATGTTGCGATCTGACATCCCTGTGGAAGAAAAGGCTGATACATCAGTGTCAAACTGGGCTGCCATGACAGTTCTTTTCACTCCAGTGTCCCTCACAGCCACACTTGGAGCCCATCATGTGCTTCCATAAGCATCAGCGTGTGCCTGTGTTGTGATCTCTGATTCATACCTGCTTGAGTGAGATGATTCCCTGCCTGCGGTCAGCATCAGTGGTGATGGTGAAGATGGCAGCTGCGTCGGCATTGGTGATGCTGTAGCTCATCTCAGCGTTCTGCCCTTCATCTTCATCGCTGGCTCTGATCTGACCCACTGCCTTCCCTACAGGAGCCAGCTCTGGTACATACAGCTGGTAGCTCTCTGCAACAGCAACACAACATTTCATTTCATGAAACCTTTTAAACATATTTAGTGCTCTTCTGGGGCTCACTGGAGAGGAGTCTGATGTTACACTGCCACCTCACTTCTAGGTCACATCTAGTAGAGGTCTGTGCTGCTCTCTTCCCAAACTGAGAGGGAGCAGCTCTGAAGAACTCGAGGCTCAACACCCTCAGCTTCCACTTTTCCCCTGGAGGCCGAAAGCAGAAGTCACACTGCTGATTCTGTCCTCAGAGCTGTCACAGGCTGGCTGCTTGGCACTGTGTGAGAAACAATCTGTGCAGGAAGTGTATTCACTGACGAGAGCTTACACATTGTCATGTAAGACAATAGAATCATTTTGGCACGAACCCTACACTGAGGGCCTACAGCGTGCCTGTGAAGGAGACATTTTATATTATTTTGCAGTTGATTCTTTATTGCCCTGTGATCACTTTTTAATTGTTTGGAATCTGGTGGAGATGAATGCATGAACCAGGGTCTCCCACACAGCTTGATATTTAAATCCTCTAACTTTAGTCATGAGATAAATAGCAGAGTCCCCCCAATATTTGTTCTGACCAGTCATGAAATGACGCTGCAAGCTAAAAGAAGGCCAGAAAGATAAAAGAAAGATTTTCTTCCCTCAATTCAAAACACACTGGATGGTCACTGAACTCCTCCTATGATTGTGTGTGTTTTGTCTGTGAACTATTCTCTGACCATGACCATCGTTCAGTTATAATACTGTTGATGTAACATGTGAATTGTTTTTCCTGTATGTCTGGTTTTCTATTTGGATTTAGTAAAGATAAGTATGTGCTCATGATGTTCTTTGACATGAAACACAAAGGTTATGTGTGTGCTTCTGTAGGACTGGCTTCTCTTGTTCTTGAATCAGAGACCAAAATAAACCTTTACTTGTTCATGCTGCCTGAATCTATAACTGTGACCCACTACATGTGTGTGTAATTATAGTCTAATAAAAGCTGTCACATCGGAGGTGTTACACTTTCAGCCATTTTTTTTAACTTTACACCTTTAAATCAACAGCATACAATAAACAGCAGCTGAACCTTTTGCCTTTTCAATAGCTGTTTCATACAACAACAGGCTTCAACACAGCAGACGAGGAAACAGAACAACCATGGATCAGAGGAAATAAAGAACCCAGAGGAGAAAAAGAGAGAGAAGTGAGGATCAGAAGCCATAGTTATTGGAAATAACTAGCTAAAGGAAGATAAGGTACAACGAGATGGACAAGAAATGTAAACATGTAAGGCCAGCGGTTCAGATCATTGACACTCATAGCCACGGGCAAATGCTGTGTTTCAGTAATCTTGCTCTTGTCACGTACGTATATTAGTCACTTCGACTTATATTCACAACAAATGACTTCAAGTCAGATCGCTTGACAGGAGCTTCAGTCATGTGATAAAGGTTGAGTCTCTATACTTCTATAACTCAATAAGTAGACTTTCTCTCAGTCTTAGATTATGGCAAATGTATCTGCATCATGTTGAAATCTAAGCATGCATCTAAAGGGACAAAAACATGAGAAGGGCTGAAGCATAAAGAAGAGATTCCACTCTGAGCCGAAATTCACCCATTGCAAACAAAACAAGGCAAGAGACTGAGAGATGAAACCACGCCCACTTCTGTATGACACAACCCTTGCCGCAGCAACGACAAATATGACTGATGACGCTACAATAGCGGGAAATAACGATATGGCGTGGGGCAATGATTTTGAGGAATAGACAAACTGGATAAGAATGACCCCCCCCCCCCCCCCCCGACTCCCCGCTATGGAGGGACTAGTTTGCTGGGAGAAGAGCGGGCCTGCTCCTTTTCTGTAACCAGTGTAACGTTAACGCAATAAAAACATGGCAACCTAATGCTACAGTGGTTACAGAAAATGTAAAAACAATCAACGCTGTGGGGAGAGGGGAGAGGGGGGGGGGGTCTGATTAGAGGGCGTTTACATTCTTTCATTTCACAACGTAGGTTTAGTCCCAAAGGCTAAACTCTATTTTAGAATTGATCTTGACGATTACCACTGATTTAAAACAGTAGACAGCATTTGAATCCATTTTCTACCAGGAAATGCTGATTTTCAAAGTCAACTCCAGCAGTGGTGTTTCATCACAGTAGTCACATCATTAAGTTTATAGCTTAATAAAAGAACGGTTTACTTTTTCACCTGCTGCTGTTAGAAACAAACCGAGAGCGGTCACTTACTCTGGGGAAACTTTGGAGGGTTGTCATTGACGTCAGTGAGGGTGATGTTGACAGTAGTCGATCCAGACAGTCCTCCGACTGAGCCCGCCATGTCTTTGGCCTGGATCACCACAGCATAGTGGTCCCTGGTCTCACGGTCCATGTTGGACGTCGCAGTACGGATGATACCTGAGGTAGAGAGAGACAAAAGGAGCTGTGAAAAACAGTGTTTGCTTACAGTGACTGCACAAAGCATTAGTTTACTCAGTCAGCATCTACAGTAGGGGTTGTGTGCAGTGAAATCACACATACTCAGACACCAACCTGCCCTCATGCACGCTGATATGAAATAATAATCAATCAGGTCCATGTTTGCCTGTCTCCTGCTTAAACCACATTTCTACACTCTCACAAACAGAAAATCAAAGGGATTCGATTTGATTTAAATTCGATTAAATTGATTTGGTGTAGTCCAAAATCACCTCAGAGGGCATTACAATCTGTACACATACGACATCGCCCTAAAGACAAGAAAGTTCAGAAAGGAAAGTCTTAAGCCTACTCTTCAATGTGGCGAGTGTGTCTGCCCCCCGGAGCTGGTTCCTCAGAAGAGGAGCTTGATCGCTGAGGGCTTTGGCTCCCATCCCACTTTTTGAGATGTGTCTGATAGTCATGTATTTCTGAAAGTATTTTTTCATGCATTATTCATAGTTGTGCGAGCTGTCTGGTTCTTGAACCATGTTTTATCTGCAAGACATCATCATCTCTCAATTATACCTAAAACTTAGGTATAAGTATATAATTATATATAGTAACATGCATTCCTGTTTGCATGTTCCTTCCTCTCCCTTGCTTCACTAAATGATGTACTCTGTACAAGCACAACAATAACAACAACAAACAAGAGGCATTTGTTCCATAGATTGTCACTCTATTACAGTACATGCACATGTCCAATAATAAACTAATAAATAAATACATGAAATAATAAAAAAGTAATTATCACTGACAACTTAAAAAAGTGAATACATTAACAAAACGTGATGTTTTAGGGAAGAGTGGCCCGAAAAATCCACTGTACAGAAGAACAAATAAGAGAACACGTTTAGTTCACCAAAAGGCATGTGGGAGACGTGTCCTGCTTTGTTTCTTGAAGCAATGTCTTTTTTTCTGGCCACTCCTCCATAAAGTCCAGGTCTGTGGAGTGTTCGGCTTACAGCGGTGCTATGGACAGGTACTGTGGCTTCAGGGTTGCTTTTGGTCTCTTTGTTGCCTCTCTGATCATTGTCCTGCTTGTCTGCTGTCATTGGTCCTCTCTTGGCAGGTTTGTTGTGGTGCCATATTCTTTTCATTTTGTAATAGTGGATTTTAAATGTACTCCGTTGAATCATTTGACAGATCATGTGACACAGGTGGACTATATTCACATAATAATGTGACTTCTGAAGATAATTGGTAGCATCATAGCAAAGCACCACTTTTGAATTTATTTTATTTTTCAGAATTTTTGAAAATGTTTTTTATTTTTTTATTTCACTTTACCAATCTTACTACTTCGTGTAGGTCCAT
Organism: Ophthalmolycus amberensis; assembly: GCA_024529925.1. Classification (NCBI taxonomy): domain Eukaryota; kingdom Metazoa; phylum Chordata; class Actinopteri; order Perciformes; family Zoarcidae; genus Ophthalmolycus; species Ophthalmolycus amberensis. The sequence goes on along the minus strand of JAFEUB010001436.1, from coordinate 766 downwards.
TAAATATATTCTCTATATAATCCATTTGAATCCCAGGTTGTAAAACAACAAAATAGGAAAAACCCCAAGGAAGGTGAATACTTTTGCAAGGTATTGTAGTTTTCCTTACTACTTGATCGTAGGCCTGCACACTGGAGAAAAGTGGCTCTGCTCTGTTCGAAATGGCAAACTCACATCATTCAAAGTACAATTGAATATGTTGTGCATTTACTCTGCATATTATGTGACTTTGTTTTGAATTTTCAAAGTCCTGGATGTATTAGATAACATTTTTAGGAATGCGTCATGAGCTTTTTGGACAGGCTCAACACGCATGTCATCTCTTCTGACTGTCCAATGGACTGTGAGGCAGCCAGTAACAGAGCATGTACAAATGTAACTACACTATAATACTGCTTATGTGGTCAAATAATATTGGCTATATGATATGATTTAAGACTTGGCTTATGAACGTGTCTTTATCTTGCGATTGTATTTACGGTTCAACAGGCCTGTTAGCAGCTTAGCCTCCGGATGGTATTTTAGTATCGAGGTTATGAGCTAATGTGACCGGAGTTACAACTATAATAGAGCCCAGCTTTAAGGTCATAGTTTTTGGACTCTATATAGTTCCAGTTCTACGTTATGGTTATTGATCCTGTCTGTTGCTTGATTTTTGGGTGGACCTTCATTTTGGATGCTTGTTATTTCTGCTCTGTGTGGGTTACTCCAGACAGTTTAAACCTCTTGTTCTCCTCTTGTGTTGCTGTAGCCCTGTTCAGCCTTA
>JAFEUB010001435.1:690000-726812 GCA_024529925.1 Ophthalmolycus amberensis | reverse complement strand
CACTGACAAACACACAATCACTGTGACGCTCAGCAGCCTCGAGGACACGCAGTCCTGTGGTGTTCATTGTCACACACACACACACACCACACACACATACACACACATAGTGGTGCGATGGCAGGTTGCTTCAGGCCTCGGGCTGAATCCAGAAATAAAGACAATAGAATAAACAGGAGGGGAAACACTGTGTGTGTTTGTCACCTCGGGGCTGCCAAGCACAGAATATCTGTAGGACAGAATGAATGAATGAATGAATGAATGAATGAATGAATGAATGAATTTTATTTATATAGCGCTTTTCACAGACAGTGGTATCACAAAGTGCTTAACAGAGCAGACATTTAAAAGCATAAAAAACACAATGTGACCCAAGGGTCAATAAATTATCTACACAGAGAAAATTAAAAAATAAAATAAAAAATAATAAAAAATAAAATAAAATGTAAAACATATTTTAAGAGCAGGTCTAGGACATGGGTTTACTTTTACACAAACGCCAGCCTAAACAGGTGGGTTTTGAGCTGGCTTTTAAAAGTATCCACAGTATCTGCGAGGCGCAGAGTTGCAGGCAGAGCATTCCAGAGCCTCGGGGCCAACACCAGAGCCGTGTGTGTGTGTGTGTGTGTGTGTGTGTGTGTGTGTGTGTGTGTGTGTGTGTGTGTGTGTGTGTGTGCACCACAACAATAAATAATAGTTGGAGCGAAGCTGTGGTTTAATGAGCGAACAGGCCCGTCGGTGGGCAGCCAGCTGCATTAATTTCAGCCCAACAGGAACATTTTTTCTCATTTGAATATGCAAATACACACATTCATTCCATTGATGGCAGTAAAGAATGGAAAGGACTCACGAGTCTGTCGGAGTCAGGTTTTTAAACACGTGTTCACATTTTATGCGTTTCACACGTGCAGTGATTTCTGCTTCTGTTTGTCAGGATGGTGTTTCATTAAATCAGACTCCATTCAGCTCTCTCACTGGATGAGATGGATCAGCTGATTGGTGTTGACAGCTACACTAAACACAGAGATGAAGATGTCGACTGAACGGCTCCGACACTCGGAGCTGTTAAGTTGATGAGCTTGAAATATTTATTGGATCTGCATGAAAGTTTAACTCGGAGGTTCCTGAAGTCGATGTGACGCGACGGACTGGATCGGTTTTTAAGAGGTTCTCGTTCCGCCACAGAAGAACCTCGCGGTCCGCTGAGGCGCGTCTGTGAGCGGCAGCGCAGCGACGCTGCACGGAGGTGTTCATGTTCAACACGCTGCTTTATTCTCCCAAACACCAGAGGACGAACAAACGAAATGAAGAGTGAAGAATCAGGAAGACAACCAGTGTCACGCCATAAACCAACCTCCACAACGAAGAGGAGGAACTGTTATTATCTGTGAACTCATATCTCATGTTCATGGAGACTCTATTACCTTCACACAAACCCTGTAAACAAGTCGAGTATTATGAAGAAACAAAGGTTGAATATAAAGCATTTGATTTGGCTGTTGACAGTATGTTCGTAGTGTTTTATCAGTGAACTATTCGTGACAGTGATGTCGAACAAACTCTCATACGATACAAAAATAAAATGATTTAGTGCACGAGCAAGCGGCGCTGCAGAGCCTTCGTGCACGATGCGAGTTCAGACTCGACTTCACAGAGTGGGACCTCTTTCTCCAACAAGTCATCTTTGCAGAAAACATGAACCAGAAATAAAGTATCTTTGAGGTTTAATCTACTTGGTTGGGTTCAGGAAGAGGTCGTGGTTTGGGGTTCAAATAAGTACTTTTCATGTGTAAAATAACTGCGTTTGTTACATAACTGGCGTCAGTAAAGTACGTGAGCTGCATACAAAGAACTACGGTACAAGAAGTTGGCGTTGACTTTGTTTCATGCGGGACTTGAACAGCGGTCTCCTTGGTGAAAGTCCTGTTTCAGACGCTGAAAGGTGCCTCGATGTGTCGGCTTTTAAATGCTTTATTACATTTCACTCTATTAATATAAATGTTTGTCTCATTGTTTTCAGTTCAAATCAAGCAATTTTAAAACAGTTTAACTAGGAGCAAACTAGAACGCACTGCCTGAAGTCCTACACACACACACACACACACACGCACACGAGGACAAACAACAGATAGAGTGCGTGTGTGTGTGTGTCCTGTACATTTATTGAATGCCAAGGACTCAGTAGAGTCGCTGCCATCTGCAGTGATGGACGACCAACAGAGAGAGTGTGTGTGTGTGTGAGTATGTATGTGTGTGTGTGTGTGTGAGGGTCACATGAGAACAATTTATTTTCTGCAGGAGGTAAAGCGTGTGTGTGTGTGTGTGTGTGTGTGTGTGTGTGTGTGTGTGTGTGTGTGTGTGAGGGTCACATGAGAACAATTTATTTTCTGCAGGAGGTAAAGCGTGTGTGTGTGTGTGTGTGTGTGTGTGTGTGTGGGTATGTGTGTGTGTGTATTTCCTTCATAGACACACTGCTGCTCAGTGTCTGAATCTCCGGCATCAACTGTGAGTCTCATGTGAGTCACTCAACCACAGAAATAAACCCTCATTACTGACGGAGGAGCAGACAAAATGTGCTTTATTCTAAGTGTTTATGTTAGAGCTAATTCAAGCTAATCCAAGCTAATTCAAGCTAATCCAAGCTAATCCAAGCTAATTCAAGCTAATCCAAGCTAATTCAAGCTAATTCAAGCTAATCCAAGCTAATTCAAGCTAATTCAAGCTAATTCAAGCTAATTCAAGCTAATTCAAGCTAATGCAAGCTAATGCAAGCTAATTCAAGCTAATTCAAGCTAATCCAAGCTAATTCAAGCTAATTCAAGCTAATCCAAGCTAATCCAAGCTAATCAAAGCTAATTCAAGCTAATTCAAGCTAATTCAAGCTAATGCAAGCTAATTAGCAGATCAGTGGCTTCAATTTTGTCCTCAACCATCAAAGGGGCCTCCCTTTGATGGTTACTGTACCGCCGACCACTGGCACATTTTATTGTCTCTATATTTTATCATATGCACAACTATATGATCTTTTATTTAAATATTATCTTTGATTGATTTAATAAAAGCGATTTTATTTATTTTTCCGATAATTCTGCATGTTTTATATCTAATTGAACTTATGAATACATAAGTCATGACTTCTGTGACTTAGAGTCCGACTCAAGTCCAAATCTACAGTTTGTATTATTATTTAATCTGGGCTCCAGGTGAGCAAACACGACTAATTTCTGCAAATAAACAGCGTGGATGCAGATCGGTCGGACTGATTAGCCGGATCTCACCACAACGCCGAGCCGCCGCCGTCCAGATGTGTGGAGTTTAGGCTGTTAGCTAAACATTTACTTTAGAGGGGGGGGGGGTCATCCAGTCAAACTACTGCAGTGACACTGATTTACTTTCTTCTTGTTGGACTCGGTCTGAAGCTTCAGAGCGTTCAGGAGCTCGTTCTCACTGAGTTTACTCGGGTTGTTTCAAACTATTTCCTCTCAGAGTTCTGCTTTTATTCATCGGGGGGGTCGAGATATCTGTCTGTGGGTTTTTTATCCTCCACCATGACTTCACACATTCTTTTTTACTTATATAAACTTCCAAGACTTTTCAAATCTTCATGACCAAACACACGAGAACAATAAGACAACAGGAGTCTGACGTTCTACGCAGAGAACGACGTAACATCGAGTAACTCAACGTTAAAGCCTTTAAGTTTTTCTCAGTCAATCTAAAGCGATGCACTCTGTCCAGATGTTTGTGAGGAACATTTCCTCCACGTTTCCAGAACTTTGTGTTTATTCTTCAGGGCCTGGAAGTTCCCATTTCCAGATTCCATGACTTTTCCAGGTTTTTCATGATTGAAATAGAAGTTTTGAAGCCTCGAGTGTGTCATTTTGTCCGTCGCCATCTTGTTTTTCTTGCAACCAGTGAACAGGAAGTGACCATATCAGGACTGAGGAGGAGTGACGTAGAGACGCCGTATACGTCTCTGGTAGAGACCTGTCAATCACCGTGTAGCCCCGCCCTAAAGCATCCCCTGCTTTAAGGTCTGTGTGACTCTAAATGGACCATAATGTACTAAATGAACATCAGGCCGGAGGTTGCCGTCCGGTAGCTCCGTATCACACTAGATTCTAAGGCCGCCCACTTTTCAGCAGTCCAATCAAAAGCGAGGGATTTTATTTAAATCTATTTTGTAACTGTACGCCGCGCAAATATTCTGTTTCACCGGGACCCAGAAGGCTTGTGAGTACTGAGTACTGTTAATTATTGAATCATTTAACCAGATGAATCAGGATGGTTGTTTAATCACGGTGTGTGTGTGTGTGTGTGTGTGTGTTAACATTATTTTGAAAGTTTAATGTGTGTGTGAAGTGAGTCACGGTTTGTTTGCTCTGCTCACCTCACACACCAAACAGTCAATTCTGTTTGTCCTTGAACAACACACACACACTTCTCTATTTGAGTGTGTGTGTGTGTGTGTTTGTGTGTGTGTGTGTGTGTGTGTGTGTGAGAGAGATGGACAAACACACACGGCGATGATGTGAGGAGTGCTGTAAGGAATGAATGAAAGAGTGGAAAGTAGACGGTGACGGTTGAGGTCGATTCAAACTGCTGGAAACGAGCCAACACTCACTCACACACACTCACACACGCACGTACACTCACACACGCACACGCACACACACACACACACACACACACACACACACACACACACACACACACACACACACACACACACACACACACACACACACACACACACAGCACTTTGTCCTTCGAGGTAAATTCCACAATAAACTAAAATCACTGCTGCTGTTAAATAAAAACTAAAGAAAAAACACTTCTGCAGATGACATTTACACTACTGACCTTTGACCCCACCACTTGTGAACTATCAGATAAAACTCTACTGAATTACTAGAATGTGTGTTCATCCTGATATAAACTATGGAGATGTGGAATGATCTTTATCCACCAAACCAGCTCGTGAAACATTGAGGACCCTGAAGATGAAACCTCACTCAGATGTTTTCTCATGAACTATTCACTTGATGCCTCTTGGACTCCTTTAGAGTTTGAGATTAGAAGAATAATCTGGTTTTTAAATACTGTGAACATAAAACATGTTTTGGTGTTTATGAATGAAACGTTTCTTGTTTTCCATTTATTTTCCAACCACAGCAGTTCACAGCGTGAAAACCTCCAAACACCAAACACCAGAGTTCTTCATCAAACTCAATCTCCAGGAGCCAAAAACAGCCAAAGTGAGCCGTGAACCATCACATCACTTCATCCATGAACCCAACATGTTAAACATCAAACCAGGTCTCAGGTAAACCAGGTCTCAGCAGGTAAACCAGGTCTCGTTTGCGCATTTACGCACGCACATAAAAGAAACTGGTCTTCTTACCTCGCGGGTTGTGGATCTTCACCAGAACCTCAGTGGGCTCCGGCAGGCCGCGCGCCAGGTACAGACGCCCCGAATCGCGCTCGATCTGGACCGGCGAGTCCGCCTCGGATATCACTTCGAACCACCGCTGCTCGAATTTCTGGTCCGGCACAGTGAACACCAGGTCCCCGACTCTGACGTGGTCCGGGACGGTCACGGTGTAGGTCAGCTCCTCGGTCAGAGCACGGGGTCTCCTCCGCCGCAGCGCACTGCTGGAGCGGCGGACGTTGACGCGCAGGAACACCGGCTCACCAACCAGCGCCACGTCTCCGCCGTCGCGCGCGTAAAGGCGCAGAGTCAGGGGCAGGCTGACACCCAGGAGGGACCCGATCAGCCTCACCTGTCCGGTTTGTGGGACCACGTGGAGCAGGTGAGACTCCGGTGACGCAAAAAAAGTGACGCGTCCGTTCATCTCTGCGTCGCCGTCCTTCGCGTCGAAGCGGGCCATCTCGGTGCCGAGCAGCGTCAGCTCGTCCGCTTCGATCGTCTGGTTCCCGCAGGTGAACCGGGGGGCGTTGTCGTTCCTGTCCGACACTTCGACCTGGACGGCGGCCGGTCTCCTCAGACATCGCGGCGGCAGCTCCACCGTCAGCTCGTACATCGCTATGAACTCCCGGTCCAGAGCTTTGGCGGAGACCAAACCCAGATGCCCCCGGTGGTGCCGGTCCCCGTGGTGGTGAATGAGCCTGAAATCCGATGCGTAATCCCCCATCAGACTGGCATTAAGGTCCGCACCGGGGCAGCCGCCAGCTCCGACCGATAGCAGCACCCCCTCCACCGGCGTCCCGGCCGGTGAGTTCTCCGCTATTTGTCCGTAATGCGCTGGATGTCCGGGCGGCGCGGACGGACACACCGGGGAGGCATGAAGCAGCAGCAGAGGGAGCAGGTGGAAGAGGAGAACCGGTCCGGTTGCAGCTTTGGTCATGTTTCCATCAAACCCGTTTCAGTTGGAGAAGACAGCAACAGGAGCGGATCCGTCTCCAACGAGGATTCTATTGAAATGATTTTACGCGTTAAAATACAATTAGCAGGAAAGCTCCGTGATGTATGAATAATATCTCTGATGAACTCCTAAGTCCGTTTGGAGCGTGAAGAGAAGAGCGTCCAGTGATATTCCTCTCCAGGTCATTCACAATTCAAAAAGACTTTTACGCACAAGTGAGAGAACAACAACAATAATCAGTCTTTTCTCCTCCGTTGCACTGGTAGAAAAATATCATATTTTTCTCAGCAGTTCAGTCCCAATATTTTTTGCGCCAACTTCCTCCAGCGTGTTCCGGAGCGACTCCACCGGAGGATGGATCAGACTGACGGGCACCGAGACACCCAGCAGACTCCATGTGGCTCCGCAGGCTCCGCCCACCGCGGAGCAGAGAGACCAATTACGTAGCGGGGTCAGGGTCTGAGTGACAGGGTTTAAAGACCCGCCCACTGACATGCTGAGTCAGCTGATGGAGAGAGAGAGAGCGAGAGAGAGAGCGAGAGAGAGAGCGAGAGAGCGAGAGAGCGAGCGAGCGAGATAGAGAGACAGAGAGAGAGAGCGAGAGAGAGAGCGAGCGAGCGAGAGAGCGAGCGAGATAGAGAGACAGAGAGAGAGAGATAGAGAGACAGAGACAGAGACAGAGACAGAGACAGAGACAGAGACAGAGAGAGAGAGAGAGAGAGAGAGAGAGAGAGAGAGAGAGAGAGAGAGAGAGAGAGAGAGAGAGAGAGAGAGAGAGAGAGAGAGAGAGAGAGAGAGATAGAGAGACAGAGAGAGAGAGATAGAGAGAGAGAGAGAGAGAGAGAGAGAGAGATATAGAGAGACAGAGACAGAGAGAGAGAGAGAGAGAGAGAGAGAGAGAGAGAGAGAGAGAGAGAGAGAGATAGAGAGATAGAGAGATAGAGAGATAGAGAGATAGAGAGATAGAGAGACAGAGAGAGAGAGATAGAGAGACAGAGACAGAGACAGAGAGAGAGAGAGAGAGAGAGAGAGAGAGAGAGAGAGAGAGAGAGAGAGAGAGAGAGAGAGAATTATCACTTTAAGAAAATGTTACACAGTTGTGACGTCTTTGTATTTTATTAACTTTTTAAACAGTAAAATCTATTTAATAAATTAAATGTATTTATTTATTTGTTTGAACACATTTCTGCTTAGATCTTTAATTATTCGAAATACAGTTTTGTTTTTTATTTTGCAAATAAAACCATGGCAACCAAAAGAAAAACTGAACACGTGGTCACTTCCTCCTGAGATGTAAAAATGAGTCCAATGAGCTCTGAAAACACACACACACCCACACACACACAGACACACACACACACAGACCCACACACAGACACACGCACACACACACAGACCCACACACACACACACACACAGCGTCAATGCCAATAAAAAACCTCATTGAATTGAAAGAAAGACATTTTTATTTCGTGCACGAGAGCGCGTCCCACTCGTGAGCTCATGGCCGTCGCTGTGTGCTGCTCTCGTACAGCTGATGACGCCTCAGTTTGACACTGTGGTTAGCATCGTTAGCATCATTAGCATCGTTAGCATCGTTAGCATCGGGCCGCCAGCTTAGGAGTCGACATGTTGAGAGCTGTTTTGTAATGCCAAAAGTCGTTACATTAAATCGGCGTCCGTGTCCCGCGTTAAAACGAGTAACAAACGTTGATTTATTTGTCCGTATTTAGGTAACTTCACTTCTGTACTTATTTTAACCTGAACCACCATCTTTTCTAAACCTAACTAAGGAGACGGAAGTTTATTATAAGAAAGACCATTTACATGCAACAAGCATAAACTGACACGTGCTGCTTGACTTTGAAAACTCTAAATCAGTCAACGTTAGCATGCTAGCATTCAGACATTAGCATTGAGCTCAAAGCTCCGTTGATTTAAAGTACAGTCTCTTTGTACTCTAACACGACTGCAGACTCTCAAGTCTTCACCAGAATAAACCATTTATCAGTGAAACAGCCGTGATGAGTCTACAGCGGCAACTCCAGGAAGATTTACAGATCTTCCCTTTGTTCCTTCCTGATACCAGTGCATTAAAAACAAAACCAATACACACACACACACACACACACCCCTCAATAGTTAGACATGAATTAAAGATGAATTACAGTGGAGTCAATGACACAACACACTGTTGTTTCCACTGGACCAGACTGTTCACATTGTGACACAGTGGACGTTAACGCGTCTTCACATTCTACAAATCCACAACGTCTCAAAGACGAGTTCCTTAAAGAGTCGGTTCACCCACATCACATAACATCTTCCTCCCTGACCTCCAGCTCCTTCTGGCTTCATGTGTCCATCTATTCAGATTTCCAAACACCTCCATGTGTTTTACAGTTTCTTCTGACGACTCGTCGTCTTTCATCCTCTGCCGTTGGGAAGAACACAGATCTCCTTTTGATTCATTCACTTTGTTGCGATAACGTCTCTGCTGTATGATAGATGTCTCTGCTGTCCGTCCATGTGATCAAAACAACACGACTGGTGCTTACTGATCTTTTAGGAAGTCTTTTTCTTTCTTCAGATTAGTTGAACTGTTCACCCGCTCTGACCTCATTTCATGCTCCACCTCTGGAGCTCTGGAGCTCTCCACCTCTCGAGCTCTGGAGCTCTGGAGCTCTCCACCTCTCGAGCTCTGGAGCTCTGGAGCTCTGCACCTCTCGAGCTCTGGAGCTCTGGAGCTCTCCACCTCTGGAGCTCTGGAGCTCTCCACCTCTCGAGCTCTGGAGCTCTGGAGCTGCCCTCTGCTGGGCTGGTGCAGCCTCGGTCTGCAGGTCATCGTCTGCTTCGGCCTGCAGCGGCGTCATCTATCAACTGTTGTTGTCTTGGTGCTTCAAAGATTCAAAGTGAAGAAAGATCTTCATTGGTGGATCCTTCAACTGATGAAAAATGCTTCTTCTGTTTCTCATCTGAGTCTCGATGGAAATTGTCTTTGTTCTTGAACTCCTAAAGCTGAATGAAAACGTTCTCAGACCTTTTGATCACATGACGGGAAAATGACTCAGATAATCTCTGCTGCTGTGTGTGTGTGTGTGTGTGTGTGTGTGAGTGTGAGTCCAGTGCTCAATAATGCAGTTAATCTGGAACGAACCCGTTTTTCTGAATCAATAACATACTTTAAACCGACCAAATCTATTTTCTTTATTTTGTAACCACATTTTTTAAAGCAGTGGAAGATTCTTGGAGCATTCTTGAGATATTTCTAGACTTTTGGACTTTTTCTCAGTCTGTTTTTCCCCTGTGAGCGTTTTTTGAGTGTAATTGAACGTAAACACGCCGTGGTTCTGATGTTTTGGTTGAGAGACACTTTCTGGTCTATTTTCTTCAGCGATCGCCATCAAAGTGTAAGTTACATTCATTTATACACAATCAAAGGAAATGACAGTGGAAAGACCAGGAGTGCCTTTCAGCCGATGCTTTCCAAACCGGAACACGTTTACGTTACGTTGGCAGAATTGTTAAACAGCATCAAACCTCAAGCTGGAGAGCTGCAGCGTCTCCATTGTTCCTCAGCAAAACATCAAACCGATAGAAAAACAAAGCGACGACAAGAGGAAACACTTCACCATCTCATCAGAGAGAAATCCTGTGTTTGAAAAGTGGAATTTAAAAGAAAACAACCATTTTGTCCATTTCAGTGATAAGTAAGACTGAGATAAGAGAGAATTCTGATTTGTTTCCAAATAAAATCAGTTTGTTGTTGTTGGATCTTTCGGAGGTTAAAATGGCCGTAAGAGGATAACAGAAGAACATAACGGAGGTTTACTTACCGAGACGATCTGACCCATAATTCAGTGCTGGAGCTCTATTTCATGAGCAGCTTTTTGAACTTTATCCCCCCGAGGTCACGAGAATCAACTTTGACATTCTTTTGCTTCTGAAGTTTTTAGCCGACGGTCTCTCTGCACACGAGGCGACACGTCGGCTGCAGCCTCCAATCAATCGGTCACGCTGCTCCGAGTCCACCGCCATCAAACATTCAGAGGAGGAAGTGAGCCTGAGCTGGAGGAAAGAACCTCTGCAGAACGTAGAGAAGGTGTTCATTGAAACGTTCAAAACAACAAAGCGGTCGTCTTCATATGAGTGACTTGCAGGTAAATCTGTCACACCTGTGTTAGCATTAGTCGTGGCTGATTGGACTGGACGGCGTCGAATCCCCCTTTAAAATATGTCCGTTACTTAAAGCAGCTTTAGAGAAGTGGGCTGAGGAGGAGGAACCTGGACGGGTGTGACTCCTCAAGCTGATCAGCAACCATGTGTGTCTGGTTTATATTCTTCCAGCGCGATATATTCATCGAACACAGTGCGGCGTCAACTTTAATGCTTCATAAGCAAAGTGGACAGAGTCAACGTGACGCCATCCAATGGTCTGTGAACTACATTTGTGAAGCCTCGAGTTTACCCGACCAACTTGGCTTTGTTCCGTCGTCATCATCGTTTTTGTCCGTCGCCATCTTGGTTGTTGGCAGTCCCCATCTTCCGATTGGTCCATCACCATCTTGGTTTCCGAACATCGCCATCTTGTTTTTTTGCAACCAGAAGTAAAACCAGAAGGTGGCGCTAAGTACAACCAAAAACTAAATAAGACATTTTCAATCGACCAAAATGTGACAATTGACTTTCATGAATGTCGTGATAGACACCTGTCAATCAGCGTGTAGCCCCGCCCTAAAGCATCCCCTGCTTTATGGTCTGTGTGACTCTAAATGGACCATAATGTACTAAATGAACATCATGCTGTATTGAAGAAGACTTGAAACTAGAGATTGAGACCATAAACTCATGTTTACAATGTTTACTGAGGTAATAAATCAAGAGAGAAGTAGAGTCATTTTCTCATAGACTTCTATACAACCAGAGGAGTCGCCCCCTGGTGGACACTAGAGAGAATGCATGCAAGAAAATTGTCTCATGTCTCATTGAAGTCTGCAAGGAAGATTTGTTGAAACAGCCTCTAGATCAGGGGTGTCAAACTCATTTTCTCTCTGGGCCACATCAGCATCACGGTCGCCCTCAAAGGGCCGGTTGTAAATGTAAGACGGTGTAAATGTCACTACTCCGAACATATTTAGTTTAGTTTCCCGGGATATCTGTGACTTCCACAACACGTACTAAGCAGAAATAGAGGTTATTTTTTCCATGGTTAATGGCGGACAGTTGAACGGCTTTCAGGGCGATAAGCCCCGCCCCCTCTCCGGCGCGTCCAGTGTGAATGAACACAAATAGCCCCGTCGAGACCGACGGCGCAAATGGCTCAACTCAACTTTTTTTTTATACTCAAACATCTCCGCGACTTATTGAGTGGCGTAATAATCGCCCGACACAACGAATCGATAATGAAATTCGTTGCCAACTCTTTTAATCATCGATTTTCATCGATTTTATCGGTTCGTTGTTGCAGCCCTACAGATAATTGGAACAGCAGCTTACTTGATGACATCACCACCTCAGCTGGTCTCATCAGTTTAATCCGTTTTTGTCTGTAAAGTATTTTTACAATCAAACTAAATATGCCAACCCTGCTGTTTTTGTTTTCATTTAAAATCAAAAATGATATATTATTTACATATATATACATACATACAATTATATATGTATGTATATATATATATAAATAAATATATGTATGTGGATCAGATCCCGCTAGTAACACCTCACATCTCCGAAATCGTCGGAGCAGATGTTTAAATCGGCTGAATCTTGACAAACCGACCACAGATTTGGTGCTTAAACTAACTTCTCGCCTCAAAACATCCTAAAATGACTTTCTGTGACTTAACAACAGTAGTATTTCGAAAGTTTCAACTTCCAGTTGTGTGATTTCTCCTCCGCCATTGTTTCCTGTTGCTGGTGCAAAATGCATTCTGGGATATTTGGCTGTCCCAAGTACAGACAAGTCACCTCCGATGCATCCCAGGTAAAATGGGCGGAGCCACATCCGGGCATTAGGACCGTGCTTGGCTCGATGTGAACTTTGAATTGGAACAGTACTTGGGCTGAGACTGATGACGTTTCACAAGTCCACGAGTTTACAAGTACAGAGAAGTACGCATGTTGAGAAAGGCACGATCACTTGTTGGAAATCCTCTTTATGGGTTGTTGCATCTCCTGTCCACCTGTTGTGACAGTTTTAATGTTGGCACACAGACAACATGCTATCTCATCACTTCGACTTTCTATCTCATAATTTCGACCATGGGGATATTTATACTTTCACATCTAACTTTTCATTTTTGTAAAAATAAATAAATAAAAAATAAAAAATTCTTTTTTTTCTTTTTTTTGCTGGCGGATTCGCGGGCCACATAAAATGACGTGGCGGGCCGGATCCGGCCGTATGTTTGACACCCCTGCTCTAGTGTTGTCTTTAACTGACCTCAGATCTCACAGTACTCACCGTTCTTATGGCTCCGTTACACACACCGACACCCAGAGGGCGGCTCGGTAAATATACCCGTTGCTCTACACACACCTCGACAACCTGCGATCACACCAGGCTCATTCCATTACGCCGCATGACGGGATCCTCACCACATGCTAACGAGGTTAATTAAGCCGAAAGGTATCAGCCGGCGGAGCGTGAGCGAGCGAGCGGATGTGTAAATGTGCAGCTCCTCCTCCTCCTCCTCCTCCTCCTCCTCTGAGAGTGAGTGAGTGAGAGAGCTGTGATGAAAGAGTCGACCAAGCGGTTTTGACAGGACATTCGACACCGTCGGCTCCGTCACGCTGCTCCGCTGTCGGCCTGAGCTGCCGTGGTTTGGCTGCAGACATCCGTCAGATACAGGGAGGGGGAGAGGGGGTCAGAGGTCAGAAGGTTGCTGGTTCAAATCCCAGACTGTAGGAGAAGTGAGGGAGCCACAGACACGCTCTAAAAAACAATTTGTTGAATTCATCTAATTGCACTCATTGTACCAGCATATTGAACATACAGGGACTACTGACTGCATGACAAGAATAAACTACATTTCACATCATTTCATATCACGGCTCCGATGATAACTATGGAACTGTCGATACTTAGTGTGGACGTTAGGTGATGACATCACGTTGACTCCTCATTTCAAACAGGGAACGAACATCAAGAGCGTTATTTGGTTCGACCCATCCATCTCCGTGTGGGTGTTTGTGGTCTTTCTACTTCCTGGTTCATCCTCACACGGAACACAAACAAATGTATCTTTTGGGATATCTACAAATTACAGACTATCAATTTCCGTACGAACGCTGGATGAGAACAGTCTGGACCACAGCAGTCGAACGCACCTCTTCTCTGTTTGGTGACACTCTGGATTCGACCGTTGTCTCTGCTGCAGCTGTATCACAGCTGGATGAGGAGCTGCACACCTCCATCTCCTCAGGACTTGTTTTCATCGTGTGCTGCTGATGTCTGGAAAACATGGACATCAGATCGTGTTTCTTGTTGTTGTTGAGCGACTTCTTTATTAAAACTGCCGGAGTTTGTCTGCGAGTAGAGACGGACGTAAGCGTCTCCGGGGAACGGGCTCAGAGGATGACGGGTAACTTTGGGTTGCAAAACTTTATGAATAAAATCCTGACGGGAAAGGAAACACATTGGGCACGGCATATCTGAGGCAAGGAGGAAGAAGCCGTCTTATTTATCGAGACAACGCGCCCTCACACAATGGTTAGAATGACATCATACAAAAATATATTCATTATTTTCTGACTAATGTCGAGCAACAGGATCGACTGTTCACCAAAGATAATAATTCCACAACTCTGCTGTTAATCTTTACCCTTTTATATGCGTCTCCCTTCACAGATGCTCCATCCTGTGGTTGAAGTCAGGCGAGGCCAGACGAGGCCCCGAGGCCAGACAGATGGTTTAAATCAGGAGGAAGGTGAGCGACAGTCATCCTCACCCCTCCACCCCTCCACCCCTTCCGTGTTAGTTTTTCCGCACAAAAAATAACTTTTGTTTAGACGGACTGAAATAAATAAATAAATAATAATAATAATTCTGTGTCACCGAAAAGTTCTTCACAAAAACTTCTTTTTGAAATGAGATGCAGTAATTGAAACAAACTCCGTCTCACTCGTCAAGTTTATTGAAAATCCACAAACGTTTGATTGACAGATTATTTACTGAAATAATCCAAAATACAAGAAGAGAACCCAGTGACGCTGACTTCCTGTTGGACGACAACAATACATGCAAATCTAGTGATCTAGTGAAATGTAGTTTGGTGATGAACTTGAATAAATCGGTAGTTTGATGTTTTCACAACAACATCAATAGATATTTATCAGCTGTTTACAGTAGCAGCAATAAAACATCATTAAACTACGAATGACAAGATGTGTTTTATCCCCAAAATACAATTGTGTTCATATGACCATAAAAAGGTAAAAGTATAACCTTTAGAATGTGTTGATGTTTACAGACTTCTCAGCGGTTGAAATGATTTTTGGGATGGTGGCAAAAAAATAAAAAAGTTGGATCTTCGTTCACCAGCTGCTATAATCAAACAACTATCTGTATCTGACAATATGGATCATTGATGATCAGTAATTATTATTGGTTGCAAAAAATCCCTTTTTCCTTTCATGCTGATCCGATCTGAACCGTGACTTTCTCGACCCGTCGCTCCTCTGAAGATCACGTCTCACGTACGGTTCATTACATTCTGCACTCTGAGAGGGAACATCAGGCCCGAACCCACAGCGCTGCATCAGCGGAGGAGCAGGAAGTGCTCCTCTAATAAACAGTGAAGCGCGCAGAAATCCAGCGCTTCAGGCTCTCGCTCTCTTTTTTGGGGGGTAAAAGTGAGAGAGTCAGTCGATTCTATATTAAGGTCTTCTCCTCCGACAGCCAGTGTTTCTACCCCGAGTCATCCCTCTCTCCTCTGCAGCCCGTCCTGCTGCTGTCAACACGAGGCCAGGAGGAGAGATCAGGAGGAGAGGCCAGGAGGAGAGATCAGGAGGAGAGGCCAGGAGGAGAGATCAGGAGGAGAGATCAGGAGGAGAGATCAGGAGGAGAGATCAGGAGGAGAGGCCAGGAGGAGAGATCAGGAGGAGAGGCCAGGAGGAGAGATCAGGAGGAGAGATCAGGAGGAGAGATCAGGAGGAGAGATCAGGAGGAGAGATCAGGAGGAGAGGCCAGGAGGAGAGGCCAGGAGGAGAGATCAGGAGGAGAGGCCAGGAGGAGAGGCCAGGAGGAGAGATCAGGAGGAGAGGCCAGGAGGAGAGATCAGGAGGAGAGATCAGGAGGAGAGGCCAGGAGGAGAGATCAGGAGGAGAGATCAGGAGGAGAGATCAGGAGGAGAGGCCAGGAGGAGAGATCAGGAGGAGAGATCAGGAGGAGAGACCAGGAGGAGAGGCCAGGAGGAGAGATCAGGAGGAGAGATCAGGAGGAGACCTGAACGGTCTGAGATCAGCCGTCTGCTCCTCGTGCATTAACCCCTTACTGTACACACCTCTCACACAAAGAACTACACACCTTTGTGTTATATTCTGTGTGAATTATCCCCACAGGTCCAGATGTTTTATTCCTCAATAGAGCGTTTGTGCTTATCCACTGTGAAGATGTGCTCCCACCCAATACCACAGCAAGTTAAAGTACGGCAGCCCAGATGTGCCAACTGTGTTTTTAAGCGTCTGCTGTTTTTATTGATTTCTCAGCTGTTTAGTTGCTGCTAATTTACAGCAGGGTTGTGGAAGGATTTAGTCCAAAGATCTGGTAGATTTCCTTCCAAGGAACATTAACGTTAGCTAACAGTGCTAGCAGAGAGACAATGTTAGCGCGGTGTCAGCAACATGGTGCTGATTTCAATAGTCTGCATTGATTTGATGATTTACAGGTCAAAATACATCCAGATTAAGTTACAACTGGTTAAAATAGTTAGCTTAGCTTAGCTTAGTATAAACACTGGAAACAGGGGGAATCCGCTAGCCTGGCTCTGTCAAAAGTCCAAAAATACACCAACCAGCACCTCTAGAGCTCACTGACTCTCACGTTGTGTCATGTTTAATGTCTGATTTGGCAGAAATCTTAAAATATGTGACTTTGGGGTTTTTGGTGATCAGGTTGGGGCCATCAGACCAAAACAAAACGTGTGGTTACTAAATGGATCTGGAAATCACCACTACAGCGTTTCTGCACAGAAGTTCTTGGTGAATGGACAAATATTTTAATGCAAACTTTTTTGCAGCTGGAGCCTAAAAATGCTTCAAAGACAAAAACAAATTAAAAGCACTAAAAAAAAGTTTGACGAGCACAAATGATCAAACCACTAAAATGTGAGTGAAACTAAAGTGTATTAGTGAAATAAAAAAACAACTTAAACAGCTGCATGGAAGGAAAAACTATAAAAATGTGAAGGTAGTTTGAAAAGCGGTCAGATGTCGTCCGATAGAAAGTCTCCTGGTGTAGTCGTTTTAAACAGGAGACAACCTCCGGTTCTGTTAAAGCTGCATTCTCTCTAGTGTCCACCAGGGGGCGACTCCTCTGGTTGTATAGAAGTCTATGAGAAAATGACTCTACTTCTCTCTTGATTTATTCCCTCAGTAAACATTGTAAACATGAGTTTATGTCTCAATCTCTAGTTTCAAGTCTTCTTCAATACAGCATGATGTTCATTTAGTACATTATGGTCCATTTAGAGTCACACAGACCATAAAGCAGGGGATGCTTTAGGGCGGGGCTACACAGTGATTGACAGGTCTCTACGTCACTCCTCCTCAGTCCAGATATGGTCACTTCCTGTTCACTGGTTAAAAAGAAAAGAACATGGCGACGGCCAAAACGCTGAACTCGAGGCTTCAAAACATCCACAAACCAACGAGAGACGTCACCATGACTACGTCCACTTCTCATATACATTCTCTGGTTTCGGCGTGTTAACTAGCATGTAGTGAAACTGTTTAAAAGTGAACTTCATCTCCTGCTCTCTGGTAAGAACACAAACACCACGGGGTTAAAACTGCGTCTCGCCGTCCGTCTCATTTATCACATCAGGCTCAGCTATGTGTCACATTTCTCTCAACAACCAGTATTGTCAGCAGCTCTGCAGAGCGCGGCGCTGCAGGGCCTTGTGGGAAGCTGAACGGCCGCGGCCTCTCTCCTCCTGCCCGCCGCTGTGACATGACGGACTGACGGCTCTTCATGAACGACGATCTCCGCTGAGACAGACTGAAACCAACGCCAGGCTTCGGGTGGGGGGGGGGGGGGGGGGGGGGATTCAGCTGCTAAGCATCAGCTCCCCCGTCCTCTCAGGCCCCCTCGCCGCTGTAATGAGCCCGGCGCTCGGTTCAGCGGAGAGCCAGGGGGGCCGAGGGCGAGCGATGAGGGCCGAGAGCGTGACAACGTGATGGAGCACGAGCTGGTGGGGAAATGAGGGGAGAGGCAGTGCGTCACTGCTGTCAGGAGGAACAGACTCACTCCTCCAGGTCTTCCTGCCGAACCTTTCTGTCTTCTGCTGCTTTATATTCACACAGTGGAGCTAGTTTCTGCTCTACGGACGCACTGAATCACAACGTCCTCTTCATAGAGTTCACCAATGTGGGTAATGCGTTTGATTACTCTCTATTCCAGGTAAGAGGATGTTTAAAACCACTAATATCCAACCAGTGTCCGAAGGGAAAGTCCCCTAAATATACAGTATGTCTTCTGAACCCTTTTCATTTGTGACCAGGATGCTCATTGATTTTCCATTGGCACAAAGTTTTGTGTAGATCATTCTGCTAATATTTGGGTGTTAAGTGCAGAGCTGAAATAAAGACGTGGTTAGCCTAGCTTAGCATAAAAACTGGGAGTCCAAAGTAAAAAAACAACAAAAAAAGTCTCCAAAAATCTCTGCATAGAAGTCAAAGTCAGCATGATTTTTCTCAAACATGTATGCTACTTAAACCGTGTACTTCCTGTTGTTTTTGTTTCATTCTTCTCGTGACAACATGAAACCTCCACCCTTCTGCCCTCAGCCACAGATCTCCTACTGGCATGAAGTATCTCCGTCCTTGAGCGCTGCTGAGCTGTAAAACAGCTCCGTCGTCGACGTACAATGCCGTCGCTCAGACGTCTGACCAGCGATTCGTCACCGCGTGGCCTCGATCGGTTCAGCCGTCAGGACACTGACCTCTGAGAAAGAGGGAGAACTCCTCAACCCCCAAACAAAAGGGATTTACATGAGCTGCCAAGATCGGCAGAAGAGATCATCATTAATAAGTTCATTATCTGGACTGTGGCGTCCCACCACAGTTTCAAAATGAACAGAAAAATACACTCAACATCTCAATATCTATAGTCCTCACTGTGTTAAAAATGGACACCCCCATTGACGTTCAGTGCACAACCCAATGAAGTCAGTTCACAGTATGACTTCCTGCTGTAGACAACATGATCATCCCATTAGGAGTGTAAAAGGTTCGAGCCCACCCTCAGGTTCCCCTTCAGATTAACACTGTCAGCAGTGTTGCCATCGTTAGCGCTGTTAGCTTCTAGCCGCCGGCTCAGATATCTCTGCGTTAAGTGCAGTTTGCAGGCAGCCAATCCTGGCTGTATGAGTTGTAGCTGCTGAGGTAGTTGGCCAATCACACGTCACGTTAAATCAAAGAACACTTGTGGTGATTGGCTGCAAACAAAACCAGACAAATCGTCATTTTTGTATCGGTCCAGACATGAAAAAGGATCGATTGGGACTCGGATGTTTGGATCCTGATACTCTCGAGTCCACTGTTTTGGTACAGTTGGTTTTCACACCTGATTCGAACCGTACCCGAGTGCACGTGAACCGCACTCGAAACCACCTTTTTCAAGTGGTTCGGCACCCAGTGTTCAAAGTAATCAAACTACCTGGACTTTGGGGTCCAGTGGATGCGGATCCCTGATGTTAAAAGCCTCCGAAATCCTGCTGTGCAGCCCAAACAGGAGGTGATCAATCTGTGACACTCAGCTTCCAGGTACTTATACAAATACAGCTCCAACACCAACACCCGTACAGATCTGGGTGGAGTTACGCGCTGCCAAGAGACAAATGACGGCTTTCGTTGTGGTGAAGTCTGTCTTCCACACAAGTAAAATGATTCTCGTAAAATCTGCAGAGAGGCGTCATGGACAAGAACTGTGGGATCGAGTTTCTCACTGCTGACGGCTGTGTTTCTGATGGGATGCAAAATGGAGCCTCTGAACCCCGAAACCCGTCGGCGGGATTGAAAAGCAAGTTTTCTTTAAACATCCGTCAAAACTACACCGTTTATCACAAACAGAAGCCTCGCTTAAAATGAGAGGAGAGGAGAGGAGAGAGGAGAGAGGACAGAGGAGAGGAGAGGAGAGAGGAGAGAGGAGAGAGGAGAGGAGAGAGAGGAGAGGTTTAAAATGTATCTTTATTCATTTTTATTTTTTATTTTTTTAAGTTCCATTTACAGAGTTTTACTGTTTATCAGACCAAACTTAATTCACGCAAACAAACAACAAAACCCTAAAAAAAACACAAACTCATAGGTTCAGAAACAGAGCATTATCTCTGACTGAACACAGAACGTCGTTCAGAGCCCAAATGTTCACAAAGAGTTCAGTTGTCTTTGTCAGACTGTAGAAACCAAACTCCACCCTGAGCCGAGCAGCCAGCAGTCCGGTCAGCATCAAGCTCACGTCCTCTGACCCTACACCCCTCACCCGGTTTTTCCTTGTTTTATAAATTGCTAGTTTGGCCAGTCCTGACAGGAAATTCACTAGTGTGTGGACAGATTTCTTTTTGGCAGAGTAGTTTGGACCATAGATAAAAAGACAGAAAGAAAAGTGTTCTCCTAAGCCCTGAAACCACGCCTTCAGGCGGCTGAAGAGTCTCACCAGCCTGGAACACTCAACGAACAGATGGTGGATAGTTTCTGTCTGCGAGCAAAAAGGACAGCTGTCCCCTGAGCCAGGGTCGAGGTGCACCAGATACCTGTTTGTAGCTATGGCCCCATGTACAATCCTCCACTGGAGGTCTCCTGTCCGTTTGTCGACAGGGGGTTTGTACAGGGACCGCCAACAGCCCCTTGGGGAGGATCCCCTGCCAAAAAACTCGGTCCACCTCGACACCCTCACTCCTGCCAGAGAGCGCAAGTTAGAGACTTTCACACTGACCTGATACGCTGCTTTCCTCCCCAGAGTCTCAAAGTCCCCCAACTGGGGTGTCTTTAGAGACAGCAGGATGTCCTCCTCATCCTCCCACTGTCCCACAGCAGGACAGACAGCCAGGGGTGGGAAGACATACTCACATTCATCGTCCCATTGGTCAGATATTGCACGGTCCCCAACAAACGCTCTGAGGACTTCTGGCAGGGACGCACAGACCTCCTCCACCAGCCCGAGCAGCAGCCTGCTGGACCGGATGTTGATCAGCTCCGCAAGTTGAGGGATGGAGGTCTTCATCAGATGACCCAGCTTCACACAGCCGGCCTCTCTCAGTCTGGATCTCAGGCTGATGGACGTCAGGACCTGGGATGTGATATAGCTGCTTCCAAACAGCGGCTCCTCAAAGAGCCACATTCCTGGTGTCGACACAGCTCTCCGATGGACTGTAAAAACCTGCCACGCCTGTAGGACGGATTGATAGAACGGTGTCAGACCAGTTAGATCCACTGACTGGGGCTGGAGCAGGAACAGGTGTTTGTCGTAACCTAAGCGTCCGGCCCTCCTCAGTAGCACACAGGCAGTATCCGTCCATGGCAGGCCGAAACTGTACAGCAGTCTCTGAGCCGTCTGCAGTCTGAAGGCTGTGATTCGCGATGCGATGTCCACCAGGCCCTGCCCTCCCTCCTGGACCGGCAGGTACAGCACCGCAGATCTCAGCCAGTGAAGCCCTGACCAGAAGAAGTCCACAACTGCCCTCTGGATGTTTTTAATCAGGCCCTGTGGTGGAGGCAGGACTACCAGCCTGTGCCAAAGGGTCGAGGCAACCAAGTTATTGACAATTAGGACCCTCCCCCTGTAAGAGAGCTGAGGTAGCAGCCATTTCCATTTAGACAATCTGGTACACACTCTCTCCATAGCACCCTCCCAGTTCTGTTTTTGAAACTCTTCTGTTCCCAAAAAAACACCCAAAACCTTCAAGCCCTGCCTTCCCCATCTGATGCTTCCTGGTAGCTTTGGTATTTCTTTGTCTGCCCACTGCCCAACCTGCAAAGCTTCACTTTTTCCCCAGTTTACCTTCGCTGAAGATGCCCCCTCAAACAAGGCTAAGCTGTCACCTAGGACCTGGACATCCCTCTGGTCTTTGACGAACACATAAATATCATCAGCATATGCTGACACCACCAGCGAGGGCCGCTGACGCAGCCCAGGTAACATTAGTCCTGATAGATGGGATCTCAACCTATTCAGAAGAGGCTCAATGGCAATGGAATATAGCTGTCCAGAGATAGGACATCCCTGTCTGATGCCTCTCTGGACCTGAACTGGACAGCTCAAACCGCCCCCCACCTTCACCAGACAAGCAGCCTCCTTGTACATCAAACCCAACAGTGACACAAACCCTTCCCCAAAACCAAAAGCTCTTAAAGTGGAAAAAAGAAAACTATGATCAACCCTATCAAAAGCCTTCTCCTGGTCTAATGATATAACCCCAACATCAATATTATACAGTTTACAGAGATCCAACAAGTCCCTCATGAGAAAAATGTTATCCATGATGGATCTGTCCGGTACGCAGTAAGACTGGTCTCTGTGGATTATAGACTCCAGAAAGTTCTTAAGCCGGTTGGCGAGCACCTTGGAAAGAAGTTTATAGTCTGTGCATAACAACGCCACCGGTCTCCAGTTCTTCAGTAAGGCCAAATCTCCTTTTTTGGGTAACAGTGATAGCACTGCATGCCGACATGTCGTCGGTAACAGGCCTGCCTGTGAACACTCCTGCAGCACCTGCCACAGGTCGGCTCCCAAACACTTCCAGAAATGTTTATAGAAGTCCGCAGGCAGTCCGTCCAGTCCAGGAGCTCTCCCAGCAGCCATCTGACCCACAGCAGCGGTCAGCTCCTCCAGGGAGATGTTGGCGTCCAGGACAACTCTGTCCTCGGGGCCCAGCTGAGGAAGGCCCTGAAGCAGCTCGTCAACACTCTCTTTGTGGTTGTCCTCCTTCCTGAAGAGGGCGCTGTAGAAGCTTACAGCATGTTGTCTCATTTCAATCGGGTCAGTCGTCATCTTACCATCAGGAAGGCGGAGACACACCATCTGTTTGGTTCGAGAGACGGACTTCTCCAGATTGAAGAAGTAGGAGGTAGGAGCATCCATGTCCCTAACGCTGGTGAACCTTGACCTGACCAAAGCTCCCTTAGCTCGCTCCTGTAGAAAGGAACCTAGTTGCTGCTTCTTCTGTTGAAGCCTGTGAGTGTCTGTGCTGGTGTGAGTGAATAGACTGTGCTCCAAATCCCTGATTTCATTTTCTAGATCCTCAATGACCCTTTTGACTTTTACCGTGGAGTGACTTGTATATTGTTGAACAAAGACACGTATATGTGTCTTTCCTACATCCCACCACTGACTCAGGGACTCAAAGTCGCTCTTCTTTTCTCTCCAGATTCCCCAGAAAGTCTCAAACTTTTCACAGAAGTCACTGTCCTGAAGCAACTTAATGTTAAAGTGCCAGTAAGAGCTGCATTTGGTGGTTGGTGAGGTGTGAACATCTAAAGTGACTAGGTGATGATCGGTGAAGCCTACTGGGTAAATGTGACTGTTCAATAACCGGTTACTAAAACTATGAGATATGTAAACCCTGTCCAGCCTGGCTGCCCTAATGTTCCCATCCAACACCTTCACCCATGTGTACTGTCTAGCCCGGGGATGTTTCACCCTCCATACATCCACCACACCTGACTCTGCAATCACCTGCGATAAGATGGCGGATGACTGTAAATGAGGTTCCTCTCCTGTTCTATCCAATAAGGAGTTTATGGTGCAATTCCAGTCCCCCCCCATCACTACACAGTCGTTGTGATCACACTGCTGCAGGACATCTCTGAGTTTGTGGAAGATGTCTGTTCTGTGTGAGCCCTGGTTTGGAGCATAAATGTTGATAAAAACAAAAATAATGTTTTGTATAGATGCTCTGACCACTAAAGCCCTGCCTGTCACTATCTCTGTGGAGGAGATGATGTTAACATCCAGCCCAGGTGAGAACAGAACAGCTACGCCTGCAGACAGGTTGGTCCCATGAGACAGGACATACTGGCCCTTCCACCACAAACCCCAGTCTACCTCATTGTGTGGGTCGCTGTGCGTTTCCTGCAGGAAGACGATGTCCAATTGTTTCTGTGTGATCATGTCTGCAGTGACCGCCCTCTTCTGTTGGTCCCTCCCACCATTAATATTTAAAGAGCCAACCCTCACCTTGTGCATTGCAAAATCTCTTTTATGCCCGTCCCTCCCACCATTGATGTTTAAAGACCCTAAATTGAAGCTCTGCATGGAAAGGTCAGAGGATGGAAGGAGGTAAGACAAGATAAGAAGTAAGCAGTGGAAAGTGGAAAACCCCGTGTGACACATGATCATGTTAAACTGTCTTAGTTTGAACCCTTTTACTTTTCCTCGCTTTCCTCACGGTTGTGACGTGTTTCTTCAGGCGGTAGCGCTTTTTCCCATCTAAAAGGTCCAAACCCACCTTTCTCTGCACCACCCCAACAGATCGGATGAACTTCTCAATGTCAGGGAAATAATCACTCACTTTAGCAGATCTATTGAAAGTTACATCCAAAAACGAGTTTATTTCCTCAAGTGAATACAGATCAGTGCTTTTAATGCACGTTTCAGAATTCAATGCAACATCTGATTCACTCTCATAGTCCATGTCCTCTCCTTCACAAGACAGCTGGCTGTTGGACACAGACCCTACACTCTGTGCGTCATCTAAGGCTGCGGTGAGATCTCCACCTGCAGCACCTGTCGCTGCCTCTTCACAGACTTCTACAGACTGTGGTGGTGCTTCGGTACCTGATGTAGTGAGGTTCTGCGCCACCACAGAAGCCTGCTGGTTGTAAGACTGGCCCTGATCCTCCTTATCGACATTATTGTCATCAGCAGAAGACGAAGAAACGCCGCCGACCGCACCGGCGGCAGCCGCAGCCACACCAGCGGGTCCCGGCGCGGCCGGTGCCGGAGCGGTCGGTACCGCCGCAGCCGGAGGCTCCGCGTCCGGTGCCGGAGCAGCCGCCGCCGGAGCAGCCGGAGCAGCCGGAGGCTCCGCCTCCGCGCCTCCCCGCTGCTTGTGCGGACACGCGAAGCGTTTGTGTCCTACATCTCCACACTCGTTTCATTTGATCTGTCCCGAGCTCGCGTACACCATGTATGAACCCTCCCCGTGTTTAACCCTGAAGGACACCTCCAGTGTTTGTGTCGGTGACTCCAGGAACATGAAGACCTGCCGCCTAAGAGACAGCACGTGCTTCAGCTTGGGATCCTTACACCCCAAACTGACTGTTCTAAATCCGCTGGCAAACTTTCCAAACCTGCGCAGCTCATTTCCTAACAGCTCGTCCGGTATAAACGGCGGAACACCGGACACGGTGATCCGCGTAGAGGGCACCGAGAGCGGAGAGACCTGCACGAAGCTGTCCCTGATAAACACGCCGCTCTCTATCAGCTTGTGGACATAAGAGAGAGGAGAGAGAGAGGGAGCGAGAGAGAGAGAGAGAGAGAGAGAGACAGAGTTAGATGATATGAATGAAGAGAAGACTTTGAGCACATAAATGGTTTTAAGAGTTTGTTTCATGTATTTTATACGAGAGACTATAATAATCTGCTTCATGATGTTTTCTAAACACTTTTCTGTGCCTTCTGAAGGTTTAACGGTAACATTATTCACATAATCGTATTAATATCAAACCCTCTCCTCCTGCACACTTGAGTTAACGCTGCATCATCCACATCTTTACGCAGATGACGGAAGCGCTGAGCAGAGCGTCACCAGCAGCTCTGCAGCTCTGCAGCGTCTCGTCTTTGTTTCGAGGTTCTGAGGTTCTGAGGTTCTGAGGTTCTGGAGAAGTGAGTGTTGCTGCTGCAGCCACATCAGCTGTTTAGAGACGCTCAAATGAACACACTGCTCAGGAGCTTCCCCTCAGAGGACCGTATTTATTCATTGATAATAACACTACTGCTGTCGCTTATCAGCTCTCACTGTTAACGTAATGCCGTAACATGGAAACTTGATGGCAGGTCAAAATATGGAATTTGTTTTTGTTTCGTTGACGACGTCAAAGATTGTTGATGAGGTAAATAAACAGCTTGGTAAGGTTTAGAAAAAGATCACGGTTCGGGTTAAAACACATGCGTTACGTTACTTACGGAAGTTCAGAACTTTACGTAAATGAACTTTTGTGCGTAAGTTAAAGTACGCTAGTTTGATACGGGACACAGACGGAGGTCTCCGGAGCAGCAGACCAAGAAGAAGCGACGAGGAGACGATCAAATACATCAAACAAAATCACGCTTTTTCATCTGTTGGTTTGAAGGTTTTCTCTTTTAAACAGTTTACCTGACGGGAGAGTCAGCTTCTGTCTTTGAGTGACAGAAGTGGATTCACTTTCATTCATTTCAAATCTGCAGAAAATTCAGTAAAGACTTTGAGTGTTCACACATTGTTCTTTGTTCTTCTTGTACACGACGCCCCCAAATGTGGGGCTCTCGGGCTTAGGGGGGGCAGCAAATATCGTCCAAAACATGCGAATATTGACAGCGAATATTGTGCATGTGTACATTTTACATACCGGATTAAACAGCAACGTATGGGCAACACTATCATATAAGTCACTCCAAACATAACTATACACGACTAATATAAGCAACTAGAAAATGTGGCATAAAACCACGTATTTCTGGCCACGAATTGGCGTTCTGGCCACGAATTGGCGTCCAAAATGGCGACCTCGCGTGACCTCTCTGTACTAAAGCCTCTATAACGTTCTTATTCTTCACTGTATCGCAGCCAAACTTGTTTGTGGGACTACTGACAGGTTGCGCTGTGATTTGGGAGAGTTTTTAGGCTCTCAGCTACATTATTACAAATACATAATATCAATAAAAGTGCTTTTGTTTCAGGCGAACCTGAATATTTTCAATTTGAGCTGTGTAATATCTTCATATACTATATTAACCAGCAACATATACACGATATCTACCCATCTGAACGATCTCACAAGTGTTATCTGAATTATAGCATCAAAAATTGTTAAAATAGACCTTGTAGTTACGGAATTACAGTCTCTTTAGTATGGGTATGCCATTTTTGAGCAGAGGCCTAAAAATAGGGCTAGAGTTGAATTAATTAAAACAACAAATGCAGGTTTAAAGTCTTTAACTTTTTAAAATAATATTGGGAACATTTCTGGCTCCGGTTTGGTCTCCAGCTGTCCTGAATACGTCCTGAGTATTTAACTCCGATTCATCCTAAATCTTGTCCGTTCAGCCTTTTCAATAAACTCAACACATGTACTCGTTTCTGTGTGAACCCTTGAACCCACGCGGACGTTCTCTGACTCGGGTTAAAGCGACTTCACTGCTTCACCGCCATCCGACGAACCGCAATCACATAAAGAAGAGAAGCGTCTGGTGTTGTTGCTGTAACGTGCACCGGCTCTGAGTGCCCTGTTGTTCTGAGGCAGCCAGGTGGAAGAGCAGCAGTTTCTCCCTCCAGTCGTGACGACGCTGTCGGTGCCACCGGGCCGCCGAGCCACCGGGCCGCCGAGCCACCGGGCCGCCGGGCCGACGTGATGGGAGAGACGGGCGGGACGCCGGCTTCTGGGCCTCGTTACTCGAGCTCCATTAAGCTTCGTGCTCAAATTAAAGCCTAATACCTGTTGTCACGGCAATGCACCGGACTGCAAGCGTTTATCCGGGCTGAACCCCCCCCCCCCCCCCCAAGAACACACAGGCTTTCTGCAACCGACCGCTGTTGCACCCCCGCAGGTCACACGCACATAAACACATCAACACATTATCTGTGCACGAGGATAGACGTTCATTCAGGCCTGAAGCTTCCTCTGAGCAGGTTTGTTTCTCTGAGTCTCTACACCTTCGGTCTCTCCGTCCGTTATAATCCTCATAATCGTTCATGACGTCAGTCACACGTACGATCCGTCTCAGGCCTCGTCCACGCCGTATTTTGGGACGTGGAGCTTTCATTCTGTGCGATCCATCCAAACGGGGTTATTAGGGCGCTGAGCTCTAGATGTTTCCTCGTAGGATATCTCAAATAAAAGTTACTCCTCTACATTTTTCGTGTGTTTTCCTACAAAAGTCCAGCAACTTCAATTTCAAGATTAAAATATTTTCACAGGAAACTCAGTTACGTTTAGAGAACAAAAATACTGGAAAATACTTAGTTAGGTTTAGAAAAGAACCTCATTTGGGTTAAAATAACTACAAGAAGTACTGAAGTACGCAAGTTACTTCCTCACCCACTGACTGCTTCCATGATAATCCACGCGTTACGACGCATTCATTTTTGTAGGTTTAGCTCCGAACGCTGGATGAGACCAACAAGAGTTCTGTTTGTAGTCAAAGAGGCGGCACGTCGTGCACCGGCTGCATGAAGACGTCCAAAAACGTGGACGTGGACAAATGAGCTGCTACCAGGAACATTAATGTACATTTACTCTTCAACCAACAAACAGGACTTTCAGCCACCAGACCGGTCGGCACTGCATGTCCCAAAGAGTCGACATGGTTGTGCTGCCTAAACCTAACTGTTTGTCGTTCATTAAGCACGACCAGGATGTTGGTTTTCTAAATCAAATGAAGTGGTTTTGTTGCATAAATCTAACTTGTTTTCTAATGTTGGGACCTGACCATATGCCTTCAACATGTGCTGTGGAACGAAGAGAATCAGGTCTCCCCTTTTGCAAGCAAAGGTTTCATCCTGATTGTGGTTTGATGAGCACCAAACCCCCTCTGAAGGAATTTCACATTAGGGTGTGAATTTCCTCCCCCCCAAAAACTATGGGTTCCTGAAGTCACCTGAAAGCACCGCTGCAATCTCATTGGCCGAGAGCCAAGACAGCCCCAGGACCCCTGTGGTTCAGCCACTGTTCTACAAAACTGCCTGCAGCTCACACCTCAATGCTTTTTCCCCTCGACCTCCGTCGAGCTAGGGAGCACACATTCGCTTTTTCCACCGATCCCTCCGGGGTAGCAGGAGGCGCACCAACGTTGCTCCTGTTTTTAACCAAAATCCTAGGTTTCACAGTTATATTCGCTGGCCGAATTCACCAAACTGTCTATTTTATCTTTGTTCGCATCCACGAAGCGAACCCGTTTAATCCTGCAGAAGTGAAGAAGCAGACTTCTTCAGAACGAGAACTTCCACTCTCCACTCTCCCCCAAGCGCCTCTTCTGCTCCGGCCATAAGGACGCGAAACTCCCTTATCCAGACGACAGCGATTCTCTCCCACCGAGAGAAACACGGCTTCCGACGCCGCAGGCTGAGCCCACCGAAGCTCAGGAGAAACCCCCCAGAAGACTCCCCTCAATCACCACGATTGAATCGTACCGTAAGGCAAATAGATTCTGGGCAGAATTAGAGAGAGTTCATTTGTGGTTATTTTATCTTGTTTACGTGCTTAAAGTACTGTTCATTTTTATAACGAGGTGTATGCTTAATAATCGCCGACACTAACGATCGCTGAGATCGTAGAGGTCGTGTGTAAGTAGCGTGTATTCCATGCTACTGTGATTTGTGGTGAAACAGCCGCAGTGAGGTCGAAGCTGCTTCTCATCAGTTCAGGAGGTCAGAACCGCCGGCTGAGACAAAGAGTCGCTGTTCTCTCCCCTGGCTGAGAGAGCAATCTTCAGTACTCCTGCGCGGCGCAGAGGATCGTAATCGCTTGTTTTATTTCATTTTGTTTGGGTTCCTTTCCCTTCTCTTTTACTAACCCACCCACACACATATATAGCTTTGAGCCAATCTAGCTACGTGCTGAACAGCTACCGGCACATGTAGACACCGGGTCTCCTGTTGGCTCTCCGCCATTTTGGATCTCACGCATGAGAGACGTCACCACGTCCCAACTACGTCACACGTCACTGAGCTGTTCCCTCGCTCCCCCCCCTTTGCTCACACACACACACACACACACACACACACACACACACACACACTCTCACACACACACACACACACACACACACACTCACACACACACACACACACACACACACACACACACTCACACACACACACACACACACACACACACACACACACTCTCACACACACACACACACACACACACACACACACACACACTCTCACACACACACACACACACACACACACTCTCACACACACACACACACACACACACACACTCCCCCCCCCTCTTTTCAATAGTCTGTTGATTTTAGATAGCGTGCTCATGAATGTATAGTTGTTGTTAGTTTAGATATTAGTTGACTAGATCATTAGTATTAGAACTTAATAAACTCTGTTATATTTTAAAGAGCAGCTGTCTGTGATTACTTTGTGCATGCGTATTGTGATAATAACTGTATATGTGGTCTGTGCTCGAACTTAACCCTTCACTGTCACTCTGAATGTGTAATAGTACTCAGACTACTGACATTGTGAGTGAACACTAATTATGAGACTTAGTTTTATCGTTTGGTTATTGGTCCCTGTTCGCAGGGTGGTGCCCCGTTATTATTAATAATCATTAATAATTGTTACTGACATTAATAATTCTATTGATGTCCAGAATTTAGTTTCTTAGATGCTGATAACCCAAACACGCTCCTCTACGTTCCCAACACTAACATGCGACATGAAACCAACAGATTGCACGTCGTGACGGTTTAACGAGCTGCCGTGAGACGGTGTTGGTGTGAAAGTACTCAAAAACAAAAGTTCACTAAATATACTGACGAGCAAATTCAACACATAAAACAACTTGTAAAGTCCTTCAGCATGATGTCACGTTTATAACCATCAGATGAACTAACGAACGACTCACTTTAAACACATTAAAGAGCCGCAAGCCAACAATCTGCAAACAATCATTTATCTTCACGGGTTTCATGGGTCAAGACCCGGTTTTAGGGTTTTAGGTAAGAATTCGGTTGGGGGGGGATGTATTATGTCAATGAGGGTCCTGACAATATAGAGGTACAAATGTGTGTGTGTGTGTGTGTGTGTGTGTGTGTGTGCGCTGACACTCAGCCAGTCTGCTTTATCTGACCTCAGTCTTTCATCTCTGCAGCAGGCCTGAACGCAGCAGACAGACGCTGCAGGTGACGCTGACACCCAGGGGTCCCTGAACACATCAGCACCGTCCTCCACACACACACACACACACACACACACACACACACACACGCACACACACACACACACACACTATGGAGCCATGACATGACGACACGTCCTCTCATCAGCAGATCATCTCCATATTTCATGCTCAAGCTTTTTCAAGAATGAAAATACACACAAGCGTTGTCGTTTCCTGGTAGCTTAATGTGATATTTTAAGAATATTATGTTGAACTTCTGAGCCTCGCTCATCACCAATAACTAAATGTATAATTCAAACGAATACGCTCTGCTACAAAATCAGTTTCTGATGAACTGCAGCAGTGAAACAAAAGACATCTGACGCGAAAGAAGAAATACAAAAAACCAACATATAAACTGCATGATAGCAGAATAGAAACCCAGCTGCTGCTGCAGAAAGTCTAAACATCGAATTGAGCATTGATCCTATTTCATCATGTATGTGAATGCATGTGTTGATGTCTCCCTTATTTTGGTGAAGCTGTTTAGATTTTATTTTCACTTAAAGTTACTGAGAGAAACGTTCATGTAGTGTTGATTGTGTCGCCCCCTGTGGTCTAAAGTGGTAGTGTCTCTGAGCACCAGAGTCTTTAGAAAACCTCTCATGTTACTGCAGCAGGTCTGACAGTCTGACCCTCTCAGTCCTGGTTCTGGTTCTCCCGTGCCTCCCTTCCCTCCAGCGGGTCCAGCAATACGTCCTGGGTCTCCAGCAGCGTGGTGTTGGTGTTGACCCCCAGAGAGGAGAAGCTCTGCTCCTGGAGGAGGAGGAGGAGGAGGAGGAGGAGGAGGAGGACGAGGAGGAGGACGAGGAGGAGGAGGAGGAGGATCCACGGTGGACCGGTCTCTGCTGGAGGATCTGGGTCTGTCTACGGTGGACCGGTCTCTGCTGGAGGATCTGGGTCTGTCCACGGTGGACCGGTCTCTGCTGGAGTCTGAGCTGAAGGAGGTTCTGGTGAACCTGCATGAGTTCATCTGGTTTCACCAGAATCCGACCCGGTGGCTCCGATGACGAGCATCAAGAATAACTCTATAGAAACAGACCATCTTCTCTCTGATGGTCTCTGTACTGATGGAGGTCTGATAGAGGATCAGGACTACACTGACACTGGTTCAGATCGAGGATCAGGACTACACTGAGTCTTGTTCATATAGAGGACCAGGACTACACTGAGACTGGTTCAGGACCAGTTAAACGTTCCTCACTGTCACTTCCCCACAAGCCAGCCAAGTATCTGCTGAAATTGAGTTGTTTGAAATCCTTCGTCTGGTTCATTTGTCTCCACACGCTGTGAAAACTCTCTGAACAATAACTGGATTTATGTTTGCCCGGTTATGTCAGTTTGATCTCTGGGTTGTAACAATAATCAATAATGAAGTCCCAGATAGGGATCTGTTCCTCCCTTATTAAAAGCAGCACTTTGGAGGAGAGTCATTTGGGGGACCAGCCCCGGCGGGGGAAGGGGGAGCCTCCATAAACCGGGTCGCAGAGGGTAAAACCGCCTGAGGGCGGCTCGGCTGACACCCCACATCTAAATCAGCACGTTAAGCGCCGGTACACCACAAACACCTACGGTGGGGGGAACTGCATGCATTATGTGTTTTAATATTCAGAGTTTAGAGAGTGGATGAGATCAGTGCGGTGGAGCCGAGCCATTTGGCATCCCTTCAAGGCAACGGGCGCGTTGGAAGGGTGTCGACCCGCTCGGTTCACTCGGAGCTGCTCTTCAGTTTGTAAATGAATCGTCACCTGAAGGTCGTCTGTCAGCAACAGACTGAGTAGCGTCACTCGGTTCCTTCATTTCCTTTTCTTAAATCAGTTCATCACATGACTCAGGAACATGCTGAGTGGGATTTCTCATAAACATGTCAACCTGACACCTCAAGAATTATTACTTACAGCCAGTTGATGGTGTTTGTGGGGTTCTTTTGTCAACAAATCAGAAGTAGAGCTGAACTTATGTACGACGAAGTAAAACACAGATCTCTAAGCCACGCCCAGTTGCCAAGAAGAAATGTTGGCGTTGTGAGTTTCTGCAAACCACGGTTACGCTGAATGTCAAAGATTTTTCGGAGACGGTTTTGCATTCGGTCACAACAACCGACGTAAATAACAAGCAACGCGCAGAACAAGTGACGTAGTAGAACGAGCAGGTGTCAAACAAACTCAGGACTTTCACCCAGGACACCGGTGTTCATGTACCGTGTGAAAGAAAAGGTAGACGTTTCTTTAAGTTTGTCACATAACGTTATGTTTGTTACGTAAGGTTTGTTCTTCATTTACGGTCGTCATGTTGCGTTGTTGCGCTACGTTGTTGCGCTACGTTGTTGCGCTACGTTGTTGCGCTACGTTGTTGCGCTACGTTGTTGCGCTACGTTGTTGCGCTACGTTGTTGCGCTACGTTGTTGCGCTACGTTGTTGCGCTACCTTGTTGCGCTACGTTGTTGCGTTACCTTGTTGCGCTACCTTGTTGCGCTACCTTGTTGCGTTACCTTGTTGCGTTACCTTGTTGCGTTACCTTGTTGCGCTACCTTGTTGCGCTACCTTGTTGCGTTACCTTGTTGCGCTACCTTGTTGCGCTACCTTGTTGCGCTACCTTGTTGCGCTACCTTGTTGCGTTACCTTGTTGCGCTACCTTGTTGCGCTACCTTGTTGCGCTACCTTGTTGCGCTACCTTGTTGCGCTACCTTGTTGCGTTACCTTGTTGCGCTACCTTGTTAGCCATTAGTTGCAGCCTTGAAGGAATTGCCGTTCAGTGAATGAAGACGTGTTGTATTTACGACGTGTACTTTTACCTCTTTGTGTTGCAGGTTGAACCCAGAGGGGCCGCAAGCGCAACCTGTGCAACTTCACAGAGGAGCAGCAATGAAAGAAGTTTTATTTGGTTGTTTTTGCTCACAGACACACATCTACAAATCAAACACACCATCAAGCACAGTATTAAAGACAAGTGAAGGAGGTGTGTGTGTGTGTGTGAGTGTGTGATGGAAATGAGGTCAGCTGCAGTGTTTCCAACACACTCCTCTCTGTGTCTCTGTAACCTTTAGAGAATCCTGCCGACACTCAGATTAACTCTCACCGAGAGTAAATCCTGGACGACAGCTCACACGGACGACAGCACACACACACACACACACACACACACACACACACACACACACACACACACACACACACTGCTGCTCTTGTACCATCATTTTTCAAATATGCATACACAAGCTCTATCTTCTACCTACACACACACACACACACACACACACTGAACTTCTGGGATCTGTGGGTAAAAAGCTGACTTGGGGAGACGGGAGGTGTGCGAACTCGGCAGAACTGCGGTTCTGCCGACGGTTGACGTGAACCTGCAGCAGCTGTCA
The DNA here is from genome assembly GCA_024529925.1 of Ophthalmolycus amberensis. NCBI lineage: Eukaryota > Metazoa > Chordata > Actinopteri > Perciformes > Zoarcidae > Ophthalmolycus > Ophthalmolycus amberensis. Next base: position 692,738 of record JAFEUB010001435.1, on the reverse strand, counting down.
GATCTCTGCCGCCACGCTTTCTCCTCTACAAGCTCATCCTCTCCTCCCTCCGCTTTGTCAAACCTCAACCAATCCTCCATGAGGGCCACAAAGAAAGACTCCAGGAGAACACCAGCTGGTTTTTGGGGCACCAGGTGGAAGCAGGAGGACTTTCTCCCCAATGAAGTAGATATTTGACCCTGACACAAGGGTTCCTCTTGATATCTTACGAAAAGTTAGTTTTCATTTTTCACGTTTCCTACAGAAGTCCAGCAACACGTGTCAATTTCAGCTCGTTATGTGCATAAGGTCTTTTCAAAATAAACTTCCGCTTTCACAGGAAAAAAGCATTAGGTTTAGGAAAAGATCGCCAGTTGCGTGACAAATAAATCAACGTTGACTTTTCGTTTCACACCGGCAACGACCAGGCGGCAACCTCCGGTTTTAAAGTGTGAAGTCAAAGCTTCAAGTCTTAAAGCTGCATTCTCTCTGCTGTCCATCAGGGGGCGACTCCTCTGTGTCTATGAGTCTATGAGAAAATGCTTTATGGTCTGTGTGACTCTAAATGGACCATAATGTACTAAATGAACATCATGCTGTATTGAAGAAGACTTGAAACTAGAGATTGAGACCATAAACTCATGTTTACAATGTTTACTGAGGTAATAAATCAAGAGAGAAGTAGAGTCATTCTCTCATAGACTTCTATACAACCAGAGGAGTCGCCCCCTGGTGGACACTAGAGAGAATGCAGCTTTAACACATGAAGCTTTGACTTCACTTTAAAGAACCGGAGGTTGCCGCCTGGTTACAATCATAAACTGTATAAAGATCCTAAATCACTCACTTCACCCACCTTCCTCCTCCTCATCTTCCTCATCTGATTATTCTGCTTCTCATCATCACAAACCTGGATTTCTGTGTCGGAGCGCCGGGGTTTTCTGGCTCATATTCCCGTCGAGGGAGACGAGGGACGCGTTTACCAACTGCACACACACACACACACACACACACACACACACACGCACACACACACACATGCATTCAACACAACTATATTCACACATGTCAGACATACAAAAGGAGATTATTATTATCACACACACATGCAGGAAGCTTAAAACTGCTTTTTAACTCACACAGTCTAATACACATATCAATACACACACCAAGGCTTATAAGTGACTTTCTCACACACACACACACACACACACACACACACACACACACACGCACACACACGCCCCCTGTGTAGTCTAATCTCAGGGAAAAGGGGAGCAGGCTGAGGAGCTAAAGCAGCAGAAGACGAGGATTTACAGCATCGTCTTCCTCTTTCTCACTTCAACTGACTCCCTCACAGCACACACACACACACACACACACACACACACACACACACACACACACACACACACACACACACACACACGATGCTTGTTCAGCAAAGAAAATAAAAACCTAAGCTCATGCTGCACATGTATGAAGTCTGAAAATATTTACACTCTTAAAGCTTTTACTTAACGGAACAAAATAAATATGAATTTCTGAATATATATGTCTCGGGCTTTTATTGTGAAGGGTAAGAACGGTAGTAGTGGATCTGATCTGCTTTCCCGTCTTGTTTTATAATCCTTGTAATTATAGACTGGACTCGACCCGTTCTGCACAACGCGATTGTTTGATGACTTTTTTTAAATCGCGTAATAAATACTCACGTGCTGTGTGAAGGTATTATTGACAAACAACAGTTTCAAGAAATGCATTGTTTGTTTTAAGAATTAGAAAAGATAAATGCTCTTTATTATGCTAAGAAGAAGAGTCATGTTCTCATAGACTTCTATACAACCAGAGGAGTCGCCCCCTGGTGGCCACTAGAGAGAATGCAGCTTTAACACATGAAGCACCGACTTCTCTTAACTGGAGACTCAGATGAGTTCATCAACATTTACATGGACTCAGATCTTCTCTGGTTTCATGTTCACGGAACTCTTGAATCATAAAGTCTGCTCATGTTGTTTTGAACAGCCAGATATCGTCTTTGTGTTCTGATCAGTCGACCAGCACTCTCTGTCACTTCATCTTTTCTATCCAATGAGCAGAACGTCTGGATCTCCAGCTTTAAAAGCCTTCAGACCTCAAACTCCCATGTATTGTATTTGTATCTGAATCCTTTGCTGCTGCCACAGAGACTCAGCATGAGATGGAACTTGAATGACCCCTGTGGGGAAATTGGGTTCCTGTGTCTTTCTTTCTGAAGTTACACAATAATAAAAAAGAGCTTTTACTGAAATAACAAGAAGCCGCCTCATCCTCAGTCTCAGAAGAAAAACAAAGTCGGCGTTATTTTAATTTAGTCTGTTTAGTTGTGGAACAAACATCTTCACTTATTTAAAGTCTTCAGGAGACCGCTGTTCAGTCCTCGAGTGGAACAGAAGTTAACTTTGATTTATTTCTGTGCTTCAGGTATTTTAACACACATGACGATCTTTTCTAACCCTAAACAAGACGTTTCTGGTGCAGCTCCCCTGCAGTTTATTTCTGCAGAAATGACCACGTGTTGCTGGACTTCTGCAGGAAAAATCATGAAAAATGAGAAGTGACTTCTTCATGAGGTGTCATATACGAACGTTGTTTGAGGATGTTGAGCGTGTGGTGACCTGCTCGTCCTTCTCAGCTCGGTTGTAGTTTCTCTGAACAGGATTCGCTGTAAAGACGTCAACAGACGAGCTGATGACTTCAGTCTGCTGCTCTCAGCCTCA
>JAFEUB010001435.1:642500-685000 GCA_024529925.1 Ophthalmolycus amberensis | reverse complement strand
CTCTCTCACACATCAACTTTACTTTAAAATCAACACTTACACGGAAACGTTTACTAGATTATGGTCCATCAATGTGGTCAACACACGTCGATCACTCGCTTCCTCTGTGTTGTTGTCTGTTGTTGCCGTGGGGCTGATGAATGTAACGTTAGCTCCATTGGGGTATTCCTTCATGAGATACGGCATCAGGGGATAAGCTGGGTCACCCAGCAGAGACACAGGGGCATCATCTTCGCCCTCTATCAGTTCTTTAGGGCATTTGCTCCATCTTTTAGGGCACAACATCATGCAACAGGTCCGACTCGCTAGTTTCTAAGCTAATTTTAACATTACCGCCAATGGGGAAATGCTAACCGCGATTAGCATTCGCGAATATAATATATCTTCGTACATCTTTTCATGCTCCATAAAGAAATACTTGCAGACTAAGGTCTCTCAAGGCTACCAAACGGAAGAAGTAAAACGAATCAGCGTCTCTCACTCGTTTCCTCTGTGTTGTTGTCTGTTTCTAGCTCGTAGCTCTGAATAGCATTTATTGCTAACTGTAGCTTCAGACAGCCGCTCCGTGGGGGCTGATCGCCGATGGTCACGCAGCTAGAATAACAGCTGCTTCCTCCACATAAATGCAGACTTTTTACTGCACAACAGCCGCTAGTACGCAACAGGTAACACAGCGTGCACAAAACCGGCGCTCCATGTACGGCTGATAGCGTCTCTGGACTTGTCGCTGGTCGCCCGGCTGTTTGTTTTCTTCCGGGTACGGGTCACGTGATAGTGAGTGTGACGAATCAGGGACGGAGACGTCATGGTTGCCAAGAACCAATCCAGTAGCGAACACGGGTGTGGGCGTAATTTCTTTCAAAGCACATCCGGGAGTTTTCAAATAGCTCCAACCTCAGCGGAGGTTTCAGGCTCCTCCGTTAAGGCTGCTCCAAAACTCCTGCGTAGTGTGGCTGCTCAGTGTAACCGTAGCAACGATGGAGTAAAACTGGAGTAGTGTGGACTAGGCCTTAATGTGAGTGATGAAGTGGTGAATATTAACCTGTAGAGTCTAAATGTGAGTGATGAAGTGGTGAATATTCACCTGTAGAGTCTAAATGTGAGTGATGAAGTGGTGAATATTCACCTGTAGAGTCTAAATGTGAGTGATAAAGTGGTGAATATTCACCTGTAGAGTCTTAATGTGAGTGATGAAGTGGTGAATATTCACCTGTAGAGTCTAAATGTGAGTGATGAAGTGGTGAATATTCACCTGTAGAGTCTAAATGTGAGTGATGAAGTGGTGAATATTCACCTGTAGAGTCTTAATGTGAGTGATGAAGTGGTGAATATTCACCTGTAGAGTCTAAATGTCTGTAATGTAACTAAACGTCTCTTTAGGACGTTTCCTCTCAATGACTTTGTTCTCAGACTCTGATGATAAATCTCCACTTCAGCAGTTCTTACATTCACCAAACTTCACTCGTTCATTCCTCTCTGTGTGCTGAAGGTTCACACATCACTCACACACTCATTCATACATTTATTAATAACAACATGGAGAGAACTGATTTGTTTAATGTCTGTTGACAGTAATTTATGATTTATGGAGTGATATAAAGAGATATAAATGTAAAAACCTTTGACTCTAATATGTCAACAACATGAAACAAGAATGTTGAACCTTGTATTTCATAGAGACATTCTGCCCTCTGGTGGCAGCAGGCGGTACTGCTGAGTCACCTCATATTATATTATCATTAGTTTATCACTTATACAAAAATAGATGAATAAATAAACAAATAAAAATGTTCATAAATATATTATTTACATGCCGACATATTGTAAATGTACATTATTGTATTATTAGTATGATTGTTGTTATTATTAGCAGTATAACACTATATAATAGTAATAATAATCATATTATAAACTATATAAACTATGATAGCCTTTACACAAACCAGGATGGCTGAAGACAAAAACCAAGATGGCGACCGCCAAACTCAAGATGGTGAACCATGAGTTTGGTTTTACATTTGCAAAACTTTCTACAAAACCTGGAAAAGTGATTTTAAAGTGTTTGAAATGATCAGAAACATCCAGAACAAAGCAAAGATGGAGGCTGAGAAACAGACGAGCTGAACGGAAGACAAGAAAACCACATCGTGGCTCTTCAGAGCGGGAACTGAGGATAAGAGTCTGTGAACAGCTGCTGTGGAGGATCAGGACTAAACTGAGACTGCTTCACGACCACGACTTTAAGGCTTGTTGGAGATGAGCCGGTCCTGATCACAATCGATCACCGGCGATCCCAGCACAATGCATGCTGGGTAGATTTGCGTCCGACTTGATCCCGACTTGCTCCGGCGTCATGAGCACGAGGTCAACGGTGACCTCAAGAGATCGAGGCGGAGCTGCAGTGTTTAGAGCCAGTTACTCTCCATCGACTGCATGACCCAGTGCATGATGGGAAACGCCTGGCTGTCCCCAGATCAGAGAGAGCTGATTGGCTCTTAGATTTAACAACAAAACACCACGTTTTGTAGAAAATCCTATTTAACATGAATGCTTAACGCTCGATTGTTGGCTATTAGTCTTAGGTTTAATCTAAAAAAACATATCTTGTGTGATTGATAATAACAATAATACAACTTATTTATAGGACACATATGATATGTGAGAGAGATATGTTACAGACAAAAGAACAAAGGATAGAACACAATGCAGATAAATATATATATTTATAAACACATGAATGGTTTACCTCCTTGACCACTGTTTGTTTTAGGCTCCACCCCCTCGTTTTGAATGAGCCAATTGAAACAGTTCCAGAGTGACTTGAGCTCCGTCAGTCGAAGGGCGTTGAGTTCATTCATATCAGCACACGTGTTGCAGCACAGTCAGTGTGTGTGTGTGTGTGTGTGTGTGTGTGTGCATGTGTGTGCGCACATGTTGCAACGCTTCAAGTGTTGTAATGATTTACGGTCACTGTTTAAAGGGTCAGTTTGCCCAAAAGAAACAACAGCAAACATGTTGCTGAGCCTCTTGTTAACACAACACTAGAAACAGAATATCTCGAGCGTTGTCCTTTAACTGGTTAGCGTTAGCTCTCCTGCTAGCTTCAGTTAGGACCTGCAGCCTATGTATTATCTTGCAGCAGGTATTCCGTCTTCAGACATGTCAGTTTGAGAACACAATAATGACAGAAACAAATTAGATTTTATTCGAATTATTTTTTAGTTAAATCCACTAACGCTGGAAGACACCAGCCTGACGGTTTGAACAACGTGATTGGTTGATGCCTTTGTTTGTGGTGCAAAAGCTCAGAAAGTTAAACCTGGATTAAATAAAATCAAACCAACTAACACCTGTTTGAGAAGTCTTCAGGTACGACTGTGTGTGGGGCTTCTCGTACAGCTATCTTTGTGAGGACCCATGTGCGTTTAAACCCTTCAGAGTGAGGACATTATGGGAAGTGAGGACATTTTGTTCGGTCCCCACTTTGGGACGGACCTTCAAAAGTTACTCGTGTACTGTGGTGTAGAAGTACTGTGCAGCACATTTTAGAGGTAGTAGTACTTTACTTGAGTATTTTCTACTTCTTTCTACTTCTCCTCTACTACTTCTCAGAGATAAATATCATACTTTCTACTTTACTACATTCAATTATTTTACACGTTTTCACATTATGTAACTCTCGACATCTACTGGACAGTTTGACATTTAGACTTTCTAACATTCCTGTTCTTATGAACCCTTTAGATTTAAAAGACCCCCGTGACCTGAAACTTCACACTTTCAGCTCCGAAGAAGAACAGATGAATCTTCCGGATGTTGTTTGTTGGCTGTGATGAAAGTTTTCATCTGTACAGAATGTGAGAAACTGAGAGCAGAAAAACACCCAATTTAATGTCTTTTATTACAAACAGTCACAAAATAGCTGAAAGAAACAAAGTGCTGATGGTAAAACAGGTTGTCCAGGACAGTTGACGGATTGGATACAAGCCAATGATTATAAAGATACGTATGTTCAGACAGTTTGGGATTATTCGGCCTTCAACAGCCAATGAATCTGCAGCTCTCTTTGTTATTTATTTCCCTCCAGTTTTTCCTCTTGTCTTCAAACTGTTTCACTCAACGAACTCCGTCTACGGCGTCGGTTTTGGACGTTTCAGTGACGGCGTGTCAGTTTCTGCTGGTTACATGCATATTGTCTTATTAATATAAACGTCGTTAGTTTTTAGGATTACTTGGTTATAGGTTTAGGAAAAGATCTCAGTTTGGGTTAAAATAACGTTTGTTACGTCAAATACGTACGTTTGGTACAAAACGTGCTTAAGTGGCGTTAAGAACGTAAGTTACGTAACAAACCGGTAAAATAAGTTCTCACAGGAATCAAACAGAAGCTGTGGTAACGATTGCTAGGAGCAATGGCATTAACGGCATGCTGGGTACAGCTCGCTCTCTGTCGCTCGTTACAAAATTAACTGTTACACCGCCGAACGGCATGCTGGGTACAGCTCGCTCTTTACAGTTACAATATTAACTGTTACACCGCCGAACATCCGGAGAGACCGGAGATCAACGAGGACACAATTAATAGTCATTTTCTCAACAACTGTTTATCCGATCGATTTCAAACTTGGCGGGTTTGTTGATCCGGACCAGAGGAAGTTCACTGTCGCGTTTGAAGTTGTTTGGATAAACAGTTCTCCAGAAAGCTGCAAACAATCAGCTCGTTCCCAACAGGCCCGCTTTGAACTGGCACTAGTTCCTAAAAGTTGAAAACAACCTGAAGAGCTGCAAACATCTCCAGGCAAAGATTGCGTCCACATATTCTTAGAAATCCCTGATTGGCTCAGTTCAACCAGGAACACAGGACCTGTTTGAGTCGGTCAGCGATCCAGAGGGTCTGGAACCAGATGTAAAAAAGAAAAAAACTAAACAAACAAGATGCTGGACTTTGCAGTGTCACGTTGTGAAATGTGCTGAGCATCTATATTCAGAGTCCAAACAGTCAGCACCTTCCCAGAGGGATGGCAGACGGGTTTGAGGGACAGAAATAAACTCACCCAAGGTCTGCAGCGTGGCGACGAGACGGGTCGATGGCGGCCGCTCGCTCAGTCACTGTTTGCTCTGTTTCAATGGCGAAACATGGCTGCCACGCATTATGTCAACTTCCAAGTCCATTCCATTCAAAATGAATCCAACTCTGTTGTGACATAAACCAGTGTTCACCAGTCAGAGAGGTTTTATTTAAAGCTCTAATATCATGGCAGGTGAATCTTATCCAAATAAAAGTTACACCTCAGACAGATTTGTTTACGTTATTGCCCAAATAAGTTCTGATCCACGCTGCAGACTTCTGGTTCCTTAGTTAGCGCCTTCTTTCTCACACGTGTGCTTTAAAGTGGCCGTTGGCTCCATCGCCTGTCATAAATAATGAAATGTTGCTGCTCACAAAGATTCATATCTATAATCCAGACTGCTGCTCTTATTATATTGGATTGAGGATTTTGTCCTCCATCTTGTAACTGTGTAAGAAAAGAAAGTGTGAACTTCTCCTTTAATGTTGTCACGTTTCCTACTTATCTAAAACCTGCTTAGACTGTGTGTTTATTCCTGAGTGGGCTGAATGCCAGTTGGCTGCTGGAGTGACTGTTGATTAAATATCAGAGGGCATCAGGTCCATCTCTGTGTGTGTGTGTGTGTGTGTGTGTGTTTAGCTGATTCATTGTGTTGTTGATTTGATACGTATGCTTTAGAATGTTTGATAACGCATGGGAATGCTTGAGAACTCTTGAGAACGTTTGATACGTTGAGGATACGTTGATTAACGTTACTGTGAGGAGCTTTCATGTTGTGTTGATTCTGTCGCCCCCTGTGGACTAAAGTGGTAGTGTCTCTGAGCACCAGAGTCTTTAGTAAACCTCTCATTCTACTGCAGCTGGTCTGACAGTCTGACCCTCTCAGTCCTGGTTCTGGTTCTCCCGTGCCTCCCTTCCCTCCAGCGGGTCCAGCAACACGTCCTGGGTCTCCAGCAGCGTGGTGTCGGTGTTGACTCCCAGAGAGGAGCTCCGACTGCAGGTCCGAGGCTGCAGGTGAAGCTGGATCTGGATCTGTCCACGGTGGACCGGTCTCTGCTGGAGGATCTGGGTCTGTCCATGCTGGACCGGTCTCTGCTGGAGGATCTGGGTCTGTCCACGGTGGGCCGGTCTCTGCTGGAGGATCTGGGTCTGTCCACGGTGGACCGGTCTCTGCTGGAGGATCTGGGTCTGTCCACGGTGGACCGGTCTCTGGTCCTTTAATAATATGGAATAATGTTCTTTAACAAAGTTACACATCACTTCTGCAGTTCTGAATAATTGATATAATTCACATTTCAACTAAACATGGCCGCTCCTCGAACTTCAGTCCTGCTGCACCGAGTTTAAAGAACACACTTTGTTTAAAATAATCATGTTTATAACTTTATATCTTCTGTCAGAGGGTTAAAACTCTACCAGAGTATCATCAGATATGGGATTATTAATCTAATATATCTGTGTGAACATCTATAACTAGTTCTGTTTTCTCTCTTTGGGCCATGTGCTCTCTCTCCTCCACACAACAACATTCAGCACTTGGGCTTCATTACCAATAGAGAGGGAGGAGGAGGAGGGAGGAGGGAGGGAGAGGAGGGAGGAGGGAGGGAGAGGAGGAGGGAGGGAGAGGAGGGAGGAGGGAGAGGAGGGAGGGAGGAGGGAGGAGGGAGAGGAGGGAGGAGGGAGGAGGAAGGGAGAGGAGGAGGGAGGAGGGAGAGGAGGGAGGAGGGAGGGAGAGGAGGAGGAGGGAGGGAGAGGAGGGAGGAGGGAGAGGAGGGAAGAGGGAGGGAGAGGAGGAGGGAGGGAGAGGAGGGAGGAGGGAGGGAGAGGAGGAGGGAGGGAGGAGGGAGAGGAGGGAGGAGGGAGGGAGGGAGAGGAGGGAGGAGGGAGGGAGAGGAGGAGGAGGGAGGAGGGAGGAGGGAGGAGGGAGGAGGGAGGGAGAGGAGGGAGGAGGGAGAGGAGGAGGAGGAGGGAGGGAGAGGAGGGAGGAGCGAGGAGATTCTCAGAAATAGGAGCTGACTGAGTACATCGTCCAGCATGAAGCAAACAGAGAGGAAGTCAGAGACCTGCAGGTCAGAGTCACTGAACTCAGTCAGAATATGAAGGCTGCAGCGTTTCATCCATTAATAATTAAAGAGCTCCTGCTGAGCCGCTTTTAATTCATACCTTTGACTTTGATATCTTGAGAATTCTTTTTTATGAAAATAAAAGTAAAATAAGGAAAGGGTTGAGTTCAGCAATCGATTCACTCACATCTGCAAATATCAACAAAGATTCAACAAAAGAGTCTAAAAGTATTCTAATAAGACAATGAATACCACCAAACATGAGGCCGCTTCAGATACTACTCACTCTGTATACGTCTCATTCAGTATCAGGTCTCTGTGGGTGAAACCAAAGGCCATGAAGAGGAGCCGGACCCTGGTGTTTAATCAAAGGACCACAATGGGGGTCCACCAGGACCTGTACTGGGGCCCCTGACAGGTTAAACTGGTCCTGATGTTCACGTGTAAACATGGGTTTGTAGTTTCTTGAAACCTAAATCAAGCAGCTTCAATTCATTCACAAACAAAAAACACTAAATATGAATAAATATTCTCTTCATTCTTCTCTCTCTGTCTGTCTCTCTCTCTCGACACACACACACACACACAGATACACACACAGATACACACACACACACACTCACACACACACACACACAGATACACACACACACACACTCACACACACACACACAGATACACACACACACACACACACACACACACACTCACACACACAGATACACACACACACACACTCACACACATACCCTCACACACACACACACACACTCACACACACTCACACACACACGCACACACACACACACACACACTCACACACACACACACACACTCACACACACTCACACACACACGCACACACACACACACGCGCACACACACACACTCACACACACACACACACACACTCACACACATACCCTCACACACACACACACACACACACTCACACACATACCCTCACACACACACACACACACACGCACACACACACACACGCGCACACACACACACTCACACACACACACACACACTCACACATACCCTCACCCGCACACACACACACACACACACTCACACACACACACACACACACACACACACACATATAAAACAGTGTTACATAACTCCAGCCGGGGGCCCGAGTTCCTCGTACATTCAGAGAATCAGTAACTTGGGGTGAAGCGATCGGGACGCCTCCAGCAGGAGTTTTACAAACTGTCATTACATAATCTCTGTTGATCAATGCTACAGGGGGGGGGGGGGGGGGGGGGAGAAACTACTCTTCACCCATGCAGTCTGCAGCTCAGGCCAGCCCATGTTCGCACACATACAAAGCACAATCTTTTACTCACTAAACTCAGTTGTTTCCTGTGAAAATGGAAGTTTATTTTGAAAAGACCGTATTAATGGAACAAGCCAAAAACTGACACGTGTTGCTGGACGTGTTGCTGGACGTGTTGCTGGACGTGTTGGGTTGGTCCCGAGAAGTTTATATTCAATTGTCAAGTGATCAAACAAGCCGGCAGCGCCCTGTTAGTAAGTACATAGTGTACACAGTGTACTACATGGATGTGTACTAACGGAAGTATTCACAAGAGACACATCTCACTGCTGTCCCACCACACAGAAGAGGCATGTTTGAACCTTTAAGTGCGATAAAAGAACTACATTGTTGGGTCCACATCAGCTGCGTGAAGCTTCAGCCACGCGTTCGAACGGCACAACAATAACTTTATCTCTTTGCTGTTAATGAATCAATGTTTCTGTGCATGTTGACAGCCTGCAGGCTCACGGCACAGCAACAGATAGATCCTTTGATATACTTCCTGCCATGTGCAACCTCCTCACATTCCTGTGAGGGAGAGCGAGGGGTGGGTGTGTCTCCCTCCCTCCCTCCCTCCCTCTCTCTCTTTGAATGGGGGAAACAAACTCGGTGAACCCAAAGCTTGCTGGCTGTCCTCCAACTGCTATCAAAGTTGATCCTCTGGGCTGAAAAGGCCTGTTTTCTTTCCTCCATTCAGCTCGGCACCACGGCCGTTAAATGGAAAGCGTGGAGCGCCAGAATAACGATCACAAGTTAGTTTCAACAAAGTTTTAAAAGGATTCGTGGCGACCGAGCAGGATCCACAGTTAAAGATACACTTCCTCCAAATTAGCCACAGTGTCCAAAACGCCGTGCAGCTGGAGATAAACGCTGGAGATGACTGTTCCCCCTGAAGAGGATAAGGGTGAACATATTCAACATTTCTCTTCCTGTCAACACAACCATGTGCTGCTCCGTCTCTCAGCGCTGTCTGACGTCCTGTATGTGGCTCTCAGCTCCAAGCCCATTGGTTCCTACTATAGACCACAGAAACAACACACAAATGTCATCTTTAAGAGAGTTTCCGAGAACAGATGCTCACTGTTGCTTTTATGAAACTAAAGTTCGCAAACTTTAGCTAACTAAAGTGCGACGGGTTTTTTTGGATGTTTTTTATTCAAAAGTTTGCATGATATCTTTTTTATCGTGCGTTTATCTTCGAAAATCCAGAAACATGTCAATTTCTGCTCGTACATGAATACAGTCTTTTCAAAATAAACTTCTGTCTTCACAAGAAACAACTTCAATACTTAGTTGAGACCATAAACTCATGTTTACAATGTTTACTGAGGTAATAAATCAAGAGAGAAGTAGAGTCATTTTCTCATAGACTTCTATACAACCAGAGGAGTCGCCCCCTGGTGGTCACTAGATAGAATGCAGCTTTAACACATGAAGCACCGACTTACACTTTCATTAAAATCATTTTTAAAAGCCGCTGCAGGCTAAACACTCTGTCTCATCAGAGTTTTAAGACTTCCTGGTTTGTTTTTCAGCACCAACTGGAAGATTATTGTTGGTCTGAATGTGCCTCTAAATACAGAGGAGCCTCAACAGCTGTGAGTGAGCCCCCCCTCCCCCCCAACAACAGAGCAGTGTTTTCTATGAGTGATGTCATTTGCAAGGTTTATTAACCTCCTAAACGTCCCTGTTTATCTCAAACACACTGAGGGATTACAGAAGGTCTCACACACACACACACACACACACACACACACACGGCGTTCCTGTTGTGACGGTGTGTTCAGGGAACCTGTGAGAGCAGCAGCTGCTGTTGCAGACAAACAGGAATTGTACTTGCGGGCTCCGCTGACTCACGTACAGGAAAACATGAAAGACTGAGGAAGTGTGTGACCCAGTTCACCGGCAGCTCACTTCCTCGTGTTGTGATCCACTTTTCACTGTAGAGACACAAATATAAAGGGCTGTTGGACTGGAGGCTGTTGGACTGGAGGCTGTTGGACAGTGTGTGTCATTTTATTTCTTGGCTTCCTTATTCAAGATGTGCTGATGGTTGACACACTGCACAGGGCGTGGACACATTAACAGGAACACCTTGGTCCAGGACAGCAACTAAAAACCTTCTCGCTGGAAGGTTGTGATTCAATAAAGGGCCGCTCACATGTTGTGTCTAAAAAACTGTCTGTGACTGTCTGACCTTTAAACTCGATGTTGTGACGTCCTTCTACGTCACAACATCCGGGTGAGAACGCTTGAGAACGCTTGAGAGTGAGTGGGAACGCTTGAGAATGCTTGAGAACGCTTGAGAGTGAGTGGGAACGCTTGAGAATGCTTGAGAACGCTTGAGAGTGAGTGGGAACGCTTGAGAACGCTTGAGAACGCTGAGAGTGAGGGGAACGCTTGAGAACGATTGAGAACGCTTGAGAACGATTGAGAACGAATGAGAACGCTTGAGAACGCTTGAGAGTGAGTGGGAACGCTTGAGAACGATTGAGAACGCTTGAGAACGATTGAGAACGAATGAGAACGCTTGAGAACGCTTGAGAGTGAGTGGGAACGCTTGAGAACGCTTGAGAACGCTTGAGAACGCTTGAGAGTGAGTGGGAACGCTTGAGAACGCTTGAGAACGCTTGAGAGTGAGTGGGAACGCTTGACAACGATTGAGAACGCTTGAGAGTGAGTGGGCACTCTTGAGAACGATTGAGAACGCTTGAGAATGCTTGAGAGTGAGTGGGAACGCTTGAGAACGATTGAGAACGCTTGAGAGTGAGTGGGCACTCTTGAGAACGATTGAGAACGCTTGAGAATGCTTGAGAGTGAGTGGGAACGCTTGAGAGTGATTGAGAACGCTTGAGAGTGAGTGGGAACGCTTGAGAATGCTTGAGAACGCTTGAGAACGCTTGAGAGTGAGTGGGAACGCTTGAGAACGCTTGAGAGTGAGTGGGAACGCTTGAGAACGCTTGAGAACGCTTGAGAGTGAGTGGGAACGCTTGAGAACGCTTGAGAACGCTTGAGAGTGAGTGGGAACGCTTGAGAACGCTTGAGAACGCTTGAGAGTGAGTGGGAACGCTTGAGAACGATTGAGAACGCTTGAGAACGATTGAGAACGAATGAGAACGCTTGAGAACGCTTGAGAGTGAGTGGGAACGCTTGAGAACGATTGAGAACGCTTGAGAGTGAGTGGGAACGCTTGAGAATGCTTGAGAACGCTTGAGAACGCTTGAGAACGCTTGAGAACGATTGAGAACAATTGAGAAAGATTGAGAACGCTTGAGAGTGAGTGGGAACGCTTGAGAACGCTAGAGAACGCTTGAGAACGCTTGAGAACACTTGAGAGTGAGTGGGAACGCTTGAGACCGATTGAGAACGCTTGAGAGCGATTGAGAACGATTGAGAACGCTTGAGAACGCTTGAGAGTGAGTGAGAACGCTTGAGAGCGAGTGGGAACGCTTGAGAACGATTGAGAACGATTGAGAACGCTTGAGAACGCTTGAGAGTGAGTGGGAACGCTTGAGAACGATTGAGAACGATTGAGAGTGAGTGGGAATGCTTGAGAATGCTTGAGAACGATTGAGAACGCTTGAGAGTGAGTGGGAACGCTTGAGAATGCTTGAGAACGATTGAGAACGCTTGAGAACGCTTGAGAACGCTTGAGAACGATTGAGAACGCTTGAGAACGCTTGAGAGTGAGTGGGAACGCTTGAGAACGCTTGAGAACGCTTGAGAGTGAGTGGGAACGCTTGAGAACGATTGAGAACGCTTGAGAATGCTTGAGAGTGAGTGGGAACGCTTGAGAACGATTGAGAACGCTTGAGAGTGAGTGGGCACTCTTGAGAACGATTGAGAACGCTTGAGAATGCTTGAGAGTGAGTGGGAACGCTTGAGAGTGAGTGGGAACGCTTGAGAACGCTTGAGAACGCTTGAGAGTGAGTGGGAACGCTTGAGAACGCTTGAGAACGCTTGAGAGTGAGTGGGAACGCTTGAGAACGCTTGAGAACGCTTGAGAATGCTTGAGAACGATTGAGAACGCTTGAGAACGATTGAGAACGCTTGAGAATGCTTGAGAATGCTTGAGAGTGAGTGGGAACGCTTGAGAGTGAGTGGGAACGCTTGAGAACGCTTGAGAACGCTTGAGTGAGTGGGAACGCTTGAGAACGCTTGAGAACGCTTGAGAGTGAGTGGGAACGCTTGCGAACGCTTGAGAACGCTTGAGAGTGAGTGGGAACGCTTGAGAACGATTGAGAACGCTTGAGAACGATTGAGAACGAATGAGAACGCTTGAGAACGCTTGAGAGTGAGTGGGAACGCTTGAGAACGCTTGAGAGTGAGTGGGAACGCTTGAGAACGATTGAGAACACTTGAGAGTGAGTGGGAACGCTTGAGAATGCTTGAGAACGCTTGAGAACGCTTGAGAACGCTTGAGAACGATTGAGAACAATTGAGAAAGATTGAGAACGCTTGAGAGTGAGTGGGAACGCTTGAGAACGCTTGAGAACACTTGAGAGTGAGTGGGAACGCTTGAGACCGATTGAGAACGCTTGAGAGCGATTGAGAACGCTTGAGAACGCTTGAGAGTGAGTGAGAACGCTTGAGAGCGAGTGGGAACGCTTGAGAACGATTGAGAACGCTTGAGAACGCTTGAGAGTGAGTGGGAACGCTTGAGAACGATTGAGAACGATTGAGAGTGAGTGGGAATGCTTGAGAATGCTTGAGAACGATTGAGAACGCTTGAGAGTGAGTGGGAACGCTTGAGAATGCTTGAGAACGATTGAGAACGCTTGAGAACGCTTGAGAACGATTGAGAACGCTTGAGAACGCTTGAGAGTGAGTGGGAACGCTTGAGAACGCTTGAGAGTGAGTGGGAACGCTTGAGAACGATTGAGAACGATTGAGAACGCTTGAGAACGCTTGAGAGTGAGTGGGAACGCTTGAGAACGATTGACAACGCTTGAGAGTGAGTGGGAACGCTTGAGAATGCTTGAGAACGCTTGAGAACGATTGAGAACGCTTGAGAGTGAGTGGGAACGCTTGAGAACGCTTGAGAACGCTAGAGAACGCTAGAGAACGCTAGAGAATGCTTGAGAACGATTGAGAACGCTTGAGAACACTTGAGAGTGAGTGGGAACGCTTGAGAACGCTTGAGAACGCTTGAGAACACTTGAGAGTGAGTGGGAACGCTTGAGAGCGCTTTAGAACGCGTGGGAATGCCAGAGAACGCTAGAGAACGCTAGAGAACGCTTTAGAACGCGTGAGAATGCTTTAGAACGCTTTAGAACGCTTTAGAACAAAGTTTTAATTGTTCCTTCACGTCAGCTAGAATCATGTTACATTCTGTCTGGACACAAAGAAAATCTAAATGTAAATCCAGGAAGACACCGTCAGCAGAAACATGTGAATTAAATGTTCTACGTCAGAATGTATTCTGTAAAGAAGTTCCCATGTCACATTTAACACATCAACTCTTTTTCAACAAAGACACAAGAACACTTCAAGTGAGCGTAAATAATATACTGAAATCAAAATGCTTGTAAAAAAAGACAAATCGTTTGATTCATCCTCAATCTGTTGTGTTCTCTAACATTGGAAGTTTGAAGTGATTCTGTTCTATGAGTCAAACACAGAGAACATTAACAGCGCAGAGAGAAACTAACTATTATTATCTCCAGTCACCTGAACGGCCCTTAAACTGCAGTAACATTGATTTATGAATAACATTCGTACTCAACCAGACAGAAAACAGAAGTAAAACACACTGAACACACCCCTGCTATGTGAATGATCAAACATCACATATTTGAATAAATCTGATCTCTAATACTATCAATACACCGTGCATATAAATATCAGTGTAGAGTAATAATATTCTATATCTATGTTATGAACTGCTTGTTTTTCACGTCTTCCGTGTTGTTTTTTTCTGCTTCAGGAAGTGATGACCGTTTATCTTGCTTTCACTCGATCACTCCCCAACTGCCACAAGCTCTCTGGGTTCCCGTCTGACTGGACCCGCTGCTGCCACTGACACCCACAGGAAACCCGAGCCGGGCCCTCTGATTGGCCGACGGGGGGCCACGTGTTGGAGGTGACAGTATAGCTCCTTGTATGGTCACGAGGGCCCTCTCTCTCCGACTGGAGCATCAGGTTCAGCACGGCTGCTGCTGCTCAGGAACAGAAATGTACACGGTGTTCTCCCACGCACACACACACGCACACACACGCACCCTCCACTCCTATTGTCAGCGTGTCAGCTCCACACGTTCACAGCTGCATCCGTGTATTGACACACAGTTTACAGACCGATTGTAATGTCCTGTCATAGATATTTAATCACATTACGTCATGTACATGCAGTGTGCAGAGAGGTGTCTGCCTTGAATAGATGTGACTGTTTAGACAAAGAAATCCTCATTATACATAATTATGCTTCATGCTGATTATTTTACTGCTGTGACTAAATGTTTTATCATCCTTGTTCACATTATTCACATTTTCACTGTATTTTCAGTAGCTGTGACTCGTGTATTTGTGTATATATATATATATATATAAGGTATAAATAGCTACAGATTATATTGTCACTGGTATCAAAGCGTGTGAGCGTGTATACATATATTCGACAGCTTGTTACCATGTGATTAATACCATCATAATAAAGTATATTTTACGCGGTGATATGGCTGTAATTCCTGCTTGTCGTCACTGTGTTTGATGTCATTGTGATGATGATTATCAACACGTATTATGAATTCAGCTCGTGCTCGTGCACGTTTGGACATTTAAATAAGACCAGGAGGGGAGGTGTGCAGACCCGAGGTGAATTAGGACTCGTGGAATAAACCGTGCTTTGTTTGTTTTGGACAGACAGCAGCAGACAGTTATGAGTTATGTAATGTGCATTTGAACGGAGCGGACCAACGGAGCCGCGTGGTCGGGTTCGAGGCGGGAAACCGGATCACCGGTAAAAAGAAAATAGCGCAAACGAGCGTTATAGTTCATTTTTTTATAGTTTGAGATTTTCGCTGATATTTTAAATGTATGACATTTTAACTCGATGATTCATCGCGTGGATCACGTGTAACCTTGTAGTTTATTTTGGTTTAAAATAAATAAAACGCCCCTCCCCCTTGCGAGGGAACATGGTACAGTCCAAAAGCGCGTCATCCATTGTTTACAAATCAAACCCTGGTTGTTGGTTAGAGCCGAGCGGCGTGGTGAGAGCGAGGAGCGGCTCGCAGTCACACCGACAACAAAACACCCCGAAACAGCTCACACCGAACCCCGCGGACACGACACACCCGCCAGCATGCCGTGTCGGGAGGAGAACTACATCTTTCTGCAACAGTCCGTCACCGTCGACTCCAAAGAAGTGGACGCGCTGGTGACCAAAATCGGCGAAGCGCTGCAGCTCCACAACCACAGCGGCGGCGGGCACCAGAAGAAGACGGTGTCCGTGTCCGTGTCCTGTCTGCACGGCGGCACGACCACCACCACCGTCGGCGGCGTCAAACCGGCGGCCATAATCAGCGGCGGAAGCGGCGGCGACACAGGCGCTCCGGCGCAGAAACGCCGCCACGGCTGCTGTATGCGGTTCCGGAACCGGAACCACCGGGCGAACCCGTACAGCATCCAGGAATGGGACCACCAAATCAAACCGTGGAACAACAAAAAGAGGAGAGCCGCGGAGGAGGACGACGACGATCCGCACCGGCTGCTGCAGGAGCTGATTCTCTCGGGGAACCTGATCAAAGAGGCCGTGAAGAGGCTGCAGTTCTCCGCAGCAGCAGACCGTGTCAGCACGGCGGACAGTGTGCCGTGCTGATGCCGGACCGGTGGACTCTCACACGGACTGTTTTTAGATTTAAATTCACAGAACTGGTAGCTACGTCTGTTTTCTAATTTCATCCATTTGTTTGTTACGCAGCCGGCCAATGAGCCGCGCTGTTGACGTTTGAATGGCTCCGGGGGGGGGGGGGGGGGGTTTGAACCACCACCTTTAAACCAACGTTTCACTGGAAAATAGTTTATTTCACCCAAGAAAAAGCTAATCTCGTGTGATTTAACACGGAAACACACTTCACACGGGTGTGTGTGAGTGAACAATGGGCTGATCAGTGATTGAGTCATGAACAGACAGGAAGTCGATGCTCATTCATTTCTTATTTACCACTACATCCGGGAACTCGTTCATGTGTTGTTTTGGAGAGGGGGGGGGGGGGGGGGGGTTCGCATGGTGAGCCGGTCCCTGCTGTGGCAGACTTCTGATGGGGGGGGGGGTTAAAGTAGACCTTCCGTTTACAATCTAATGCTGACCTCCTCAGACTCATTTAATTCCAGCGTGTTCGGTGTGTTGTCCTTTAACTTTAACTCCAGACTGATCAGAGATTAATTAATCAATCAGAAGCTACAGGACGACACGCTCCTCCTCTGTCAGCAGCTGCACCGTGTTTCTCTTCTAGATTATTGTTGATGGAGGAGGAACATTAACATGGAGGTAGATGTGGTCTGTCGTGGTTTTGGGAGGTCGTCACATGACACACTTCTGTGGTGCTCTCACCTTTCTGGGATTCCGTCTGAGGAGTTGTGATTAGTTTTTGTATTTGTTTCTTCTCTGTGTAAAGAAGTCACCACGCCTGCTTCGTACCGAAGCATCTGATCATGTTCCTGAGTATTCAGGCCTTATCACTTGTTTTCTGTTGTCTTAATAAACTCATTTTCTGTTTTTCCAAACCTCTGCAGAGTTTCTTTCTTTTGGCCTCTTGTGTTTGTGAGTGTGGACAACGTGGTCTTGAAGGACACATGCTCATTATCAGCCTATAAATACCCCCCCCCCTCACAGCATGACGCCATCGGTGAACAACATGTTTTGCTCCAGAGGCGGAGCGGCCATCCAGCCGGAGTCCTCCACCGTGTTGATGTCAGCGCCCTCTGCTGCTCAGACACTGAGTCAGCAGCAGGAGCTGACGTCATGTTCTGAGTCTCCAGCTGAAGAACGTCTCATTGCTCCACACGTCAGGATTCACCTCAGAGAATAATAATTATTATTATTGTGCAGATAATAATCTGATGTAGTATCCAGAGCACATAACTATCATTGTCATTGCACACGCAACACAACACCGCTCTGTGCTTTACATGAAGCACAGAAAGGGAACAGAGGCGTGTATTATTTTCGACTAATATTTAAGTCAAACTAGTAAGAATGTCTGTCTTCAGGGCCCCGTTCCTCGTACGTGGTTCAACTAAATCGATCAAATGTCCTGTAAGCCAGCTGAAATTAACCCGATGATTGATGTCAGGCTGTCTCGGTTTCTCCAAGGCTGATCCGCTCTCAAACAGTCTCGTTAATTCGAGACCAGAGGATAATTGCGCGTGCCCGTCCTACGTCAAAAGGGGGAAGCGTCGATCACCGAAACCATGATGTTCTAACAGTACAATGTCAAATAAAGTCAAAGAAAGAGCCGCTTTTTACTCCGCTGACGAGCAGGAGATGATCATGAACGCATACGAGGAATTCAAGACCATAATCACGGCAAAATATAACAGCGCTGCGAGGGCGAGACAGGAAGCACGGCAAAATATCAGACAAGTTAAATGCGTAAGTGTTGGCAAACGTATAAGTGCCTCATCACCCTAATCAATCAGATGAAATGTCTTTAATGTGCTGCTGGCAGTAGACTTCATGATGCATCATCCAATGAGATCTATAGCGACAATGATCTCAACTCTTTCAGAATAATAATAAAAACAAGCCCAACGAGGGATCTAATGATACTCATTAATATGAGGATATATGTACTGTATGCCCTCATGCATCATGTACTATATACATGTATGTGTAGATTACCATATAGAACTAGCAGTGTGAATATGTGTATGTCAGTCTGTTTATGGGCGGATCAGTATGTGTGTGTATTATTCATCATCAGACATTCAATCAACTGAAGCAGTGAAAATAAATCGTGTGTGATTCTCTCTATTCTTATCATGAGTCCACCTTCATCATGTTCTACAGTAATGATGTGCTGCTGTACTAATAACACCTGTCATATCATTATGAGTGCTTTAACCTCATGTATGCAACCAGCCATCAAGAGGACATGAGAGCAAGTACACACTAAGCACACACACATGACTCAGAATGCTGAGTCAGCACAATATGTGCCATGGTGATGTAATGAACACATCCATAAGTTTATTAAGCGGCAAATAAACTTTACGAACAGCGCGGCATGCAGCGGCTTTCCCCATGTTCTCCGCATCGCCGACACTACAACAACGCAGCACTCGCACAACAGCTCAAGGCTGCATCCAGTCTGTGGACAGGCAGTGTGGTGTTCAATGTCTGCTCCAGAAGCTCTGTAAGTAAATGATTCCTTGTGGGCAGAATGGATGGCGCTCGTAGAGGAAGTCATCATGATGTGATAACGGATCTTGGCGATGTGGAAGAACTCTCTCCCTATAAAACGCTCATCTAACTAATATCCTCCTCCATCAGTGGATCTCTGAGGAAGGGAGCTGCACATTAATGCAATAGAGGCTTCTTAGTTTGCTCAGATGGTTTTAAGGATCACCGTGTGTCTCACTTTACATGCATTTCATCAACTCCCGTATAACCCCCAGTATATGCGCAAGCGCATTAGACTACCGTATGTGACAGGAGCTGCCATGTTTTCCGGGGGAGTGACCAGCTTATCCAGCTACCTTCACTGAGCCTGCGCTGGAGCAGGTTCAAGCTTATGGATGTGTTGCCATGGTGATTTTGCCAAACTTTCTTCGTGGAACCGAAAAGCCTGATCTATGTAATCTTATCCTGACAATGATCCGGCTAACTCAGTTAGCCACGTACGAGGAACGGGGCCCAGGTGTCTGGTTTTGTCTCACAAACTGTCTCCAAATATATTCACTTTACAAAGACAAGAAACAGAAAAGCAGCAACACGTCACACAGGAGCAGCTGTGAACCTCTGCTCTCATCCAGCGTCTATTAAAGAAGATAATAAAGATTTTAATTCTAATGAAGGTCTGTTCAGTCACTAACGTAAAGGAGGGAACACAACGGTGAATGAGTTGAAAGTATTGCATTATTTATATATTATACAGTATTATGAATGAACGTCTGTGGCGGTGTTAAAACATACTGTATTCAGTTTGCTCTCCATTCAGAAACATGTTAGTTCAGAAGTTCAGATGAACTCTGAGCTCAATGCATCAGCTTCAGCACCGTTATGTTTTAATGTACAAGTACAGCAGAACAGATTAGTCCATCAATCAATGAGCCAACAGAATTAATCTACTTATTAGATGGTCATCTTTCATGTGAAACCCTTTGATGGTTTGGTGCTTTGAAAAATATTGATTTTAATGTATTAGTACTACTGTGTGGTATCAGTGCTTTTACTTACTGTAGCAAGAAACGTTCATGTAGTGTTGATTGTGTCGCCCCCTGTGGTCTAAAGTGGTAGTGTCTCTGAGCGCCAGAGTCTTTAGAAAACCTCTCATGTTACTGCAGCAGGTCTGACAGTCTGACCCCCTCAGTCCTGGTTCTGGTTCTGCCGTGCCTCCCTTCCCTCCAGCGGGTCCAGCAATACGTCCTGGATCTCCAGCAGAGAGGAGAAGCTCTGCTCCTGGAGGAGGAGGAGGAGACGCTGCTGCAGGGAGCTGAGCTCTCCTCCTCCCTCCGGAGCTGCAGGTGAAGCTCTTATAATGAGCAACCCAGATGTTGAATCACTGAAGGAACGATTAAAAGCAGCTTTACCACAAAGTAAAGGAAGAGCGAGGCTTTGAATTCATCCGTTTCCAACACTGAATGTGGATCATGTCTGAAATATAGGGGAGCTGCAGTGGGAGGACTCCCACAGTGCTGCAGTCTGGCTGTGAGACTGAAACACTTTGCGTGTGAACGAGTTCGTCTTTGTGTCTTTGTGGGCGGCAGCGTTGTTCTTCGGGTCGGCCGCCCAAGCAGCTCCACTGCATCCGTGACGCAACCAGAGCACCAACGACAGACAACAGAAGCTGTGTGAGCTCTCACATCACATCAGTGGTGTATTTAGTCTCTGGAAGAAGAAAACACACTGCAGACAGCAGCAACAAGAAGAAACAAGAAGAAACACGAAGAAACAAGAAGAAACAAGAAGAAACACGAAGGAACACGAAGAAACACGAAGGAACAAGAAGAAACACGAAGAAACAAGAAGAAACACGAAGGAACACGAAGAAACACGAAGAAACACGAAGGAACACGAAGAAACACGAAGGAACACGAAGAAACACGAAGAAACACGAAGGAACACGAAGGAACACGAAGAAACACGAAGAAACACGAAGGAACAAGAAGGAACACGAAGAAACACGAAGAAACAAGAAGAAACACGAAGGAACAAGAAGGAACACGAAGAAACACGAAGAACACGAAGACACGAAGAAACACGAAGAACACGAAGGAAACACGAAGAACACGAAGAAACACGAAGGAACAAGAAGAAACACGAAGGAAACAAGAAGAACACGAAGAAACACGAAGAAACACGAAGGAACACGAAGAAACACGAAGAAACACGAAGGAACACGAAGAAACACGAAGAAACACGAAGAAACACGAAGAAACACGAAGAAACACGAAGGAACAAGAAGGAACACGAAGAAACAAGAAGAAACAAGAAGAAACACGAAGAAACACGAAGGAACAAGAAGGAACACGAAGGAACACGAAGGAACAAGAAGAAACACGAAGGAACACGAAGGAACACGAAGGAACAAGAAGGAACACGAAGAAACACGAAGGAACAAGAAGAAACAAGAAGAAACACGAAGGAACACGAAGGAACACGAAGAAACACGAAGAAACACGAAGAAACACGAAGGAACAAGAAGGAACACGAAGAAACAAGAAGAAACACGAAGAAACACGAAGGAACACGAAGGAACAAGAAGGAACACGAAGAAACACGAAGGAACAAGAAGAAACACGAAGAAACACGAAGGAACACGAAGGAACACGAAGGAACACGCTGCTCTTTGATTCCTGTGACTGAAGAAAGAAGCAGCGTAGCAGCAACGCTCTGGACTCTGTTCATCCGCACTAATAACTGAATCAGTGAGTGAACTCAGTGGTTATTATGGTCATGAGTGGAGAGCCAGCATCATATGTATAGAGAGGCCACATAACAAATACTGTTCTGATCCCAGTTAAAGTGGACCAAGAAGTACACATGTGTTTGTTGATTGAAAAGATACTTTTGCAGGTTAAGAAAGTCTCATTTTGTTGTAAAACGCTGAGTACAAGAAGGGGAGGAGTCGACTCTTCTTCTTGAGGAAACTTGGATCCTTCAACGTGTGCAGACAGATGTTGGAGATGTTCTACCGGTCTGTTGTGGCCAGTGCACTGTACTTCTCTGTAGTCTGCTGGGGGAGCAGCATTGGAGCCGGAGACACCAACAGACTGAACAAACTGGTGAAGAAGGCCGACACTGAAGAAACTATTATCTACATTGGATAACCAGGACCACCCTCCCCACCAACAAATTTCCATTTGCGGGATTAATAAAGTATCTATTTATAGTCAAGATCTCCAATTTTTACAGTTGAACTGCAATATTTAGAGGGAAAGATGTAGATGTAGATATACTTTTGTAATACTTTTTAGAAGCCTACTATCATGTACCAGAGACCCTCAGTGACATGATTAGAAGGCTGTTGTGGATTTGAGTTTCCAGAGGCTTTAAATGCTGGAAATAAAGAATCATGACTTCAGCAACGCCTTCAGACCGTCATATAAAATCTCCAAGTCCGCCATCTTCATCAGGAACAGAGTTCAATGCGTCACCATAAAGTATTGGTGTGTGTGAGTCAACGCTCACGTGCTTAGCCTCTGTATGCAGCCTCTGGTGTTTCACAGAAGGCCTTTCTGGAATGATGGCTGTATCCTGCGAGTCTGAGGAATCAAGGGATGACGGTTGGGACTGCTCACGAGATGTTGCCGTGGAGACAGATTGTAGCCGTGATTGGAGAAGCGAGAGGGAGATGAAAACGTTACGCACAGTCCCCACTGATGTGTCCCTTATCTAATGAGCAGCATGAGCTTCACATGACAAACAACGTCTCCATTAAATAATATGCATTACAAATGGAACTGAAACAAAGCCGCGTCATATGTGATGGTTAGCAGCCCGGTTGACCTCACACATAAGCTAGTCACCAACTAGTCATGTTAGCCTTTTGTACTCCAGCATTTTAAAATGCAAAGACAGCTGGAATATGAAGAACCAACAACATGAAGCTATTCTAAACTGTTGAAATGCCAAATACTTGTTTCAATAGGCGACTAAAAGACGGTTAGAAAATGGCGGCGTGAAAAATCCAGATGGGTCAGAAATGAGGTGAGGAGGTGGGCGGGGCTTCTCAGAGTACTTCTGACACCACCTGTTTAACTATGTACATGTCCACCACCACTAGGGGGCATCTTACTCAAGCTGTTGTTGAAATAACTCTGAAAGAGTCCATGGACTTTGACTCTGCATATGTAACACCGGGGGTTTACTGTGTAGGAGAGCTAGCGTTGTATCCATTAGCTACCACATGATAGTATGTCGTAGCATCCGCGGTAACGTCTCTGAGAGAGAACTGTGCTTCAGTTTCAGCAAACCAGACGGACGCTTGCGTCTCCCAAAACTCCGGCAGCTTGAGCTAAAGTGCGTCATGTTCGTCTCTGGAAACGTCCAGTAGACTCAGGGTCACCAATGTAGGAGCGCCGGAATAAACAAGTGCAGCAAACTTCTCTTTGTGGCTGCACACCACTGTCACCGTTTATTTCAACTCCCAAAAACATGACATCCTGAAACACTACATGTACTTAGTTACATCACACCACTGATGGAACAAGAGCACAGAGCTCTTCATAGATCCAGCGTCTTATCTTTGCTCTCAAAGTTCACCAGATTGATGCATTTTACTTTAAAAACGTACAAACTTTTCTTCCACAGTCCCACCAAACCCTGTGGGAACCGCTGCCTCGTGTTGTGCACCGTTAAAAATTACAATAAGTCATGTGAGACAACTGTTGAAGAGATTCCCCATCATCATCATCATCATCACTCCACAGTTCTTGGTTCATCTTCAGCTGAAGTTCAGCGCTGTGTAAAGCCACTGGTCCACCTCACAGAGAGCAGCGATCAGAACTGAGCAGGCTTCAGATCCCTTTCTTCTCACCGTGTCGATCACGTCTCGTGCTTTATCTGCTCCGTGTTTTGTTCTGGTCGACTGCATTTCAGCGTCAGTAATCACTCTGTGATGAAGAAGTTTATCCAGCAGCTGATCCAGGACAGAATCAGACACTCTGTTGACAAATTGAGTCCGAACTGAGAACAGCTTCTGTTCTGCCGGGACCCTGTCCTGTGTCGGGACCCTGTCCTGTGTCGGGACCCTGTCCTGTGCCGGGACCCTGTCCTGTGCCGGGACCCTGTCCTCTGCCGGGACCCTGTCCTCTGCAGGGACCCTGCCGGGATTTCTCTGTTGAATTTCCGCTCTTGGACCTGGAAGATAACCAAGAAAATATTATAAAGTTCAAAAGTCTGTGTTGGACTGCTACAGCCAGCTATTTCTCACATTTCTGCTTTGTAAATCACTTCCCGTGTGAAAAAGGATAGAATGTATACATATATGTATATATATATATACATATATTTACACATATTGTTCCCAGTAGTGTTACATGTAAGTAGTGGTGTAAAGGAACATTGTTGATCCGTAGAAATCTACAATCAGGACATCAGCATTTCTGCTTTCTGTCTGCTAACAGCTAACGTACGGAGGTTCCATTCAGTTACATTACGATGCCTTCAGGCTCTGTTCAGGTAAAGTTATGATGTGTTCGTGATGTGTTCAAATGTAGTCTGTATTTCCTCATCATTTGAATCGTGTGAAAGGATCAAATTGAAACATGTTGATGTTCACTCTGACTTCAGAGCGGTTGAATAGATTTCTTTGGAGGTGGAGTCTTGTAGACCAGCTGCTATAACAAAACAACAGAAAGGTATCTGCCAACACGGATCATCTATGATCGGTAATCTGCAGCAGATAAATGTGATCAGGGATCTCTAAACGTTATATTTGCTCCTTTCTTCTGTTGTGCTGATCAGATCCGTGACTCCGATCTGAACCGTGAGCTTTATGATCCGTTGCACCCGTACATGTAAGGAAAGGCAAGTTTATTTATTTAAATCATTTCAGCAAGAATTCAAAGCACTTCACATAAAACATCAAAAGCCCAAAATGCAAAAGAGGCATTATAAAAAGACATTTAAATACATTAAAGAGACAAAATAAAAACAAGCTAAAATAGCATAAAACGGGTATAAAATACACTGATTACAGTTACAGCACAGGAAAGTAAACAGGAAAGTCTTCAGCCTTCATAATAATAATAATGTATACTATGTTGATCCCTTTAAGGGGGAATTATTCTCTGCATTTGACCCATCCCTGTATATAGGGAGCAGTGACACGTGACACGTGACACGTCCCAGTCCCAGTCCGGGATCGAACCGTTGACCTTCCGGTTCCCAGACGACCCTCTTAACCCAGTGTGCCACGGTCAGACTGGGTTAAGGCATGTCATTGGCAGGGCCACTGGCCCTGTCATTTGACAGAAGAGAGTTGCAGCTGTCCTGCATTTTGTTCCAGATATATGGATCATAAAGACTGCAGCCTAAATAAAGAATGATATGAGATGTGGAGCTCCCTGAATATTCATGAGAGCCGCACACATCTGTTCTACTCTCGTCCATCACTGGGTGTCTGATAGTCTTTACCTTCCAGTAATATACGACGCTTCCAGACTGCGTTCTTCTCTTCGTCCTGGACCGACAAAGTCACTGTCTCCGTGTTGGGGGTCAGGAAAACTTCAAATGTCGGATGGAAATTCGGTCCATACGACGAGTCAAATAGTTTACCCTGAAAACAAGAACCAGAAGTCACATTGTGTGTCTGATATCCTCCCTGATTGTGATTCATAGCACAGCATCTTTTTCTGGCCGGTCTCTGGGGATCCCTTCATCCCAGCGTTTCATCAAAAAAACACTCCGAGACATTTTGCTTTGTTTTTATGACAATATCTTGACAACATTTCACCACTCTAACCACCATTGTATGATCCACTAGCATCGCCCCTTTGCTTTTTATTATCTATTGGTTTGACTTTGTTTTCCATCATGAGCACCATCATACTTTGTATAGATGAGCTGGAGAATGCTCAATCTGTCGGCCGTAACGTTAAGAGACGAGGAAGACGGTCCGTCGGAGACGACGTGTACGTGATAAAATCACTCACAAGCTATAATCTGTGTGTAAAGTTCAGGACAGACAGACAGACAAAACAAGCTTCTCTTTCATTTTCTACAGTGACGTCACCAGCATCACCAGTTCACAGGTTTTTAACGTCAAGCACCCGGAGCGGCCACACAAAAAAGGCGGATTGTCAAAAAAAAAAAAGATTTCATTGGGAACGATTGAAAATAGGCGCTGGCACTCAGGAAAAGATGCTATGTGGACACAGGCCACTACACACTACTGTGAGGCTGGAGACACAGTGGAGGGATAACAGTTGGGTGTTTGGCTAACAGCTAACAGAACTACCAGTACTGCTGAGTACCTCTCAATCACTGCTCTGCAGCTCACTGTTACTGTTTTGGACGGTGTGTTTGGCTAACAGCTAACAGCTAACAGCTAACAGCTAAGGGAACTATCACAGACACAAAGTGAAAACAGATGCTGGTGCTCAGGAATAAAACTGAATGTGGACACAGACCCTTAGAAGGGTAGAAGTGACCTGACTCACCGGAGGCTGGATCCAGAATCCCTCAGGTTCACAGTGGACATGGTACCTTTTACCAACGTAAATGTCCTGATCACATTCAGAGGAGATCTGGATGTACGTCGCAGATTGTTGATCTTTGGAAACCTTTGTTAACGGGACATTTATATTAGTTTAGTTTAATCTCAGATAGTCAAGGTAATTGTATGTGTAGAGCAGTGGCGGGTCGTGCATTTTATACCTGGGCCTTCACTGCTGTCCTGCAGCTGAAATACCACCTTATAACCACATTGTGGCGCCACAGCTCATTCTTAAGGCTGTAACTATGTACGTCTTCGTATTAAACCGTTCGGTACGAATCGAGCATTTAGAGAATGCAAAAGCCTAAATTCAGGAAAATATAATGTTCTCAGCTGGTCTGGCTGTGGGATCCACCGTCATTCCTTAATGACAAGCCGCGACCCAAAGAGAGTATCATAGGATTTTACTTTCACAACTTGAATGTTGAACGTACTGCTCTGCAGTGTCTTTCCTCGGCTCAGCACCCTCTGTGTCATGGTGCAGCTCAACTCAGTCAGAATGCATTTTGATTGGCTGAGCTGCATCACGTGATGTGATTCACTACCCATCAGCCTCTGCTGGCTGTTAAGTTTCGTTTCACGATAGTCACGTGCTCGCCCACTGACCAATCACAGCACTCTGCACCTAGCGGGAAAGCTACAGATGAACACTGAGCTGCACGTAATGCTGACGTCATTATAGGCCGGCTAGCAGGCGCTGATGCGTCAAAGAATACGCCCAACATGTCAAACTAAAGATCTGATTGGTTGAACACTATGACAATCAACAATATCGTCCCCATGTACTTTAATCTGCACTGGCTGCAGGTGAGAGTCTGCAGGCCTCTGGCTCTGTTCTACCTAGAGACACAGAGGTGAGATCTGATTGGATAAAAGCTCGACTTAAAACAAGCTGCACTGGAAGCAGAGCAACTGAGGAAGACAGTAGCTGTGCAATGAGAAAATAAGATAATGGGAAAAATATTTTTATAAATTATAATACATGTCGTGTATTTAAGAAAAATTATTAAATCGATTTTTTTTTTCTTTTTAAATATATATAGCTTTGTGATTCTGTTTAGGCCAGCAGAGAAGGCCTTGCAGGCCCTGACGGCCCGCCACTGGTGTAGAGTACATCTAAACATGAGAATTAGTCAATTAAAAAGATGATTATGAGGATAAGGTCCTCGGGTAAGTGGTGAGAAGGGAAAGTTTTCCTTCATATTTTGACTGTTCTGAGTATTTTCTCACATTTCTTTTGGTCATGCAGCATTAAACAAATCATATTCAATGATGTGAAGTTCAGTTTGCATCCAGGAGGGAGATTCTCATCTTCCAACCAGTAAAATACTGGTTTCAATTATGACGCCAACTACTGAAAGTCCAGAAGCCGTTCTCTCTCCATCTGTAGATTCTAAATTGTTCCTTAAGTTTTGTAACTAACCTCGTCCATTTTTCAAAAAGGGACTGTGACACAAGTTCATTTTAATAACGTTCACTCTGCCTGTAAAGCCTCTCAGTTGAGTGATCATCTCAGCAAATCTGTTTCCATTGTTTCTGTGTTGTGTTTACTATTCATGCCATCTGGTAGAAGTATCACGAATGTTAGTGGCAGATGGAAATACATGCTGAGGGAGAATCAAAAAAACTACAAAAACAAAGCAATCTGAAGATTTACAGTTCAGATAGATTTGATTCTGAGCACAGCACGAAGAGCAAAGTGTGAACCGTCTTTGTGGAAACAGCTGTGGCTTAAAACAAGAGTTTAAGTTGCTGGTGAGCACATATGACAGAGAGCTTTACCTCATGCACAGGGATGTTTTTCTGCAGCAGCAACACATCGAGAATTTGATCACTGGAGTGCGGGGGTCGGAGGAACAGCAGAACTTTGCACTTCATTGGCAGCCTGATGTTCAGAAACCTCCTGACGAAATCCCAGACGAGGCCAAAAGCGGAGAGGTTAGGGACCTTCACCACCACATGAGTATCCGTAATCTCCAGCGGCTCCAGGATTGTCATTCCATCATCAGTGATGTGGACGACGGACAACAGGCCGTCAAAGAC
This sequence comes from Ophthalmolycus amberensis, assembly GCA_024529925.1. NCBI lineage: Eukaryota > Metazoa > Chordata > Actinopteri > Perciformes > Zoarcidae > Ophthalmolycus > Ophthalmolycus amberensis. The sequence goes on along the minus strand of JAFEUB010001435.1, from coordinate 656,610 downwards.
CAACGCTGTGGGAGCAAAGAGCTGTTAAACCTTCATTCATTATTGCTGAAACAGGTTCATCCCAAACTAATTCATTTCTTACCACTTGAGTTCAATTTGTCATTTTTGTCTCTGCCAGGAGAATCATGCGATTGGTCTCATGCGTGCCTGTGATTGAGTGAGTGTGCAGCTCTGTGTCTGTCCACGGCTAATCTCACCTTCTGCTACAGCTGACTGCATAATATTTCAGTTATGGCTGCATTCTCAAGGACCTCTTGTGGTTGCAGTGACTCACACTTCCTCTAAACAACTTTTATTGCCTGTTTCATACTGCCATCGACTGCCTGCTAACCCACCACTCTCAACAAACCCCCGGCCCCTAGTGACACCCCAGCTGAGTGCATCACCGACCCCCCAACGACTACTATGCAGCAAGAGACACAGCGGAGGGATAACAGTCTGCGGTGTGTTTGGCCTAAAGACGAACGGAATGGACGATGAGTTTGGCAGCTAAGGAAGCCACCAGTACACACCCTGCTGAGTACCTCTCTGCAGCTGCTCTGTGGATCACTTCTATTGTTTTAGACGGTGTGGTTGGCTAACCGCTAACAGCTAACGCAAGGTTGAGCTGATTTGCTGCTTACATCACTGCTTGTTTTTGAGTTTGCATGAAGTGTGTTAGCCAGTTGACTCTGGAGCCTCCCACTCCGCCCCTATCCTTTCACTATCCTTTCACTATCCTTTCACTATCCTTTCACTATTATTTCACTATCCTTTCACTATTCTTTCACTATCCTTTCACTATTCTTTCACTATCCTTTCACTATTCTTTTTGAATTCATCATTATTTTCCCACATGTGATCTGTCTGGATCTGTGCATTTAGTGTTACCACCATTATCATGTATTTTTTGCATGTCACCAGATGCAGCTAGTTTTACACATTAATACGACTCTTTGTAGTTTTGGTGATTTATCCCTGAACACTGAAGACAGCCATGTCTTTACCGTCCTTTGTTTCACAGTGTGGGAGGTGGAGCTCACAGACTGCAGCATCCTCAGAGCTCTTGATGTCGAACAGCAGCCCTGCAGCCTTCTTGCCAGCTGATTGGAGGAGGCCCTCATCCCATTGGACAGTCCTGTACAGCAGCTCTGCCTCTTGAGCCATAACAAACACCAGTCCAGTCAAAGAACACTGGAACACACCTGGACCAGGACACCTGAACCTGTAGGACACGGAGAGGACGAATTAATATAAGAAGCATCTATTGGCCCGTTAGTCACATGATCTGTTTCCACTCACAGGTGTCCATGTGCAGCACAAACTGATCGTAGTGTGAAGCGTGATGACACCCAGGGGACAACTCCACTCTTATTTAGGGCGTTTTCAGACCCGTAGTTTGTTTGCTTTGTCGATTCAGAGACTAACTTCGTACAGTGGTTGCATTTGCTCCTCGGTTTGTTTGTGTTCACACAGAGACGTTCAAGACTAATGCCATGTGAGAGAAAGCTGTTCTGTCATTGGTCAGACACATTACCGGGAAGATTCTTCTTGATTATGAGCATCAGCAGCATGTATTACTTATTGTGAACATACTCGCAAGACAATTGTTCTTGAGATGTTGTTCCCACTTCCCTCCTCCCTGCCCACCTCCTCACCTGCATCTCATTCCCTCATCAAGCTCTCTCTCTATATACCGGCCCAGACCCTTTGATCTTCTGTCAGTTCCTCATCGTTTCAATGTCGCCTTTTGTGTTCAAAGCCACCTGAACCAGTACCTGAACTGTGAATGAATGCATGCACAGTTTTATTAATCTGATTTTTGTTTTTATATGGATCCTACACAGTTTCATGAATAAGGTCCAGGTCCTGCTTTGACTTGCTCCCCACACACAACAGACCTTCATTTAGAATCACAACTTGATGAACCGTGAAAGAAGCTGGAATAGTGTATTTCATAGGATTACCTGTATGAAGATTCAGCTGTGTGTTCAGGTGAGAATGAGGATGGAGCCTGGAACTAAGAAGGCACAAAGTTAGTTCTTTCAATAGAAATCAAGTAACAAGCCACAGTTCTCTTTCCTCTGTTCCCCTGGTACACAATAATTACATTTACTCAGTAGAGAAACCTCAAGAAATCAACTTCACGCTCTTCAGCTGCTGCTCCCTCACCTCTTTGTCGGGCACATTTGTTTTCACATCCAGTTTGCCGTCGGCGTCACCTGATGGAGAGAAGAAGAGAAAGAGAAACATTAGCAGACAAACTTCTTCAAACAGCTCGAACAGAATAGAAAATACTTTTTGTTACGATGAGGCTCATTAAGATCAGATTTTAATGTAGAATAGCTTGAATGGGGACATTCTTTCAATACTCACATTGTTTGTGTTTCTTAGTGATCGACCTGTTATTCAACCTGTCGGGAGGAACACAATCCCAAAAGTTATGATCAAGTTTTAAATAATTGTTGGTTCTTTGAGTTAAGATAAGATAAGATAAGATAATCCTTTATTAGTCCCTCAGTGGGGAAATTACAGGATTACAGCAGCATTGCTCACAAGTAATAAAATAAAAGATAAAAATCAAGTAATATAATAAACTAAACAGTAAACAGTAGAACAGTAATAAAATAAGACAGTAAAGAAGAGTATTAGATATACTAAATATGCCAGTATATACAGAATCTACAGAATCTACAGAATATACAGGTAAATACTTAAAAACGTATTGGATATTGCACGGTTTAGATAAGATATTGCACCAGGTGAATGAATTAAAGTGTTCAGTGTGTGCAAAGTGTTCGTGTTCAAGTGTTAGTTAGTGGTCTACCGAGAGCAGTTTACCGAGTTAGCCAGCTTCATGGTCCTAATATGAAGCAACTAATCTGCTTTATGATCAGGTCACATTCATGTTGTGAGCGTGCATTAGAGGAAATAACATCACAGGAAAACAACACCAACTACCTTTATTCACTCTACTGTGAAATCCAACGACTTCTGACAACTTGCTTTGCTTTGTCAGCTTTTATTTTATTGTTTGTGGAGAAATGAAAGAAAAGAAACATCAGAGGAACTGCACTCGATGAGCTCAAAGGGAGAAAAAGGAGGGAAACCCTCACTGTGAGTAAACCGCCCTGTGTTTTATTAACAACACTGCTGAACCAGCACGGACTGACTCGGACCCCCTCACTGACCTCAGAGTCTCCAGTCTGCAGTCTGGACTCTCCAGAAGGTCACACAGCAGCTTCTCTCCTGAATCCTCCAGGTTGTTGTAACTCAGGTCCAGATCTCTCAGAGGTGACGTGTTGGACTTCAGAGCTGAGGCCAGAGAAGAGCAGCTGACCTCTGACAACTCGCAGTACCTCAGTCTGAATGAAGGATAAATGATTTAGATAAAAATCTGTTCATAATCCAATCAGATGTGTTCAGGTTTTAAATGTGGAGCTGACTTCATCATTCTGTTACTGCAGATCTTCATCATAATATCCGCCCTCTATTTTATTATTAGTAGAAACACACACCACAATAAATAGTTCCACTTCAGAGAGTAAACTGTATCAAGTTAAATATGAGTTCAGATGATCTTCTGTACACAGTTTACCGTTACCAAACATGTGATGTACATTAACAGCTAACGTTGGACATTTTCTGCAGTTTCTTTACAATGAAGGTAATCGAGTATTCATGAATATGAGATATGAGTTCACAGATAACAGTTCCTCCTCTTCGTTGTGGAGGTTGGTTTATGGCGTTACACTGGTTGTCTTCCTGATTCTTCACAGTTCATTTAGTTTGTTCGTGTTTCAGAGAATAATGCAATTAAAAGCACGTTGAGTATAAACACCTTTTGTTCATGCTCGGAGCTCACACGCCATCTGCAGAAGCTCACGCTACGGTGCCACGGCCAGGTGTGAACAAAACGTACATTTAGTCCAGGAAAAATAAAAGTATGAACAAAAAAGAACAACTTCATGGGTATAAGTTATGTTTGAACATAAATGAGGTTAAAATATTGATTAAACAAATAGGAATAGTATAGATTAATCTTCTTTAGCTCGTTAAGGAACAGCATCAACAGATGTACTGATCTTTCTCTCAAGTTTTGGGTTTTTTCTCGAGTTCTGTGGGAGATCAGTGGACCTGGTTCTTGTGTTCATGGTGCATGCAGCCGAGGGTTAGTCCACTTTTATTACACTTTAAAGGCAAGTGTTTGGAGCTGATTCAGCGTGTGAGGGATGCAGATTTTGAACGAACTGAATTGTTGCTTTATTATAATTAGCATTTAGTTTGACGTTGGTTTGAATAATATTTTGGTTGAGCGGTTTGTATTTATCTGCTGCATACACGTGTTCAGCCTCATTTTAAGTGTGAGAATATTATCAGTGTAGAAATGTGCCACATTTTAATGTTGAAGTCTTATTTCTGTTATAGAACCACATTCACACCCACAAACGTACAGGAAGAATAATATGGAGTAAAGATTCATCAGTGGAGCTGAAGCGTGGACTGACCTCAGAGTCTCCAGTCTGCAGTCTGGACTCTCCAGAAGGTCACACAGCAGCTTCACTCCTGAATCCTTCAGGTTGTTTGAACTCAGGTCCAGCTCTCTCAGAGGTGACGGGTTGGACTTCAGAGCTGAGGTCAGATAAGAGCAGCTGACCTCTGACAACCTGCAGCCACTCAGACTGAATGAAGGATCAATGATGTAAGTTTAGAGGACAATGTTCATTCAGTGTCAGGCGTTTAGAACGGAGACGTTTAGAAGATGGAAACTCCAAACACATGAGCTGAATGCAGGTTAAACACTGTGAGGTACAAGAAGTGAATAAGAGCTCATTAATACTAATGACAACGTGCTGCTGCTTCAATAAAGACCAAGTGACTTCACTTGAACTCTGCCAGCTCCATCTAAACTCATGTCAGCCCAACACAAAGAGATAAAAACACAGAAACTCATTTAAGATTCCACTCAAGAACACAAAGTTAACAAAGACACCAAATGTGTCAGGAGGACATTTTAGGAGAATATGTGAACAAAAGTTATGTATTTTAGGAATAGTGGAGTCATAACATCAAAGCAGCTTCAGTTTAAGCATCAAATAGCTTCATAAAAATGAGGAAAAAGCAAAATACTGAAAACATTTGTTGTGTGATAGAGAGATATTTATTCATTGTGTTTAGTAACTTTGATCATTTACTGAAGAAAACCTGATGGAGAATACAAGATGAAAATCAAGAATATATTATATTTATGTAAAATAAATAATAATATAAACAAATATTTGTTCGTGGTCTAACGATTAATGAACATTGTTCTGCAACTCTTGGTTTATTGAGGCTTTTTTAATAACAAAAAGCTCAACATTGTTGTTTTTATAGAATCTGTGTTTTCCAAAGTTGTGTATTTTTACGATGATAAAAAGTGAATATGGTTCAGAGAATTATGTCGTATATGATCATATGTCATCTGGTATTTTACCTTCGACTGTTGAAACTATCTTGGTCTAGATTGTAGAAGAAGAAAAGCCGATGCGTCCGATGTGTTCTCTAAACGATATGAACAACGAGTTCCATCTTGTTTTCTACTCTCCTTTTTTACCGTGAACACTGCGATGCTTTGTTTGGTAAGTCAAACATAGATTTTATAAATATGGATGATGCACAAAGACTGAGATGGCTGTTTAAAAGTGGAACATATAACTTAGCCAGGTATCTGCAGAAAGTCTGGAAGAAGAGGAAAAAATAGCTCTTTGCCAAGTTTATGTTTTTATTTTCTTCTTCATGTTTTGTATTTTCAAGACCAGAAGATGTCTGGAAAAAAGTGGTGTCTTGTAATCCCATGTGGGACGGAGCAAATGTTAGGCAATAAATGAATAAATATGTTTTATTTAAATCTATAGCTCAACGTTTCTCTGCCACAGTTCATGAACTTTTACTACCGCTGAGGCTTTAAGGTCCTTTAAGATCAGTATAATATCAGCTTTATGTCTGCACAGGAGGAGAGAATGTTGGACTGACCTCAGAGTCTCCAGTCTGCAGTCTGGACTCTCCAGAAGGTCACACAGCAGCTTCACTCCTGATTCCTTCAGGTTGTTGTAACTCAGGTCCAGCTCTCTCAGAGGTGACGGGTTGGACTTCAGAGCTGAGACCAGAGAAGAGCAGCTGACCTCTGACAACCTGCAGCCACTCAGACTGAATGAAGGATAAATGATGTAGATAAAAATCAGGTCATGGACAACGTGAGTCTGTTGACATTCACTGCCTCTACTTGTTGTTTTGTTCAGACATTTGGAACAACAGACACATTTCTTTGTGCTCAGAAAAATCCAAAAAATATATGAACCAAAAATGTGAAACCCACAGACTGAATATAAGATGTGGACGTAGTCGTCGTGACGTCACCCATTGGTTGGTGGACTGATGTTTTGAAGCCTTGATTTCAGAATTTTGGCCGTCACCATCTTGGATCGCAACCAGTGAACAGGAAGTGACTATATTTGGACTGAGGAGGAGTGACGTAGAGACGCCGTATACGTCTCTGGTAGAGACCTGTCAATCAGCGTGTAGCCCCGCCCTAAAGCATCCCCTGCTTTATGGTCTGTGTGACTCTAAATGGACCATAATGTACTAAATGAACATCATGCTGTATTGAAGAAGACTTGAAACTAGAGATTGAGACCATAAACTCATGTTTACAATGTTTACTGAGGAAATAAATCAAGAGAGAAGTAGAGTCATTTTCACATAGACTTCTATACAACCAGAGGAGTCGCCCCCTGGTGGGCACTAGAGAGAATGCAGCTTTAAGACACTTCAGCTTTGGCTTCACTTTTAGGAACTGGAGGTTGGTGCTTGGGGAAACCTCAGTCAAGGATTTGTATATATACAAAAACGAGACCATGTACAGTCAGTGCACTGACCTCAGTGTCTCCAGTCTACAGTGTGGACTCTCCAGTGCAGCACACAGCAGCTCCACTCCTGAATCCTGCAGGCTGTTGAGACTCAGGTCCAGCTCTCTCAGATGGGACGGGTTGGACTTCAGAGCTGAGGCAATGACTTCACAGTGAGTCTCCGAAAGTTCACAGTCACGAAGTCTGTCATGGCACAAATATTTGTTATAACGATGAAAGAGGACACTTCATATTTACTTCATGCATTTAATGACAAAAGAAGTTCTCGTATTCGATTTGAAATATTACGAAAATATTATATACTAATATTAACTAATGGAGGAAAAAAGTTGTCTGTTGTCACCAAGAGCTCTACATTACCTGAAAGCAGACAGAAATGTGTATAAATGTATGTGTATAATCCAGACTATAGCTGCTGCTATGATGTTAGCATAGCCTAGCACGAATCAAACTGAACTTCATTCAGGAAACAAGCATTTAAAAAGTTGTTTTCCTGTCGTACTGCTGCCAGACCTAACAAGGCTTGAATTCAGACTTTTTACAAATCAACATCATTATGTTGTTATTTCAGCATCGTTGTTATCTGGTTATTGCAATTGATTTACAGCAAAATCAGAATATTTTGGGTTCATACACTCGTAAACCAGGCAACATGTCAGTATAAGTCATCACACCCAACTTTTCACACATTCCACATCCAAAATATATTCTAGATTCCATTTGATAAAAAGTTCTTGATTTCACAAAATATTTGATGTAACCCAAATACTAAAATGTCATCATTTCTTAACTATGAAGGTCCATATTTGGGTACAGGTGTGACATTTAAGCCTGCAGTTTAAACAATGTAGGTGATGAAGCACACAGTACTCAAACTTGTTTTACCATTGCTTCACGTATGCAGTAACAATGTTCACTTACACAGACAAATACACTAAAACGCACAAAACAAAACAGATGCTGCTGAAAAAAGTATTCGTTAAATCCAATTAATAGTGACTAACCTTTAAAACATGCACCATGCACTATTTTATTTTGTTTCTATTCAGACATAGTGTATAAACACAGAGCTTCTTTCAGAGGGGCAACGATTCATTCTCATGAACAGACATCAGCCAGGTTGGAGATGAACCCAGTATCTACACTAAATACGTTCACCGAGCACCGCCGGATGATGTTATGATCACTTCTGCGTTTGGTTTCCCGCCGTATCTGGGACAAGGGGTCTAGATCAGCACTGACTAAATATCTTGTAAAAAAGCTTAGTAATAGTGTCATAGATTTATCTTTGGTTCAGAGGGTATGATTTAAAAATGGTGTCATATTTAATCTCATTATTATGTACCCAAGATCTTCCTCATTGCCAGTTTTTTGGTTCATTTTGTAAAAAATAAGTAAACAAGTGAAACACCAAAGTACGGTTTACATTTTGTATTATCTTGTCATTTGCAATCACCTTCATCTTTTTAAGTGTTGATTGTAAAAATAAACGTTATTTTTCAGTAAAACGCATTGGTGTGATAGTTTGTAGATTTGAAGATTTAAACTACTTATCTAAACTGATTTATTAAGTTAATCACATCTGGACTTACACAGCTTTCTTGCAGTTCCTCACAGCTGGAATGAGTCTCCTTCGCCCCTCAGCTGAGGTGTTGTACTTCTGCAGGTCCAACTCATCCAGAACCTCCTCTGACATCTGTAGCATGTAGGCCAGAGCTGAGCAGTGGATCTCTGAGAGTTCCTTCTCCGATCGGTTCTCCGACTTCAGGAACTCTTGGATCTCCTGATGCACCGAGTGGTCGTTCATCTCCGTCAGACAGTGGAAGATGTTGATGCTTCTGTCAGGAGAGATTTCATAACTGTTCATCTCCTTCAGGTTGTTGATGGCTCTCTGGATGATTTCTGGACTGTTGTCTGTCTGACCCAGCAGGCCTCCTAAGAGTCTCTGGTTGGACTCCAGAGAGAGGCCATGAAGGAAGCGGACAAACAGGTCCAGGTGGCCATTTTCACTTTCGAGGGATTTCTCCATGGCTCTCCTCAGGATGGCCTCCAGGGTTGGGTAATCATCCCTCCTCATGAAGTCCTTCAGTTCCTCTGTCTTCCTGTTTGTGAAACAGTGGAACATGTAGACTGCAGCCAGAAACTCTTGAACACTCAGATGAACAAAGCAGTAGACAGTTTCCCCGAAGATCACGCTCTCTCTTTTGAAGATCTCTGTACAAACTCCTGAGAACACCGAGGCCTCCGTGACATCAAGACCACACTGCTCCAGGTCTTCTTGGTAGAACATGATGTTTCCTTTCTCCAGATGTTCAAACGCCAGCCTCCCCAGCTTCAGAAGGACTTCCCTGTCAGCCCCCGTCAGCTCCTGAGGACTCGTCTCTTGTCCCTCGTGGTACTTCTGCTTCTTCCTCTTTGTCTGGACCAGCAGGAAGTGTGAGTACATGTCAGTCAGGGTCTTGGGCAGCTCTCCTCTCTGGTCTGTAGTCCACATGTGGTCCAGAACTGTAGCAGTGATCCAGCAGAAGACAGGGATTAGACACATGATGTGGAGGCTCCTGGATGTCTTGATGTGTGAGATGATTCTGCTGGACAGCTCTTCATCACTGAACCTCCTCCTGAAGTACTCGTCCTTCTGGGGGTCGGTGAAGCCTCGTACTTCTGTTACCCTGTCAACACGTCTAGGAGGGATCTGATTGGCTGCTGCAGGTCTGGAAGTTATCCAGACGAGAGCCGAGGGAAGCAGATGCCCCTCGATGAGGTTCGTCAGCAGCACGTTGACCGATGCCTTCTGTGTGACATCAGACACGACCTCATTGTTGATGAGATCCAATGAAAGTCTGGTTTCATCCAGACCATCAAAGATGAACACAACTCTACAGACAGAGAGCTCCTCTGCTGTGATCTTCTGTAATGTTGGATGGAAAACATGGAGCAGATTGAGAAGACTGTACTGCTCATCTTTGATCAAGTTCAGCTCCCTGAACGAAAGCAGAACCACCAGACTGACATCTTGGTTCTCCAAACCCTCGGCCCAGTCCAGAGTGAACTTCTGCACCAAGAAGGTTTTCCAATGCCGGCGACGCCGTTGGTCAGAACGACTCTGATGGGTGTCTGTTGGTCTGGTGAGGCTTTAAAGATGTCGTGGCACTTGATCGGAGCGTCATGGAGGATCTTCTTCTTGGAAGCTGATTCAAGCTGCCTCACCTCATGTTGGGTGTTCACCTCTTCACTCTGTCCCTCTGTGATGTAGAGCTCAGTGTAGATCCTGTTAAGGGGGGTTTCACTTCCTCTTTTATCAGTTCCTTCAGTCACATGTTCACAGCTCCTCCTCAGACTGATCTTGTGTTCATCTAAAACCTCCTGTAGACCACTATCTCCTGAATGACAAGGAGAAATGTGAGACAATCAAATGTTCGGACAGAAAATCAGGTGGCTGTCTGTTAAATGGCCTATCAACCTACCTACCTACCTGTCTACCTACCTGCCTCTCAGGAATGTAAACTCGTGGTGTCTTGTAATCCCATGTGGGCCATAAATAAAACGAATACATTTATTAATAAAAATGGCTGAAGCCACATCTATGAATCATTTCTTGGTGTCTCCATGCAGCAGAGAGACATCTTACTTTGCACAGTGCTGGTCCCAATGGCTGTCTGCAGTCCAGATCTTTCTCCACACTGGGGACAGGAGGAGTCCCCTGATGAAGCAGACTGGTCCCAGTACGAGGTGATGCACTGTCTGCAGAACCAGTGTCCACAGCTGGTAGAGACGGGATCCTTCAGGACGTCCCGACACAAAGCACAGTGGGACGGCTGCTCCTCTTCGGGGTCATGAGCCTTCTTCCTGTCTCAGTGGAGACCAACACATTCTTTATAACACATTTTATATTCATCATGAGGTGTTTGAAGTCACTTCAGAATACAATTTTAGTATTTGTTAAAATAGTTAAAATATGAATCATTCCCCAAATATGCGAGACAATATCTTAAATAAATAGAACAAAATCAAATCACAGACCTCTACCGTGTAACTACATAAAGGTTTATTACCGTTGTGGAAGCATCGTCTGAGGTCACTTCTGTGAGCAGTCTCTGTTGTAAAGCTGATAAAAGCTCTCCAGATTTGCTGACATCAAACCGTTTGCCACTAAAGTTCTGATGACGGGTTGTTATGACACACGTCGCCCGTGGGTGCAAAGTAAAATGGCCGCCAGAGACCGTGTTTTCTGCTGCTGAACTTTATGGGAGATTTCTGGCAAAACTTTTAAACTCCGTTGACGAGAGAGAATTTCTGTAAACAGATAAGAAGAAATACAAAAGAAACATTAAAGAAGTGTTACTGGTTTAATGGACGCTGGTGTTGAGCAGATAATGTCTTTAAATGTGTCTCTGTTTCTGTACAACCATTCATTATCAACACATAAAGGAACACTTCATCCTTCGGTTTATCACAAACATTCACCATCAACACGTAAAGAAACACTTCATCCTTCAGTTTATCACAAACATTCAACATCAACACATAAAGGAACACTTCATCCTTCAGTTTATCACAAACATTCATCATCAACACATAAAGAAACACTTCATCCTTCAGTTTATCACAAACATTCAACATCAACACATAAAGGAACACTTCATCCTTCAGTTTATCACAAACATTCAACATCAACACATAAAGGAACACTTCATCCTTCAGTTTATCACAAACATTCATCATCAACACATAAAGAAACACTTCATCCTTCAGTTTATCACAAACATTCATCATCAACACATAAAGAAACACTTCATCCTTCAGTTTATCACAAACATTCAACATCAACACATAAAGTAACACTTCATCCTTCAGTTTATCACACACATTCATCATCAACACATAAAGGAACACTTCATCCTTCAGTTTATCACAAACATTCATCATCAACACATAAAGGAACACTTCATCCTTCAGTTTATCACAAACATTCAACATCAACACATAAAGGAACACTTCATCCTTCAGTTTATCAAACATTAATACAATTGATACAGTGACATCCCATTTATTGTGCCCACTATTTACTACTAATACCAAAAAAATTAGTTTGACAACTTTCTATTATTTGCTTTTAAGAACAATCATTTTTGTTTTGTTTAATTTGATTTAATTTAATTTAATTTAATTTAATGTAATTTAATTTAATTTAATTTAATTTAATTTAATTTAATTTAATTTAATTTAATTTAATTTAATTTAATTTAATTTAATTTAATTTAATTTAATTTAATTTAATTTAATTTAATTTAATTTAATTTAATTTAATTTAATTTAATTTAATTTAATTTAATTTAATTTAATTTAATTTAATTTAATTTAATTTAATTTAATTTAATTTAATTTAATTTAATTTAATTTAATTTAATTTAATTTAATTTAATTTAATTTAATTTAATTTAATTTAATTTAATTTAATTTAATTTAATTTAATTTAATTTAATTTAATTTAATTTAATTTAATTTAATTTAATTTAATTTAATTTAATTTAATTTAATTTAATTTAATTTGATAAGATTTTATCAGATTTTATAAGATTTTATAAGTTTTTATAAGATTTTATAAGATTTGTAACTTGAAATGAGACGGCAGGGGGCGGTGATGCACCATTGGATACATCATTTTTCTAACATGAAGAAGAAGAAGAGATACATCATCAGTTCTTCATCCAATCAGTGGAGTGGGCGCCGCATTAGTCCCCGCCCCCCAGAGAAACCGCCATCATGAAGTTAAAATGAGGAAACTGACAGATAAACACAGCCCGCTGCTCCACTACGAGGTAAACCTTTCATAGCTTCTCAGCTAACGCGAGCTAAGTGAACGTTTGAACGTGTTGGGACCTTTTTGGGGAGTTTGTTGCCGCGCAATGTAAACGGTTCATATCGTTATTACTCTCTTAGCCGCGCGCGAACGTAACATTACGGTAACTAACACTGCGCTCAACTCAGCAGACACTTACATGTTAGTGCGCCTCTATGCTGAGATTCACGGTAAACGCATTCAATCGGCACAGATCGGGAGCGAGCGAAGGACTTTGGAAAGTTAGCGGAAAGATTAACGTGAGACAACATCCTGTTTTCAAAATAAGATGTCAACTCAGCGTATATACAATTTTTATATGTGGAAATAATAAATGAATTATATTCAAATTAAATGTAAAACCTGTCACCTGTATCTCGTGAGTTAAAGGGAAATTATTATTAAATTAGATTAAAGTATATAATATCTTATAAGCAACCCTCAAATCAAATAATATACACTTCATCCACACTTTAGGTGTATTTTCCCTTTAACTCACGAGCTGCAGGTAACATGTTTTACACTTAATGTGAATATAATTCATTTTATCTTATTTCCATATGTGCAAAATGCTTATACACTGTTATCTCATTTTGAAAACCGGATATTATCCCACGTCTGAACCGGATGTTGTCACGTTTATCTTTCCGCTAACTTTGCAAAGTGTCCTTCGCTCGCTCCCGATCTGTTCCGTTTGAATGTGTTTACCGTGAATTTCAGCATAGAGGCGCACTAGAATATAAGTGTCTGCTGAGTTGAGCGCATTGTAGCTAACGGCGGTGTTAGCAGGCAGTAGCTAGCTGTGTGGACGAGCAAACACTGAGCTTTGTTTTGTTTGAGGACACAATAGTTAATAAAGGTTAACTTGAAGCATCAGACACCATTGATGAATCTGTCGTTTTAAAGCACTACAGCTCCTTCCGGGTTAGACTTCATAGAAATAACACATTACTAGAAGGTGTGTGTGTGTGTGTGTGTGTGTGTGTGTGTGTGTGTGTGTGTGTGTGTGTGTGTGTGTGTGTGTGTGTGTGTGTGTGTGTGTGTGTGTGTGTGTGTGTGTGTGTGTGTGTGTGTCACAGTCAGTCAGTCATTCATTCATTCATTCATTCATTCATTACCAGACCAGCATCGCGGTGACGTGTCCATCTTTCTCCCGATAGGACGGATCGATACTCGGACACACTGAGGCAGCGATGGACAGCTCTGTGGCTTCAGAGGAGGAAGTGGAAGAGCAGCAGGAGACGTCACAGGAGGACCAGTCGAGTCCCAACAAGAGCAGCTCCAAGACATCTGGTAGAGTCAAGGAGAGGGTTCACTTCCTCTGTTGCTCCTTCAGTCACAGACTACAAAACACCAGACGATGACGAACCCATCTGTGATGGAG
>JAFEUB010001435.1:625000-637500 GCA_024529925.1 Ophthalmolycus amberensis | reverse complement strand
ACCCAGCAGCTCCTCGCCCAGCCCCAAGAAGTCCAAAGCAGGAAGCAAGTCCAAAGCCATCGTCATGGACTCCAGCAGCGAGGAAGAAGAGGAAGAAGAGAAGGCGGGGGGGGCTTCGGCGGAGGCCGAGGGATCGGATGCGGAGGACAAACCGTCGGAGAAAGAGGAGGACCGGTCTGACAAGGAGGAGGAGTCTGTAGACAAGGAAGAAGAAGAGGAGGAGGAGGAGGAGGAGGAGGAGGTGAGGTTGTCTAGACTGAGCACGACATCTTTCTGGTAAATCTCCAAATAACTCACCTGGAGTAGAAATGATGAAGAATCGATTGGTCGATTAACAGAATATATAAATGATTACTGAACGCTAAACTCTCCGGCGGGATTAAAAAGCGTTTTATTTAAACAATCGGCAAAAGTTTATCAGAGCCAGAAGCTGTTAAAACAGATGTTATCGACGGACTTTCAACTTTCCAACTGTCCCTGAACGCATCATGTTTGACAAACGCTTCCGACAGAAAAAGCAACAAAATTAAAAGTTTTTAAACGGTGATATTTCATCAAAATAAGTTTGTTCTACATTTCTAACTTTATAAATGTTTCCCCAAATAAACTGTCAAACACAAACCAGATGTTTTTAAAACATAAACATCTGCACAACTGTAACTACAGACGCGTATCGTGAGGATGTTCTTGATACTCTTATTGGTTCTTTTTGATTGTTTTGTGAAAAAAAAGTAATTTAATTAAAAAAAGAATCAACATTTCTTCATTGTTATTGTTTGTAAACTGAGAGAGAAGCGCAGACAGGCGGCTGAACCGATAACTCGGTGACTAAACAACGAGCTGGTTTTCTTCTCACTTCACTCGGCTTTCATTGCAGTTTTTCTTTTTTAATCCACAAATGTTTTCTCTGTTCCAGTCTCACAAATCAAAGTCGGTCAGAGGGAAGTCTGCCCCGGTGAAAAGAGCGAGGACACCAGCGAAGAAGACGGGTCCTCCTAAGAAGAGAGCGAAGAAGGACGCTTCAGACGAGGCCGACAGTGAAGCTGACGAGAAGGTGAAGCTGAAGATGACGGTTTTAAAAAGGTCACGTGACGTTTTCATTGAATGACTTCATTACATTCTGTATTTTCTAACGTCCTGAACCAGTCTCAGTGTAGTCCTGATCCTCTATCTGAACCAGTCTCAGTGTAGTCCTGATCCTCTATCTGAACCAGTCTCAGTGTAGTCCTGATCCTCTATCTGAACCAGTCTCAGTGTAGTCCTGATCCTCTATCTGAACCAGTCTCAGTGTAGTCCTGATCCTCTATATGAACCAGTCTGTGTAGTCCTGATCCTCTATCTGAACCAGTCTCAGTGTAGTCCTGATCCTCTATCTGAACCAGTCTCAGTGTAGTCCTGATCCTCTATCTGAACCAGTCTCAGTGTAGTCCTGATCCTCTATCTGAACCAGTCTCAGTGTAGTCCTGATCCTCTATCTGAACCAGTCTCAGTGTAGTCCTGATCCTCTATCTGAACCAGTCTCAGTGTAGTCCTGATCCTCTATCTGAACCAGTCTCAGTGTAGTCCTGATCCTCTATCTGAACCAGTCTCAGTGTAGTCCTGATCCTCTATCTGAACCAGTCTCAGTGTAGTCCTGATCCTCTATATGAACCAGTCTGTGTAGTCCTGATCCTCTATCTGAACCAGTCTCAGTGTAGTCCTGATCCTCCTATATGAACCAGTCTCAGTGTAGTCCTGATCCTCTATCTGAACCAGTCTCAGTGTAGTCCCAATCCTCTATCTGAACCAGTCTCAGTGTAGTCCTGATCCTCTATATGATCCAGTCTCAGTGTAGTCCTGATCCTCTATATGAACCAGTCTCAGTGTAGTCCTGATCCTCTATCTGAACCAGTCTCAGTGTAGTCCTGATCCTCTATCTGAACCAGTCTCAGTGTAGTCCCAATCCTCTATCTGAACCAGTCTCAGTGTAGTCCTGATCCTCTATATGATCCAGTCTCAGTGTAGTCCTGATCCTCTATATGAACCAGTCTCAGTGTAGTCCTGATCCTCTATCTGAACCAGTCTCAGTGTAGTCCCAATCCTCTATCTGAACCAGTCTCAGTGTAGTCCTGATCCTCTATATGATCCAGTCTCAGTGTAGTCCTGATCCTCTATCTGAACCAGTCTCAGTGTAGTCCTGATCCTCTATCTGAACCAGTCTCAGTGTAGTCCTGATCCTCTATCTGAACCAGTCTCAGTGTAGTCCCAATCCTCTATCTGAACCAGTCTCAGTGTAGTCCTGATCCTCTATATGATCCAGTCTCAGTGTAGTCCTGATCCTCTATATGAACCAGTCTCAGTGTAGTCCTGATCCTCTATATGAACCAGTCTCAGTGTAGTCCGGATCCTCTATATGATCCAGTCTCAGTGTAGTCCTGATCCTCTATATGATCCAGTCTCAGTGTAGTCCTGATCCTCTATATGATCCAGTCTCAGTGTAGTCCTGATCCTCTATCTGAACCAGTCTCAGTGTAGTCCTGATCCTCTATATGATCCAGTCTCAGTGTAGTCCTGATCCTCTCTATGAACCAGTCTCAGTGTAGTCCTGATCCTCTATCAGACCTCCATCAGTACAGAGACCATCAGAGAGAAGATGGTCTGTTTCTATAGAGTTATTCTTGATGCTCGTCATCGGAGCCACCGTGTCGGATTCTGGTGAAACCAGATGAACTCATGCAGGTTCACCAGAACCTCCTTCAGCTCAGACTCCAGCAGAGACCGGTCCACCGTGGACAGACCCAGATCCTCCAGCAGAGACCGGTCCACCATGGACAGACCCAGATCCTCCAGCAGAGACCGGTCCACCGTGGACAGACCCAGATCCTCCAGCAGAGACCGGTCCACCATGGACAGACCCAGATCCAGCTTTACCTGTAGCTCCGGAGGGAGGAGGAGAGCTCAGCTCCCAGCAGCCTCCTCCTCCTCCGAGACCCAGGACTTATTGCTGGACCCGCTGGAGGGAAGGGAGGCACGGCAGAACCAGGAGAACCAGAACCAGGACTGAGAGGGTCAGACTGTCAGACCTGCTGCAGTAGAATGAGAGGTTTACTAAAGACTCTGGTGCTCAGAGACACTACCACTTTAGACCACAGGGGGCGACAGAATCAACACTACATGAAAGCTCCTCACAGTAACTTCAGAGCTTTGTTTGTCTCTCAGAAGTCTTGTGATGTTGTTGAGCTGATGTGTTTTATTTTTTATTATTTTACAGCCCAAAAAGAAGAAACCGGCTCCGGCCAAACCTGCCGCCAAAATCAAGAAGGCCGACAGCAGCAGCAGCAAGACCAAGACAAACACAGGTGAGGTCATCAGGACGGGTTAGCTTCATGAGTGCTGATTGAACATCATGTGACCAAAACAAGTTCAGTGAGTGACCGTCACGATTTCTCTGACTTCAAATGGGAAATACTAAAACATAACACAGCAGAATTCAACAGGAGTGTATTGTGCACTTTTATTTTAAAGTCCTGCTCAATGAACAACAGGTGAATAACATCGTGTGTGAACACTGTAAACACATCAGGTTGTTGTTAGCAGCAGTGTTCTCTTCACACAGCAGCAGTTCTATCTCTTCTATATCTGTGCTCAGTGTGTGAAACGTTCCACTGCTGTGAACAGAACAACATGTTTCACACGTTCATCTACATGTGTGTGTTGAGTCTTCATCACAGTCAGAGCATGTGATGCAGCTCTACTCTTCATCACTATGATGCAGCTCTACTCTTCATCACTATGAACCACCTCTACTCTTCATCACTATGATGCAGCTCTACTCTTCATCACTATGATGCAGCTCTACTCTTCATCACTATGATGCAGCTCTACTCTTCATCAATGTGATGCAGCTCTACTCTTCATCAATGTGATGCAGCTCTACTCTTCATCACTATGATGCAGCTCTACTCTTCATCACTATGATGCAGCTCTACTCTTCATCACTATGATGCAGCTCTACTCTTCATCACTATGATGCAGCTCTACTCTTCATCACTAGTGATGCAGCTCTACTCTTCATCAATGTGATGCAGCTCTACTCTTCATCAATGTGATGCAGCTCTACTCTTCATCACTAGTGATGCAGCTCTACTCTTCATCACTATGATGCAGCTCTACTCTTCATCACTATGATGCAGCTCTACTCTTCATCACTATGATGCAGCTCTACTCTTCATCACTATGATGCAGCTCTACTCTTCATCACTATGATGCAGCTCTACTCTTCATCACTATGATGCAGCTCTACTCTTCATCACTATGATGCAGCTCTACTCTTCATCACTATGATGCAGCTCTACTCTTCATCACTATGATGCAGCTCTACTCTTCATCACTATGATGCTGCTCTACTCTTCATCACTATGATGCAGCTCTACTCTTCATCAATGTGATGCAGCTCTACTCTTCATCACTGTGATGCAGCTCTACTCTTCATCACTATGATGCAGCTCTACTCTTCATCAATGTGATGCAGCTCTACTCTTCATCACTGTGATGCAGCTCTACTCTTCATCACTATGATGCAGCTCTACTCTTCATCACTATGATGCAGCTCTACTCTTCATCACTATGATGCAGCTCTACTCTTCATCACTATGATGCTGTAACTCAGAGGTGATGAAGGTGACCCAGCTCTACTCTTCATCACTATGATGCTGTGACTCAGAGGTGATGAAGGTGACCCAGCTCTACTCTTCATCACTATGATGCTGCTCTACTCTTCATCACTATGATGCTGCTCTACTCTTCATCACTATGATGCAGCTCTACTCTTCATCACTATGATGCAGCTCTACTCTTCATCACTATGATGCAGCTCTACTCTTCATCACTATGAACCAGCTCTACTCTTCATCACTATGATGCAGCTCTACTCTTCATCACTATGATGCAGCTCTACTCTTCATCACTATGATGCAGCTCTACTCTTCATCACTATGATGCAGCGCTACTCTTCATCACTATGATGCAGCTCTACTCTTCATCACTATGATGCAGCTCTACTCTTCATCACTATGATGCAGCTCTACTCTTCATCACTATGATGCAGCTCTACTCTTCATCACTATGATGCAGCTCTACTCTTCATCACTATGATGCAGCTCTACTCTTCATCACTATGATGCAGCTCTACTCTTCATCACTATGATGCAGCTCTACTCTTCATCAATGTGATGCAGCTCTACTCTTCATCACTATGATGCAGCTCTACTCTTCATCACTATGATGCAGCTCTACTCTTCATCACTATGATGCAGCTCTACTCTTCATCACTGTGATGCAGCTCTACTCTTCATCACTATGATGCAGCTCTACTCTTCATCACTATGATGCAGCTCTACTCTTCATCACTATGATGCAGCTCTACTCTTCATCACTGTGATGCAGCTCTACTCTTCATCAATGTGATGCAGCTCTACTCTTCATCAATGTGATGCAGCTCTACTCTTCATCACTATGATGCAGCTCTACTCTTCATCACTATGATGCAGCTCTACTCTTCATCAATGTGATGCAGCTCTACTCTTCATCACTATGATGCAGCTCTACTCTTCATCACTATGATGCAGCTCTACTCTTCATCACTATGATGCAGCTCTACTCTTCATCACTATGCTGCAGCTCTACTCTTCATCACTATGCTGCAGCTCTACTCTTCATCACTATGATGCAGCTCTACTCTTCATCACTATGATGCAGCTCTACTCTTCATCACTATGATGCAGCTCTACTCTTCATCACTATGATGCAGCTCTACTCTTCATCACTATGATGCTGTAACTCAGAGGTGATGAAGGTGACCCAGCTCTACTCTTCATCACTATGATGCAGCTCTACTCTTCATCACTATGATGCTGTGACTCAGAGGTGATGAAGGTGACCCAGCTCTACTCTTCATCACTATGATGCAGCTCTACTCTTCATCACTATGATGCTGCTCTACTCTTCATCACTATGATGCTGCTCTACTCTTCATCACTATGATGCTGTAACTCAGAGGTGATGAAGGTGACCCAGCTCTACTCTTCATCACTATGATGCAGCTCTACTCTTCATCACTATGATGCTGCTCTACTCTTCATCACTATGATGCAGCTCTACTCTTCATCACTATCATGCTGTGACTCAGAGGTGATGAAGGTGACCCAGTGATGTCCAGTAGTCTCCAGTGAGAGCAGCAGCTGCTGCTCGTTGTAACGCGTGGCTTTAGTCGTCCTCTCCTTTAACACAACTCGTGTGTTCTTCTGCTGACGGTGCGTCTTGAGGCTCATACGTGACGTCATTCGTTGAGATCCTAAAGCTGCGTTCACACCAAACGAGACGTGAACGTTCCTCAGACCGACATCTCCCACAACACCAACCTGCAGTTTGTCTCCACCTCTCTGTAGCATCTGTTAGCTTGTGTTGCTGACACATTTCATGTTAATGGAGTTTGTAACCTGTGTTTAGGAATGTGGTCTTCTACTCATTGTGTGGTGAGTTTAAGACCCTGAAGAAGCTCAGGAGGTTTTAACCCCCCCCCCCCCTCTGTTTGTGTCTCTCGTCCTGCAGCAGACAACAGTTCAGACGACGAGCGGCTCATCAAGATGATGGAGAAGTCTCCGAGTGACGAGCAGCTGAAGGAGACGGTGAAGAGTCTGCTGAAGGAGGCCGACCTGGAGGAGATGACCATGAAGAGGATCTGTCAGAGGGTGAGGAGAGAGAGAGAGGGGGAGGCAGAGAGGGAGACGGACAGTGAAGACGTTGCATGTTATTCCATCATATTGTTTTATAATCTTAATAATGAATCATTTGTTGTGCTTTTAGGTGTTTGACACTTACCCAGACCACGACCTGAGCAGCAAGAAGGACTACATCAAACACACCGTCAAATCTGTGAGCGCACACACACACACACACACAAATGTATGTGTACTAGTATAATAATGTGTTTAGAGCTCGTGTTATGAAGTTAAACATCATAATTCATCTCGAATATCCATTTTATATGAACATGAAAACATCTCCTTCAAACTACTGGATTCATTCAAGTTCATCACCGAAACTACATCTTACAGATTACATGTGAACTTTATTTACACTCTGATGGTTAACGTTAAAACTTTATTTACACTGACGGTTAACGTTAAAACTTTATTTACACTCTGATGGTTAACGGTAAAACTTTATTTACACTGTGATGGTTAATGTTAAACTTTATTTACACTGTGATGGTTAACGTTAAACTTTATTTACACTGTGATGGTTAACGTTAAACTTTATTTACACTGTGACGGTTAACGTTAAAACTTTATTTACACTCTGATGGTTAACGGTAAAACTTTATTTACACTGTGATGGTTAATGTTAAACTTTATTTACACTGTGATGGTTAACGTTAAACTTTATTTACACTGTGACGGTTAACGTTAAAACTTTATTTACACTGTGATGGTTAACGGTAAAACTTTATTTACACTGTGATGGTTAACGTTAAACTTTATTTACACTGTGATGGTTAACGTTAAACTTTATTTACACTGATGGTTAATGTTAAACTTTATTTACACTGTGATGGTTAACGTTAAACTTTATTTACACTCTGATGGTTAACGTTAAACTTTATTTACACTGTGATGGTTAACTGTAAAACTTTATTTACACTGTGACGGTTAACGGTAAAACTTTATTTACACTGACGGTTAACGGTAAAACTTTATTTACACTGTGATGGTTAACGGTAAAACTTTATTTACACTGTGATGGTTAACGGTAAAACTTTATTTACACTGTGATGGTTAACGGTAAAACTTTATTTACACTGTGATGGTTAACGGTAAAACTTTATTTACACTGATGGTTAACGGTAAAACTTTATTTACACTGTGACGGTAAACGGTAAAACTTCATTTACACTGATGGTGTGGAAGTTTGAGTCTGTTCCACAGCGAGGAGGCCAGAGCACGTGTCCGGCTGCTGTTCACAGTGGACACGCTGCAATAAGAAATCTACCAAGACTGGTTTACAATTAAAAGGAATTTAATCCCACTGATGCAAGTACAGTATTTACAGTGTAGTACACTATTTCCATGAAATATTAAATCAATAAAACCCCGTTTGCAAAAAACTCAACTCAGCTCCTCAGGTATAAAACCCGTCCGTCCTCTGAGAGCCATCACGTGAGAGAGAAAAATACTTGAAATTAAACCACCCACATCCGTTCGAAACACCTCCTCTTCCGTTTATCCCAATTCCTATTGGCTAACTTCCAGGAGTGTATTCGCCTGTCTGCCTTTCTGTCCCTGAGTTTACTAACACATTCAATGACTGTCAGTTATGGTTTAATCCCTCTATGATAAACATTCCATATAATAGATAAGACTTTGCAACTTTTGGCAAAAGCTTCATGTCTCAAATTCTCCATCTAGCTACTAATCCTAAAACACTTTATGCTTATCTTAATTATACATTTCCAAAACACTTATCATTATGACTAATTATGAATTCTTAAATATGAATCATTGAACACTTTTATTATAGCTACTAAACACACAGTTCTATGCTCAAATTTCTTACAATGGTTAACGGTAAAACTTTATTTACACTGTGACGGTTAACGGTAAAACTTTATTGACACTGTGATGGTTAACGGTAAAACGTTATTTACACTGATGGTTTACGTTAACTTTATTTACACTGATGGTTAACAGTAAAACTTTATTTACACTGACGGTTAACGGTAAAACTTTATTTACACTGACGGTTAACGTTAAACTTTATTTACACTGATGGTTAACGTTAACCATCAGTGTAAATAAAGTTAATGTTAAACTTTATTTACACTGATGGTTAACGTTAAACTTTATTTACACTGACGGTTAACGGTAAAACTTTATTTACACTGTGATGGTAAACGATAAACTTTATTTACACTGATGTTTAATGGTAAAACTTTATTTACACTCTGATGGTTAACGTTAAAACTTTATTTACACTGATGGTTAATGGTAAAACTTTATTTACACTGTGATGGTTAACGATAAACTTTATTTACACTGATGGTTAACGGTAAAACTTTATTTACACTGATGGTTAACGATAAACTTTATTTACACTGATGGTTAACGGTAAAACTTTATTTACACTCTGATGGTTAACGTTAAAACTTTATTTACACTGATGGTTAATGGTAAAACTTTATTTACACTGTGATGGTTAACGATAAACTTTATTTACACTGATGGTTAACGGTAAAACTTTATTTACACTGTGATGGTTAACGATAAACTTTATTTACACTGATGGTTAATGGTAAAACTTTATTTACACTCTGATGGTTAACGTTAAACTTTATTTACACTGATGGTTAATGGTAAAACTTTATTTACACTGTGATGGTTAACGATAAACTTTATTTACACTGATGGTTAACGGTAAAACTTTATTTACACTGTGATGGTTAACGATAAACTTTATTTACACTGATGGTTAACGGTAAAACTTTATTTACACTCTGATGGTTAACGTTAAAACTTTATTTACACTGATGGTTAATGGTAAAACTTTATTTACACTGTGATGGTTAACGATAAACTTTATTTACACTGATGGTTAACGGTAAAACTTTATTTACACTGTGATGGTTAACGATAAACTTTATTTACACTGATGGTTAATGGTAAAACTTTATTTACACTCTGATGGTTAACGTTAAACTTTATTTACACTGATGGTTAATGGTAAAACTTTATTTACACCGATGGTTAACGGTAAAACTTTATTTACACTGTGATGGTTAACGATAAACTTTATTTACACCGATGGTTAACGGTAAAACTTTATTTACACTGTGATGGTTAACGATAAACTGTCATCAATCAGTACGGATCAATTACAACAATTTGGATCGTTGGTCGGATGAAACGAGACCTTTTTTGAATCCCTCGCTTTAGGAAACTGATTAGTTACATGATTAGAAAAAACATCTAATACATAGATAAAGACAATTCTATTTAGTTGCTGTTAAGAAATTGTCCACCGGGTTCCTTCTGTTCAGTGTTTAAAGGTCCAAATATCACTGAGTCCTCCAGTTCCTGCTGTTCTCCAGCAGAGGGCGATAAAGGAGAAGAAACAAAGTCACCCTTCAGATAGAAGTGAAGAGAGCAGAAAGTAAAGAGCTGAGTGACGACATTTAACCCAAAAGAATAAAAAAAGACTGGAATTCATCCGTACTGACCAATAACAGTTTACCGTTAACCATCAGAGTGTAAATAAAGTTTAACGTTAACCATCAGAGTGTAAATAAAGTTTTAACGTTAACCATCAGAGTGTAAATAAAGTTTTAACGTTAACCGTCACAGTGTAAATAAAGTTTTAGCGTTAACCATCAGAGTGTAAATAAAGTTTAACGTTAACCATCAGAGTGTAGATAAAGTTTAACGTTAACCGTCACAGTGTAAATAAAGTTTAACGTTAACCATCAGAGTGTAAATAAAGTTTACCGTTAACCATCAGAGTGTAAATAAAGTTTAACGTTAACCATCAGAGTGTAAATAAAGTTTAACGTTAACCATCAGAGTGTAAATAAAGTTTAACGTTAACCATCACAGTGTAAATACAGTTTTACTGACTCAGTAGAACATGCGTTTCTCGTCTCTGATCTCTGATCATGTTTCATTGTAAACAACCAATCAGAGGAGAGCTAGTAACGTTAGCAGCACCGCTAACGGCTAACCAACGGAGGTTCACTTCAGTTACACTATGATGCCTTCAGGCTCTGCTCAGTGAACATGAGTACTGGCTGAAGGTTCATTATAACGTTATCATGATGTGTTCACATGTCATCTGTAAAATGTAGTTTTAGTGATAAACTTGAATGAATCCAGTAGTTTGAAGATGTTTTCACGTTAATATGAAGTTTAACTTCATAACACGAGCTCTAAGCTCATTATTATACTTCATTAAACATAATGACTATAAAAATATAATCTTTTATTTACTAATCATTTTCAGTATTTTTGATGTTTTACTGACTTCAGAGTTTCAATGATTCGTTTGATAAAAACAACTCTTGAATATTGTTTTACAACTTTCTGACTTTTCATAAAATAAACATATTGATTAATTAACAGGGCTGTTGTAATTATTATTTTTATTATTATTTTTATTATTATTATTATTATTATTGTTTCCTCACAGATGATCTGAAGAAGTTCAACGCCCCAGAAAACAAAACCTTCTTTTCATCAGTTTCATAGTTTTCTACATTGTTCTGTTATGTTTATTATTGTGTATCTTGTGTATAGATTTCAGATTAAAGTTCGTCGTCAACAAGTTTAACGTTTTCTGGCAGATTCATGAAAAAAAAGACAAGAAGCTCAGAAGTAGTTTTTCTTTGTGTGAAAGTCTTTGTTTAGATTTGTACATAATGTTTCTAATTTGCTGAAACTATTTTTGATTAACTCATTATGTTGTTTGTCTCTTTCAAACATTAATGTACAATTTAAACCGTTTAAAGGAAATGTGTTGAATAATTATCTGATGAATAAAATAACCTTTTTTTTAATCTGAATTGTCTCGAAGTGGTTTCACTTCTCTTCCTGCGAAAACATCGACGACCCAAAAATGAATTTAATGAAACTACGACGAGGAAGAGAGGAGAGGAGACGAGAGGAGAGGAGAGGCTGAAACATGGAAATAGTAATTTCTTACAATTTGGCACAAACGTCCACCTGGACTCATTTATTTAATTAATATGCTAATTATGACAATTTCACACAAAGTCTAAAAGGATAAAAATATGTTTTGGACCGACGTGGATGAAAACTGATTATAATCTGTATTTTTACTTTTAATGAAGCTAAACTGAATATTTACACAATTCATCAGAACCTGAAGTGATTTTTATATCAAAAATTATTTAATTTATAATATCGTGAAGCAAAAAATGAGGATCTGGGTCTGTCCACTGTGGACCGGTCTCTGCTGGAGGATCTGGGTCTGTCCACGGTGGACCGGTCTCTGCTGGAGGACCTGGGTCTGTCCACTGTGGACCGGTCTCTGCTGGAGGACCTGGGTCTGTCCACGGTGGACCGGTCTCTGCTGGAGGATCTGGGTCTGTCCACGGTGGACCGGTCTCTGCTGGAGGACCTGGGTCTGTCCACGGTGGACCGGTCTCTGCTGGAGGATCTGGGTCTGTCCACGGTGGACCGGTCTCTGCTGGAGGACCTGGGTCTGTCCACTGTGGACCGGTCTCTGCTGGAGGATCTGGGTCTGTCCACGGTGGACCGGTCTCTGGTGGAGGATCTGGGTCTGTCCACGGTGGACCGGTCTCTGCTGGAGGATCTGGGTCTGTCCACGGTGGACCGGTCTCTGCTGGAGGATCTGGGTCTGTCCACGGTGGACCGGTCTCTGCTGGAGGATCTGGGTCTGTCCACGGTGGACCGGTCTCTGCTGGAGGATCTGGGTCTGTCCACGGTGGACCG
>JAFEUB010001435.1:602500-620000 GCA_024529925.1 Ophthalmolycus amberensis | reverse complement strand
CTCATCTCATCATCTCATCTCATCTCATCTCATCATCTCATCTCATCATCTCATCTCATCATCTCATCTCATCGTATCTCATCTCATCTCATCTCATCTCATCGTATCTCATCTCATCTCATCTCATCTCATCTCATCGTATCTCATCTCATCTCATCGTATCTCATCTCATCTCATCGTATCTCATCGTATCTCATCTCATCATCTCATCTCATCTCATCATCTCATCTCATCATCTCATCATCTCATCTCATCTCATCGTATCTCATCTCATCATCTCATCTCATCATCTCATCTCATCATCTCATCTCATCTCATCGTATCTCATCTCATCTCATCGTATCTCATCTCATCTCATCTCATCGTATCTCATCTCATCTCATCTCATCGTATCTCATCTCATCTCATCTCATCGTATCTCATCTCATCTCATCGTATCTCATCTCATCTCATCTCATCGTATCTCATCTCATCGTATCTCATCTCATCTCATCTCATCGTATCTCATCTCATCTCATCTCATCGTATCTCATCTCATCGTATCTCATCGTATCTCATCTCATCGTATCTCATCTCATCGTATCTCATCGTATCTCATCTCATCGTATCTCATCTCATCGTATCTCATCGTATCTCATCGTATCTCATCGTATCTCATCGTATCTCATCTCATCGTATCTCATCTCATCGTATCTCATCGTATCTCATCTCATCGTATCTCATCGTATCTCATCTCATCGTATCTCATCTCATCTCATCTCATCTCATCTCATCGTATCTCATCTCATCGTATCTCATCGTATCTCATCTCATCTCATCGTATCTCATCTCATCGTACCTCATCTCCTCGTATCTCATCGTATCTCATCTCATCTCATCGTATCTCATCTCATCTCATCTCATCTCATCGTATCTCATCTCATCTCATCTCATCGTATCTCATCTCATCGTATCTCATCGTATCTCATCTCATCGTATCTCATCGTATCTCATCGTATGTCATCTCATCGTATCTCATCGTATCTCATCTCATCGTATCTCATCGTATCTCATCTCATCGTATCTCATCTCATCGTATCTCATCGTATCTCATCGTATCTCATCTCATCGTACCTCATCGTATCTCATCGTATCTCATCGTATCTCATCATATCTCATCTCATCGTATCTCATCTCATCTCATCGTATCTCATCGTATCTCATCTCATCTCATCTAATCTCATCTCATCTCATCGTATCTCATCGTATCTCATCGTATCTAATCTCATCTCATCTCATCTCATCGTATCTCATCTCATCTCATCTCATCTCATCGTATCTCATCTCATCGTATCTCATCTCATCGTATCTCATCTCATCTCATCGTATCTCATCTCATCTCATCGTATCTCATCTCATCTCATCGTATCTCATCTCATCTCATCGTATCTCATCTCATCTCATCGTATCTCATCGTATCTCATCTCATCATCTCATCTCATCTCATCATCTCATCTCATCATCTCATCATCTCATCTCATCATCTCATCTCATCATCTCATCTCATCATCTCATCGTATCTCATCTCATCTCATCGTATCTCATCTCATCTCATCTCATCTCATCGTATCTCATCTCATCGTATCTCATCGTATCTCATCTCATCGTATCTCATCGTATCTCATCGTATCTCATCTCATCGTATCTCATCGTATCTCATCTCATCGTATCTCATCGTATCTCATCTCATCGTATCTCATCTCATCGTATCTCATCGTATCTCATCGTATCTCATCTCATCGTATCTCATCGTATCTCATCTCATCGTACCTCATCGTACCTCATCGTATCTCATCTCATCGTATCTCATCGTATCTCATCGTATCTCATCTCATCGTATCTCATCTCATCTCATCGTATCTCATCGTATCTCATCTCATCTCATCTCATCTCATCGTATCTCATCTCATCTCATCTCATCGTATCTCATCGTATCTCATCGTATCTAATCTCATCTCATCTCATCTCATCGTATCTCATCTCATCTCATCTCATCTCATCGTATCTCATCTCATCGTATCTCATCTCATCGTATCTCATCTCATCTCATCGTATCTCATCGTATCTCATCTCATCTCATCGTATCTCATCTCATCTCATCGTATCTCATCTCATCTCATCGTATCTCATCGTATCTCATCGTATCTCATCTCATCATCTCATCTCATCTCATCTCATCATCTCATCTCATCATCTCATCATCTCATCTCATCTCATCTCATCTCATCTCATCTCATCTCATCGTATCTCATCTCATCATCTCATCTCATCTCATCATCTCATCTCATCATCTCATCTCATCGTATCTCATCTCATCGTATCTCATCTCATCTCATCTCATCGTATCTCATCTCATCTCATCTCATCGTATCTCATCTCATCGTATCTCATCGTATCTCATCTCATCGTATCTCATCTCATCGTATCTCATCGTATCTCATCTCATCGTATCTCATCGTATCTCATCTCATCGTATCTCATCGTATCTCATCGTATCTCATCGTATCTCATCTCATCTCATCTCATCTCATCTCATCTCATCGTATCTCATCTCATCTCATCGTATCTCATCTCATCTCATCGTATCTCATCGTATCTCATCGTATCTCATCTCATCATCTCATCTCATCTCATCTCATCATCTCATCTCATCATCTCATCATCTCATCTCATCTCATCGTATCTCATCTCATCATCTCATCTCATCATCTCATCTCATCATCTCATCTCATCTCATCGTATCTCATCTCATCGTATCTCATCTCATCTCATCTCATCGTATCTCATCTCATCTCATCTCATCGTATCTCATCTCATCGTATCTCATCGTATCTCATCTCATCGTATCTCATCTCATCGTATCTCATCGTATCTCATCTCATCGTATCTCATCTCATCGTATCTCATCGTATCTCATCGTATCTCATCGTATCTCATCGTATCTCATCTCATCGTATCTCATCTCATCGTATCTCATCGTATCTCATCTCATCGTATCTCATCGTATCTCATCTCATCGTATCTCATCTCATCTCATCTCATCTCATCTCATCGTATCTCATCTCATCGTATCTCATCGTATCTCATCTCATCTCATCGTATCTCATCTCATCGTACCTCATCTCATCGTATCTCATCGTATCTCATCTCATCTCATCGTATCTCATCTCATCTCATCTCATCGTATCTCATCTCATCTCATCTCATCGTATCTCATCTCATCGTATCTCATCGTATCTCATCTCATCGTATCTCATCGTATCTCATCGTATGTCATCTCATCGTATCTCATCGTATCTCATCTCATCGTATCTCATCGTATCTCATCTCATCGTATCTCATCTCATCGTATCTCATCGTATCTCATCGTATCTCATCTCATCGTACCTCATCGTACCTCATCGTATCTCATCTCATCGTATCTCATCGTATCTCATCATATCTCATCTCATCGTATCTCATCTCATCTCATCGTATCTCATCGTATCTCATCTCATCTCATCTCATCTAATCTCATCTCATCTCATCGTATCTCATCGTATCTCATCGTATCTAATCTCATCTCATCTCATCTCATCGTATCTCATCTCATCTCATCTCATCTCATCTCATCGTATCTCATCTCATCGTATCTCATCTCATCGTATCTCATCTCATCTCATCGTATCTCATCTCATCTCATCGTATCTCATCTCATCTCATCGTATCTCATCTAATCTCATCTCATCTCATCGTATCTCATCGTATCTCATCGTATCTAATCTCATCTCATCTCATCTCATCGTATCTCATCTCATCTCATCTCATCTCATCTCATCGTATCTCATCTCATCGTATCTCATCTCATCGTATCTCATCTCATCTCATCGTATCTCATCTCATCTCATCGTATCTCATCTCATCTCATCGTATCTCATCTCATCTCATCGTATCTCATCTCATCTCATCGTATCTCATCTCATCTCATCTCATCGTATCTCATCGTATCTCATCGTATCTCATCTCATCATCTCATCTCATCTCATCATCTCATCTCATCTCATCTCATCATCTCATCATCTCATCTCATCATCTCATCTCATCATCTCATCTCATCATCTCATCGTATCTCATCTCATCTCATCGTATCTCATCTCATCTCATCTCATCTCATCGTATCTCATCTCATCGTATCTCATCGTATCTCATCTCATCGTATCTCATCGTATCTCATCGTATCTCATCTCATCGTATCTCATCGTATCTCATCTCATCGTATCTCATCGTATCTCATCTCATCGTATCTCATCTCATCGTATCTCATCGTATCTCATCGTATCTCATCTCATCGTATCTCATCGTATCTCATCGTATCTCATCTCATCGTACCTCATCGTACCTCATCGTATCTCATCTCATCGTATCTCATCGTATCTCATCATATCTCATCTCATCGTATCTCATCTCATCTCATCGTATCTCATCGTATCTCATCTCATCTCATCTCATCTCATCTAATCTCATCTCATCTCATCGTATCTCATCGTATCTCATCGTATCTAATCTCATCTCATCTCATCTCATCGTATCTCATCTCATCTCATCTCATCTCATCGTATCTCATCTCATCGTATCTCATCTCATCGTATCTCATCTCATCTCATCGTATCTCATCGTATCTCATCTCATCTCATCGTATCTCATCTCATCTCATCGTATCTCATCTCATCTCATCGTATCTCATCGTATCTCATCGTATCTCATCTCATCATCTCATCTCATCTCATCTCATCATCTCATCTCATCATCTCATCATCTCATCTCATCTCATCTCATCGTATCTCATCTCATCATCTCATCTCATCTCATCATCTCATCTCATCATCTCATCTCATCTCATCGTATCTCATCTCATCGTATCTCATCTCATCTCATCTCATCGTATCTCATCTCATCTCATCTCATCGTATCTCATCTCATCGTATCTCATCGTATCTCATCTCATCGTATCTCATCTCATCGTATCTCATCGTATCTCATCTCATCGTATCTCATCGTATCTCATCTCATCGTATCTCATCGTATCTCATCGTATCTCATCGTATCTCATCGTATCTCATCGTATCTCATCGTATCTCATCTCATCGTATCTCATCTCATCGTATCTCATCGTATCTCATCTCATCGTATCTCATCGTATCTCATCTCATCTCATCTCATCTCATCTCATCTCATCGTATCTCATCTCATCGTATCTCATCGTATCTCATCTCATCTCATCGTATCTCATCTCATCGTACCTCATCTCATCGTATCTCATCTCATCTCATCGTATCTCATCGTACCTCATCTCATCGTATCTCATCGCATCTCATCGTATCTCATCTCATCTCATCGCATCTCATCGCATCTCATCGTATCTCATCGTATCTTATCTCATCTCATCTCATCGTATCTCATCGTATCTCATCTCATCTCATCGTATCTCATATCATCGTATCTCATATCATCTCATCTCATCTCATCGTATCTCATCTCATCTCATCTCATCGTATCTCATCTCATCTCATCATATCTCATCGTATCTCATCATATCTCATCTCATCATATCTCATCTCATCGTATCTCATCATATCTCATCTCATCATATCTCATCTCATCTCATCTCATCTCATCGTATCTCATCTCATCTCATCGTATCTCATCTCATTGTATCTCATCTCATCTCATCGTATCTCATCGTATCTCATTGTATCTCATCTCATCGTATCTCATCTCATCTCATCTCATCGTATCTCATCTCATCGTATCTCATCTCATCTCATCTCATCGTATCTCATCTCATCTCATCTCATCGTATCTCATCTCATCTCATCGTATCTCATCGTATCTCATCTCATCGCATCTCATCGTATCTCATCGTATCTCATCTCATCTCATCGTATCTCATCTCATCTCATCTCATCGTATCTCATCGTATCTCATCTCATCGTATCTCATCGTATCTCATCTCATCTCATCGTATCTCATCTCATCTCATCGTATCTCATCTCATCGCATCTCATCGCATCTCATCGTATCTCATCGTATCTCATCTCATCGCATCTCATCTCATCGTATCTCATCGCATCTCATCGCATCTCATCTCATCGCATCTCATCGCATCTCATCGTATCTCATCTCATCTCATCTCATCGTATCTCATCTCATCGCATCTCATCGCATCTCATCGCATCGCATCTCATCATATCTCATCTCATCTCATCGTATCTCATCTCATCGTATCTCATCTCATCTCATCTCATCGCATCTCATCGTATCTCATCTCATCTCATCTCATCGTATCTCATCTCATCATATCTCATCTCATCTCATCTCATCTCATCGTATCTCATCGTATCTCATCGTATCTCATCTCATCTCATCTCATCGCATCTCATCTCATCTCATCGTATCTCATCTCATCTCATCTCATCTCATCGTATCTCATCTCATCTCATCTCATCTCATCTCATCGTATCTCATCTCATCATACCTCATCGTATCTCATCGTATCTCATCTCATCGTAT
Organism: Ophthalmolycus amberensis; assembly: GCA_024529925.1. Lineage (NCBI taxonomy): Eukaryota > Metazoa > Chordata > Actinopteri > Perciformes > Zoarcidae > Ophthalmolycus > Ophthalmolycus amberensis. Next base: position 613,412 of record JAFEUB010001435.1, on the reverse strand, counting down.
CTCATCGTATCTCATCATATCTCATCTCATCGTATCTCATCTCATCTCATCGTATCTCATCGTATCTCATCTCATCTCATCTCATCTCATCTCATCTCATCTCATCGTATCTCATCGTATCTCATCGTATCTAATCTCATCTCATCTCATCTCATCGTATCTCATCTCATCTCATCTCATCTCATCGTATCTCATCTCATCGTATCTCATCTCATCGTATCTCATCTCATCTCATCGTATCTCATCTCATCTCATCGTATCTCATCTCATCTCATCGTATCTCATCTCATCTCATCGTATCTCATCTCATCTCATCGTATCTCATCGTATCTCATCGTATCTCATCTCATCATCTCATCTCATCTCATCTCATCATCTCATCTCATCATCTCATCATCTCATCATCTCATCTCATCATCTCATCTCATCATCTCATCGTATCTCATCTCATCTCATCTCATCGTATCTCATCTCATCTCATCTCATCGTATCTCATCTCATCGTATCTCATCGTATCTCATCTCATCGTATCTCATCGTCTCTCATCGTATCTCATCTCATCGTATCTCATCGTATCTCATCTCATCGTATCTCATCGTATCTCATCTCATCGTATCTCATCTCATCGTATCTCATCTCATCGTATCTCATCGTATCTCATCGTATCTCATCTCATCGTACCTCATCGTATCTCATCGTATCTCATCTCATCGTATCTCATCGTATCTCATCATATCTCATCTCATCGTATCTCATCTCATCTCATCGTATCTCATCTCATCTCATCTAATCTCATCTCATCTCATCGTATCTCATCTCATCGTATCTCATCGTATCTAATCTCATCTCATCTCATCTCATCGTATCTCATCTCATCTCATCTCATCTCATCGTATCTCATCTCATCGTATCTCATCTCATCGTATCTCATCTCATCTCATCGTATCTCATCTCATCTCATCGTATCTCATCTCATCTCATCTCATCGTATCTCATCTCATCTCATCGTATCTCATCTCATCGTATCTCATCTCATCTCATCGTATCTCATCGTATCTCATCGTATCTCATCTCATCATCTCATCTCATCTCATCTCATCATCGCATCTCATCATCTCATCATCTCATCTCATCATCTCATCTCATCATCTCATCTCATCATCTCATCTCATCTCATCGTATCTCATCTCATCTCATCTCATCTCATCGTATCTCATCTCATCGTACCTCATCTCATCGTATCTCATCTCATCGTACCTCATCTCATCGTATCTCATCTCATCTCATCGCATCTCATCGTATCTCATCTCATCTCATCTCATCGTATCTCATCGTATCTCATCTCATCTCATCTCATCTCATCGTATCTCATCGTATCTCATCTCATCTCATCGTATCTCATATCATCGTATCTCATATCATCTCATCTCATCTCATCTCATCGTATCTCATCTCATCTCATCTCATCTCATCGTATCTCATCTCATCTCATCTCATCTCATCTCATCGTATCTCATCATATCTCATCTCATCATATCTCATCTCATCGTATCTCATCATATCTCATCTCATCATATCTCATCTCATCTCATCGTATCTCATCTCATCGTATCTCATCTCATCGTATCTCATCTCATTGTATCTCATCTCATCTCATCGTATCTCATTGTATCTCATCTCATCGTATCTCATCTCATCTCATCTCATCTCATCTCATCGTATCTCATCTCATCTCATCGTATCTCATCTCATCTCATCTCATCGTATCTCATCTCATCTCATCGTATCTCATCGTATCTCATCTCATCGCATCTCATCGTATCTCATCGTATCTCATCGTATCTCATCTCATCTCATCTCATCGTATCTCATCTCATCTCATCTCATCGTATCTCATCTCATCGCATCTCATCGTATCTCATCGTATCTCATCTCATCTCATCGTATCTCATCTCATCTCATCGTATCTCATCTCATCGCATCTCATCGCATCTCATCGCATCTCATCGTATCTCATCTCATCGCATCTCATCGTATCTCATCGCATCTCATCGCATCTCATCTCATCGCATCTCATCGCATCTCATCGTATCTCATCTCATCTCATCGTATCTCATCTCATCTCATCGTATCTCATCTCATCGCATCTCATCGCATCTCATCGTATCTCATCGTATCTCATCTCATCGCATCTCATCGCATCTCATCTCATCGTATCTCATCGCATCTCATCGCATCTCATCTCATCGCATCTCATCGCATCTCATCATATCTCATCTCATCTCATCGTATCTCATCTCATCGTATCTCATCTCATCTCATCTCATCGCATCTCATCTCATCTCATCTCATCGTATCTCATCTCATCTCATCGCATCTCATCTCATCGTATCTCATCGTATCTCATCTCATCTCATCGTATCTCATCGTATCTCATCTCATCGTATCTCATCGTATCTCATCGTATCTCATCTCATCGTATCTCATCGTATCTCATCTCATCGTATCTCATCGTATCTCATCTCATCGTATCTCATCTCATCGTATCTCATCGTATCTCATCGTATCTCATCTCATCGTATCTCATCGTATCTCATCGTATCTCATCTCATCGTACCTCATCGTACCTCATCGTATCTCATCTCATCGTATCTCATCGTATCTCATCGTATCTCATCTCATCGTATCTCATCTCATCTCATCGTATCTCATCGTATCTCATCTCATCTCATCGTATCTCATCTCATCTCATCGTATCTCATCGTATCTCATCGTATCTAATCTCCTCTCATCTCATCTCATCGTATCTCATCTCATCTCATCTCATCTCATCGTATCTCATCTCATCGTATCTCATCTCATCGTATCTCATCTCATCTCATCGTATCTCATCGTATCTCATCTCATCTCATCGTATCTCATCTCATCTCATCGTATCTCATCTCATCTCATCGTATCTCATCGTATCTCATCGTATCTCATCTCATCATCTCATCTCATCTCATCTCATCATCTCATCTCATCATCTCATCTCATCTCATCTCATCTCATCTCATCTCATCGTATCTCATCTCATCATCTCATCTCATCTCATCATCTCATCTCATCATCTCATCTCATCTCATCGTATCTCATCTCATCGTATCTCATCTCATCTCATCTCATCGTATCTCATCTCATCTCATCTCATCGTATCTCATCTCATCGTATCTCATCGTATCTCATCTCATCGTATCTCATCTCATCGTATCTCATCGTATCTCATCTCATCGTATCTCATCGTATCTCATCTCATCGTATCTCATCGTATCTCATCGTATCTCATCGTATCTCATCGTATCTCATCTCATCTCATCTCATCTCATCTCATCTCATCGTATCTCATCTCATCTCATCGTATCTCATCTCATCTCATCGTATCTCATCGTATCTCATCGTATCTCATCTCATCATCTCATCTCATCTCATCTCATCATCTCATCTCATCATCTCATCATCTCATCTCATCTCATCGTATCTCATCTCATCTCATCATCTCATCTCATCATCTCATCTCATCTCATCGTATCTCATCTCATCGTATCTCATCTCATCTCATCTCATCGTATCTCATCTCATCTCATCTCATCGTATCTCATCTCATCGTATCTCATCGTATCTCATCTCATCGTATCTCATCTCATCGTATCTCATCGTATCTCATCTCATCGTATCTCATCTCATCGTATCTCATCGTATCTCATCGTATCTCATCGTATCTCATCGTATCTCATCTCATCGTATCTCATCTCATCGTATCTCATCGTATCTCATCTCATCGTATCTCATCGTATCTCATCTCATCGTATCTCATCTCATCTCATCTCATCTCATCTCATCTCATCGTATCTCATCTCATCGTATCTCATCGTATCTCATCTCATCTCATCGTATCTCATCTCATCGTACCTCATCTCATCGTATCTCATCGTATCTCATCTCATCTCATCGTATCTCATCTCATCTCATCTCATCGTATCTCATCTCATCTCATCTCATCGTATCTCATCTCATCGTATCTCATCGTATCTCATCTCATCGTATCTCATCGTATCTCATCGTATGTCATCTCATCGTATCTCATCGTATCTCATCTCATCGTATCTCATCGTATCTCATCTCATCGTATCTCATCTCATCGTATCTCATCGTATCTCATCGTATCTCATCTCATCGTACCTCATCGTACCTCATCGTATCTCATCTCATCGTATCTCATCGTATCTCATCATATCTCATCTCATCGTATCTCATCTCATCTCATCGTATCTCATCGTATCTCATCTCATCTCATCTCATCTAATCTCATCTCATCTCATCGTATCTCATCGTATCTCATCGTATCTAATCTCATCTCATCTCATCTCATCGTATCTCATCTCATCTCATCTCATCTCATCTCATCGTATCTCATCTCATCGTATCTCATCTCATCGTATCTCATCTCATCTCATCGTATCTCATCTCATCTCATCGTATCTCATCTCATCTCATCGTATCTCATCTAATCTCATCTCATCTCATCGTATCTCATCGTATCTCATCGTATCTAATCTCATCTCATCTCATCTCATCGTATCTCATCTCATCTCATCTCATCTCATCGTATCTCATCTCATCGTATCTCATCTCATCGTATCTCATCTCATCTCATCGTATCTCATCTCATCTCATCGTATCTCATCTCATCTCATCGTATCTCATCTCATCTCATCGTATCTCATCTCATCTCATCGTATCTCATCGTATCTCATCGTATCTCATCTCATCATCTCATCTCATCTCATCATCTCATCTCATCATCTCATCATCTCATCTCATCATCTCATCTCATCATCTCATCTCATCATCTCATCGTATCTCATCTCATCTCATCGTATCTCATCTCATCTCATCTCATCTCATCGTATCTCATCTCATCGTATCTCATCGTATCTCATCTCATCGTATCTCATCGTATCTCATCGTATCTCATCTCATCGTATCTCATCGTATCTCATCTCATCGTATCTCATCGTATCTCATCTCATCGTATCTCATCGTATCTCATCGTATCTCATCTCATCGTATCTCATCGTATCTCATCGTATCTCATCTCATCGTACCTCATCGTACCTCATCATATCTCATCGTATCTCATCTCATCTCATCGTATCTCATCGTATCTCATCTCATCTCATCTCATCTCATCTAATCTCATCTCATCTCATCGTATCTCATCGTATCTCATCGTATCTAATCTCATCTCATCTCATCTCATCGTATCTCATCTCATCTCATCTCATCTCATCGTATCTCATCTCATCGTATCTCATCTCATCGTATCTCATCTCATCTCATCGTATCTCATCGTATCTCATCTCATCTCATCGTATCTCATCTCATCTCATCGTATCTCATCTCATCTCATCGTATCTCATCGTATCTCATCGTATCTCATCTCATCATCTCATCTCATCTCATCTCATCATCTCATCTCATCATCTCATCATCTCATCTCATCTCATCGTATCTCATCTCATCATCTCATCTCATCTCATCATCTCATCTCATCATCTCATCTCATCTCATCGTATCTCATCTCATCGTATCTCATCTCATCTCATCTCATCGTATCTCATCTCATCTCATCTCATCGTATCTCATCTCATCGTATCTCATCGTATCTCATCTCATCGTATCTCATCTCATCGTATCTCATCGTATCTCATCTCATCGTATCTCATCGTATCTCATCTCATCGTATCTCATCGTATCTCATCGTATCTCATCGTATCTCATCGTATCTCATCGTATCTCATCTCATCGTATCTCATCTCATCGTATCTCATCGTATCTCATCTCATCGTATCTCATCGTATCTCATCTCATCTCATCTCATCTCATCTCATCTCATCGTATCTCATCTCATCGTATCTCATCGTATCTCATCTCATCTCATCGTATCTCATCTCATCGTACCTCATCTCATCGTATCTCATCTCATCTCATCGTATCTCATCGTACCTCATCTCATCGTATCTCATCGCATCTCATCGTATCTCATCTCATCTCATCGCATCTCATCGCATCTCATCGTATCTCATCGTATCTTATCTCATCTCATCTCATCGTATCTCATCGTATCTCATCTCATCTCATCGTATCTCATATCATCGTATCTCATATCATCTCATCTCATCTCATCTCATCGTATCTCATCTCATCTCATCTCATCTCATCGTATCTCATCTCATCTCATCATATCTCATCGTATCTCATCATATCTCATCTCATCATATCTCATCTCATCGTATCTCATCATATCTCATCTCATCATATCTCATCTCATCTCATCTCATCTCATCGTATCTCATCTCATCTCATCGTATCTCATCTCATTGTATCTCATCTCATCTCATCGTATCTCATCGTATCTCATTGTATCTCATCTCATCGTATCTCATCTCATCTCATCTCATCGTATCTCATCTCATCGTATCTCATCTCATCTCATCTCATCGTATCTCATCTCATCTCATCTCATCGTATCTCATCTCATCTCATCGTATCTCATCGTATCTCATCTCATCGCATCTCATCGCATCTCATCGCATCTCATCGTATCTCATCTCATCGTATCTCATCTCATCTCATCTCATCGTATCTCATCGTATCTCATCTCATCGTATCTCATCGTATCTCATCTCATCTCATCGTATCTCATCTCATCTCATCGTATCTCATCTCATCGCATCTCATCGCATCTCATCGTATCTCATCGTATCTCATCTCATCGCATCTCATCTCATCGTATCTCATCGCATCTCATCGCATCTCATCTCATCGCATCTCATCGCATCTCATCGTATCTCATCTCATCTCATCTCATCGTATCTCATCTCATCGCATCTCATCGCATCTCATCGCATCTCATCATATCTCATCTCATCTCATCGTATCTCATCTCATCGTATCTCATCTCATCTCATCTCATCGCATCTCATCGTATCTCATCTCATCTCATCTCATCGTATCTCATCTCATCATATCTCATCTCATCTCATCTCATCTCATCGTATCTCATCGTATCTCATCGTATCTCATCTCATCTCATCGCATCTCATCGCATCTCATCTCATCTCATCGTATCTCATCTCATCTCATCTCATCTCATCGTATCTCATCTCATCTCATCTCATCTCATCTCATCTCATCGTATCTCATCTCATCATACCTCATCGTATCTCATCGTATCTCATCTCATCGTATCTCATCGTATCTCATCATATCTCATCTCATCGTATCTCATCTCATCTCATCGTATCTCATCGTATCTCATCTCATCTCATCTCATCTCATCTAATCTCATCTCATCTCATCGTATCTCATCGTATCTCATCGTATCTAATCTCATCTCATCTCATCTCATCGTATCTCATCTCATCTCATCTCATCTCATCGTATCTCATCTCATCGTATCTCATCTCATCGTATCTCATCTCATCTCATCGTATCTCATCTCATCTCATCGTATCTCATCTCATCTCATCGTATCTCATCTCATCTCATCGTATCTCATCTCATCTCATCGTATCTCATCGTATCTCATCGTATCTCATCTCATCATCTCATCTCATCTCATCTCATCATCTCATCTCATCTCATCTCATCATCTCATCTCATCATCTCATCATCTCATCATCTCATCTCATCGTATCTCATCTCATCTCATCTCATCGTATCTCATCTCATCTCATCTCATCGTATCTCATCTCATCGTATCTCATCGTATCTCATCTCATCGTATCTCATCGTATCTCATCGTATCTCATCTCATCGTATCTCATCGTATCTCATCTCATCGTATCTCATCGTATCTCATCTCATCGTATCTCATCTCATCGTATCTCATCGTATCTCATCGTATCTCATCTCATCGTATCTCATCGTATCTCATCGTATCTCATCTCATCGTACCTCATCGTATCTCATCGTATCTCATCTCATCGTATCTCATCATATCTCATCTCATCGTATCTCATCTCATCTCATCGTATCTCATCTCATCTCATCTAATCTCATCTCATCTCATCGTATCTCATCTCATCGTATCTCATCGTATCTAATCTCATCTCATCTCATCTCATCGTATCTCATCTCATCTCATCTCATCGTATCTCATCTCATCGTATCTCATCTCATCGTATCTCATCTCATCTCATCGTATCTCATCTCATCGTATCTCATCTCATCTCATCTCATCGTATCTCATCTCATCTCATCGTATCTCATCTCATCGTATCTCATCTCATCTCATCGTATCTCATCGTATCTCATCGTATCTCATCTCATCATCTCATCTCATCTCATCTCATCATCGCATCTCATCATCTCATCATCTCATCTCATCATCTCATCTCATCATCTCATCTCATCATCTCATCTCATCTCATCGTATCTCATCTCATCTCATCTCATCTCATCTCATCTCATCTCATCTCATCGTATCTCATCGTATCTCATCTCATCTCATCTCATCTCATCGTATCTCATCGTATCTCATCTCATCTCATCGTATCTCATATCATCGTATCTCATATCATCTCATCTCATCTCATCTCATCGTATCTCATCTCATCTCATCTCATCTCATCGTATCTCATCTCATCTCATCTCATCGTATCTCATCATATCTCATCTCATCATATCTCATCTCATCGTATCTCATCATATCTCATCTCATCATATCTCATCTCATCTCATCGTATCTCATCTCATCGTATCTCATCTCATTGTATCTCATCTCATCTCATCGTATCTCATTGTATCTCATTGTATCTCATCTCATCTCATCTCATCTCATCTCATCTCATCGTATCTCATCTCATCTCATCGTATCTCATCTCATCTCATCTCATCTCATCGTATCTCATCTCATCTCATCGTATCTCATCTCATCTCATCTCATCGTATCTCATCTCATCTCATCGTATCTCATCGTATCTCATCTCATCGCATCTCATCGTATCTCATCGTATCTCATCGTATCTCATCTCATCTCATCTCATCGTATCTCATCTCATCTCATCTCATCGTATCTCATCTCATCGCATCTCATCGTATCTCATCGTATCTCATCTCATCTCATCGTATCTCATCTCATCGTATCTCATCTCATCGCATCTCATCGCATCTCATCGCATCTCATCGTATCTCATCTCATCGCATCTCATCTCATCGTATCTCATCGCATCTCATCGCATCTCATCTCATCGCATCTCATCGCATCTCATCGTATCTCATCTCATCTCATCGTATCTCATCTCATCTCATCGTATCTCATCTCATCGCATCTCATCGCATCTCATCGTATCTCATCGTATCTCATCTCATCGCATCTCATCGCATCTCATCTCATCGTATCTCATCGCATCTCATCGCATCTCATCTCATCGCATCTCATCGCATCTCATCATATCTCATCTCATCTCATCGTATCTCATCTCATCGTATCTCATCTCATCTCATCTCATCGCATCTCATCGTATCTCATCTCATCTCATCTCATCGTATCTCATCTCATCTCATCGCATCTCATCTCATCGTATCTCATCGTATCTCATCTCATCGCATCTCATCGCATCTCATCTCATCTCATCTCATCTCATCGTATCTCATCTCATCTCATCTCATCGTATCTCATCTCATCGTATCTCATCTCATCGTATCTCATCTCATCGTATCTCATCGTATCTCATCTCATCTCATCTCATCTCATCTCATCTCATCTCATCTCATCTCATCTCATCTCATCTCATCTCATCTCATCTCATCTCATCTCATCTCACCTCGCCTCCTTCTCAACGCACTTACTTGTTCTGCTTGCGCAGCAGCAGGCGGATGTGGTTGAACTCCGGTCTCTCCGTCGGCTCCTCGGCCCAGCAGCGCTGCATCAGCTGACCCAGCTCAGGGCTGTGGCTCTGGGGGTCGACGGTCGGTCTGAGGCAGGGCCACTCGCCCAGAACCACCCGGTCCACGATCTCTGCGGGGGGGGCAGAGATGGTTCAGATGCTCTTACGGAGGTTTGGGGGAAGCAACCACAAATACACGGATGGGTGGTTAATAAACTGAGCGTCGAAAATGTGATGAACAGAAGCCAAACTGGACCGAGGACGAAAAACTTCAATGGATGAAGCTGCCAAAAGAAAGAGGAAGTAGAAAAAGATGTTAATTATAATAAATAATAATAACAGAAATAATAAAGTGGTTGTCTTGAGAAGTGATCTCCCTTTTTTAATTGCCACAAAAACAGATTTTAATTAATTATGGAAGAAAATATAGTGAAAAGCAATTGTAGGACCCATACAGAGTATTCTATACTGATAATATTAGTATCAGTATAGAATACTGATTATAATATATAAGTATTCAACACAAAATGAAAGTTTCTTACAGTAACTTTGAAGAGAACGGTCCGTTTAAAGTGCACTTCACAGACCAAGTGTCCTCACACCTTGCGTCCTCCGTCCTACCTTTGGGGCTGAGTGGGCATCCCTCCAGGTAAAAGGCTCCTCGGCGCAGCGCCACCTCCTGGAGGACGATGCCGAAGCTGTGGACGTCTCCTTTCTGAGTCCCCTGAAGAGGAGGAGACTCCATCCTGAGCAGCTCCGGAGCCATCCACAACCTCTCTGCAGGAGCAGAGAGGTTTATATGAAGCTACAACGGCTCATGAGTATGTCGCGTGACATCTGTTGCTGTTTGAATGTTTGGTGATATTTGGTACCAGTTTTAGACGCTGCATTTTATTGATGGAAAAGTTGTTGTACAGCAGCTTAGGAGACATTTAAAGGAATCTAAAATATACATTTTGTATAAATGTCTGTTCCTTGTA
>JAFEUB010001435.1:592500-595000 GCA_024529925.1 Ophthalmolycus amberensis | reverse complement strand
TTATTAACACTGTGATGGTTAACATTAAACTTTATTTACACTCTGATGGTTAACATTAAACTTTATTTACACTCTGATGGTTAACATTAAACTTTATTTACACTCTGATGGTTAACGTTAAACTTTATTTACACTCTGATGGTTAACGTTAAACTTTATTTACACTCTGATGGTTAACGTTAAACTTTATTTACACTCTGATGGTTAACGTTAAACTTTATTTACACTGTGATGGTTAACATCAAACTTTATTTACACTCTGATGGTTAACGTTAAACTTTATTTACACTCTGATGGTTAACGTTAAACTTTATTTACACTCTGATGGTTAACGTTAAACTTTATTTACACTCTGATGGTTAACGTTAAACTTTATTTACACTGTGATGGTTCACGTTAAACTTTATTTACACTGTGATGGTTAACGTTAAACTTTATTTACACTCTGATGGTTAACGTTAAACTTTATTTACACTGTGATGGTTAACGTTAAACTTTATTTACACTCTGATGGTTAACGTTAAACTTTATTTACACTCTGATGGTTAACGTTAAACTTTATTTACACTCTGATGGTTAACGTTAAACTTTATTTACACTCTGATGGTTAACGTTAAACTTTATTTACACTCTGATGGTTAACGTTAAACTTTATTTACACTGTGATGGTTAACGTTAAACTTTATTTACACTCTGATGGTTAACGTTAAACTTTATTTACACTCTGATGGTTAACGTTAAACTTTATTTACACTCTGATGGTTAACGTTAAACTTTATTTACACTGTGATGGTTCACGTTAAACTTTATTTACACTGTGATGGTTAACGTTAAACTTTATTTACACTCTGATGGTTAACGTTAAACTTTATTTACACTGTGATGGTTAACGTTAAACTTTATTTACACTCTGATGGTTAACGTTAAACTTTATTTACACTCTGATGGTTAACGTTAAACTTTATTTACACTGTGATGGTTAACGTTAAACTTTATTTACACTCTGATGGTTAACGTTAAACTTTATTTACACTGTGATGGTTAACATTAAACTTTATTTACACTCTGATGGTTAACGTTAAACTTTATTTACATTGTGATGGTTAACGTTAAACTTTATTTACACTCTGATGGTTAACGTTAAACTTTATTTACACTGTGATGGTTAACGTTAAACTTTATTTACACTGTGATGGTTAACGTTAAACTTTATTTACACTGTGATGGTTAACGTTAAACTTTATTTACACTGTGATGGTTAACATTAAACTTTATTTACACTGATGGTTAACGTTAAACTTTATTTACACTCAGATGGTTAACGATAAACTGTGTTAGGTTATTAATCCGTGGTTCACATCCATAACACCACTAATAAATATGTTACCAACCATGAATGAATATTAAAGTATTGAAAGCGTACTGAACTGAACTGAACACATTCTAAATTGCACAACGATTGACGAACGTTAACTTATTTTCTGCACTGACTTGTGAGGCAGACGGGGTTGTCATTCTTGAAGCCACAGATGGGAACATCTGGAGGAATAACTCCACCCGGCCAGTGCAGCGTTGTTCCAGGTGTGGCAGTCAGCTGCTCCTCTGAGCTGTTGTACACCAAAACGATCTGGAATAAAACAAACGAGACCAAGAATAAGATGACGTAAGCTGTGAGGTTTTAGGACTTGAGTTCATGAAAGTCAGAGTATATGCAGATGACGCGCTTCTTCGCCTTTTTAAAAATCATTTCTCATTCTAAGCTGCATATCAATTTTTTTATCTCTGATATATGTGCAGTTGGCCTATTCCTAAGGCCAGTAAGTAACGTCCATAATTCTCCAAAAAGAACCTTTAAGTTCTCTGCAAACCGTCTAAGAGTCATTTGAACATTTTAAGTAAAAGGTATAAGAAGTAAGAAATAAATCAACGGGAGATGAGGGACGCGAGTCCTGAGCTATTAAGCACATGTCAGTGTGCACTGGTGGGAAGTATTCAGGTCTTACTAAACTAAATGACTCTCCTGCAAGTAAAAACCCTGCGATGTGGAACTTCCTGTTGAAGCCGCTACGACTCAGTCATGAAGGAACTGGACGGTATATTTATGCTTAAAAAGAAGAACTGTTTCTTGAGAACAAACGTGTGTTTAACATAATCAGCTCATCTCTGCTCGCTGTAGTTCGTTTACATTTTTCCATCACTCAGGCCAAGCCCCGCCCCTAATGTGCTGATTGGCTGGTATTACTGTGCTGTGATTGGCCATCTACACCAGGCGGACGAGTTGACATTGGTGATTCTGTCTCGTGACGTCAGTCTACGCCACTACTTCTTACTGCGCTACAGTTGTAGTTACTTCTCAGATTACGATACCCAATCATTGTTTGTTTTTGTGTTATTTTTTGGTTCAATTGTTGATTGTTTAGATTCATGCAAGACAAGTTTTTCTTTCAAACTGACAATAAAGGTTTTCTTATCATATGTTTTTGGTTTGTGACTCCTTTGG
>JAFEUB010001435.1:580000-587500 GCA_024529925.1 Ophthalmolycus amberensis | reverse complement strand
CTGCTGCAACGTTCATTCATCACAGAGCTGCTGTAATGTTCATTCATCACAGAGCTGCTGTGACGTTCATTCATCACAGAGCTGCTGTAACGTTCATTCATCACAGAGCTGCTGTAACGTTCATTCATCACAGAGCTGCTGCAACGTTCATTCATCACAGAGCTGCTGTAATGTTCATTCATCACAGAGCTGCTGTAATGTTCATTCATCACAGAGCTGCTGTAATGTTCATTCATCACAGAGCTGCTGCAACGTTTATTCATCACAGAGCTGCTGCAACGTTCATTCATCACAGAGCTGCTGTAACGTTCATTCATCACAGAGCTGCTGCAACGTTCATTCATCACAGAGCTGCTGTAACGTTTATTCATCACAGAGCTGCTGTAACGTTTATTCATCACAGAGCTGCTGTGACGTTCATTCATCACAGAGCTGCTGTAACGTTCATTCATCACAGAGCTGCTGTAACGTTTATTCATCACAGAGCTGCTGTAACGTTTATTCATCACAGAGCTGCTGTGACGTTCATTCATCACAGAGCTGCTGTAACGTTCATTCATCACAGAGCTGCTGTAACGTTCATTCATCACAGAGCTGCTGTAACGTTCATCATCACAGAGCTGCTGTAACGTTCATTCATCACAGAGCTGCTGTAACGTTCATTCATCACAGAGCTGCTGTAACGTTCATCATCACAGAGCTGCTGTAATGTTCATTCATCACAGAGCTGCTGTAACGTTTATTCATCACAGAGCTGCTGCAACGTTCATTCATCACAGAGCTGCTGTAATGTTCATTCATCACAGAGCTGCTGTAATGTTCATTCATCACAGAGCTGCTGCAACGTTCATTCATCACAGAGCTGCTGTAATGTTCATTCATCACAGAGCTGCTGTAATGTTCATTCATCACAGAGCTGCTGCAACGTTCATTCATCACAGAGCTGCTGTGACGTTCATTCATCACAGAGCTGCTGCAACGTTCATTCATCACAGAGCTGCTGTAATGTTCATTCATCACAGAGCTGCTGCAACGTTCATTCATCACAGAGCTGCTGTAACGTTCATTCATCACAGAGCTGCTGTAATGTTCATTCATCACAGAGCTGCTGCAACGTTTATTCATCACAGAGCTGCTGCAACGTTCATTCATCACAGAGCTGCTGTAACGTTCATTCATCACAGAGCTGCTGCAACGTTCATTCATCACAGAGCTGCTGCAACGTTCATTCATCACAGAGCTGCTGTAACGTTCATTCATCACAGAGCTGCTGTAATGTTCATTCATCACAGAGCTGCTGCAACGTTTATTCATCACAGAGCTGCTGCAACGTTCATTCATCACAGAGCTGCTGTAACGTTCATTCATCACAGAGCTGCTGTAATGTTCATTCATCACAGAGCTGCTGCAACGTTTATTCATCACAGAGCTGCTGCAACGTTCATTCATCACAGAGCTGCTGTAACGTTCATTCATCACAGAGCTGCTGCAACGTTCATTCATCACAGAGCTGCTGTAACGTTTATTCATCACAGAGCTGCTGTAACGTTTATTCATCACAGAGCTGCTGTAACGTTTATTCATCACAGAGCTGCTGTAACGTTTATTCATCACAGAGCTGCTGTGACGTTCATTCATCACAGAGCTGCTGTAACGTTTATTCATCACAGAGCTGCTGTAACGTTTATTCATCACAGAGCTGCTGTAACGTTCATTCATCACAGAGCTGCTGTGACGTTCATTCATCACAGAGCTGCTGTAACGTTCATTCATCACAGAGCTGCTGTGACGTTCATTCATCACAGAGCTGCTGTAACGTTCATTCATCACAGAGCTGCTGTAACGTTCATTCATCACAGAGCTGCTGCAACGTTCATTCATCACAGAGCTGCTGTAATGTTCATTCATCACAGAGCTGCTGCAACGTTTATTCATCACAGAGCTGCTGCAACGTTCATTCATCACAGAGCTGCTGTAACGTTCATTCATCACAGAGCTGCTGTAACGTTCATTCATCACAGAGCTGCTGTAACGTTTATTCATCACAGAGCTGCTGTAACGTTTATTCATCACAGAGCTGCTGTGACGTTCATTCATCACAGAGCTGCTGTAACGTTCATTCATCACAGAGCTGCTGCAACGTTCATTCATCACAGAGCTGCTGTAACGTTCATTCATCACAGAGCTGCTGTGACGTTCATTCATCACAGAGCTGCTGTAACGTTCATTCATCACAGAGCTGCTGTAATGTTCATTCATCACAGAGCTGCTGCAACGTTCATTCATCACAGAGCTGCTGTAACGTTCATTCATCACAGAGCTGCTGTAACGTTCATTCATCACAGAGCTGCTGTAACATCTCAATCCATCCACCGTGGTGAGAAGTGTCTGTCCATTAGTTAATGGAGCGGAAACGGCAGAGAGAGCTGTAATCTGATCTCCTCCCTCTGTCAGTCATGGATGTTATCTCTGATGAAGTCTTATTGGCCCGCCTCCTTCCCTCCTTTCCCTTCTCTTTCATCCTCCCTACTTGTATCAGCCTCTATTGAGTATTAATATGCATTGCAATACTATATATGCAATACTGCAAGACAGTGTGTGTGATCATACATGCAAACATCTGTATTGTTTGTTTTGTATTTTCTTAGACGGATATCTTTATTGCTTCTTATATTTTTGTAATTATATGTATTGTGTTATATATTTTATATTTATATATATATATGTCTTTTCATATTTCATATCCATTTTTTATTTTTATCCCAACAAAAGTGTTTTTACACAAATGTACTTTTAACCGGTGTGACAATAAACATCTTCAATCTTATCAATTCTGACTTAAAATGAGCAAAAATAAATAGAGACACACTGTGAACCAACAGTTAGGTTGAGACAACTAAACCAACAGTTAGGTTTAGACAACAATACCAACAGTTAGGTTTGGTCAACAACACCAACAGTTAGGTTTAGTCAACAACACCAACAGTTAGGTTTAGTCAACAACACCAACAGTTAGGTTTAGTCAACTACACCAACAGTTAGGTTTAGACTACAATACCAACAGTTAGGTTTAGTCAACAACACCAACAGTTAGGTTAAGTCAACAACACCAACAGTTAGGTTTAGTCAACAACACCAACAGTTAGGTTTAGACAACAACACCGACAGTTAGGTTTAGTCAACACCACCGACAGTTAGGTTTAGTCAACAACACCGACAGTTAGGTTTAGTCAACAACACCGACAGTTAGGTTTCGTCAACACCACCAACAGTTAGGTTTAGTCAACACCACCAACAGTTAGGTTTAGTCAACAACACCAACAGTTAGGTTTAGTCAACAACACCAACAGTTAGGTTCAGTCAACAACACCAACAGTTAGGTTTAGTCAACAACACCAACAGTTAGGTTAAGTCAACAACACCAACAGTTAGGTTTAGTCAACAACACCAACAGTTAGGTTTAGTCAACACCACCAACAGTTAGGTTTAGTCAACAACACCAACAGTTAGGTTTAGTCAACAACACCAACAGTTGGTTTAGTCAACAACACCAACAGTTAGGTTTAGTTAACTAAACCAAGTTAGGTTTAGTCAACTAAACCAACAGTTAGGTTAAGTCAACAACACCGCCAGTTAGGTTTAGTCAACAACACCGACAGTTAGGTTTAGTCAACAACACCGACAGTTAGGTTTCGTCAACACCACCAACAGTTAGGTTTAGTCAACACCACCAACAGTTAGGTTTAGTCAACAACACCAACAGTTAGGTTTAGTCAACAACACCAACAGTTAGGTTCAGTCAACAACACCAACAGTTAGGTTTAGTCAACAACACCAACAGTTAGGTTAAGTCAACAACACCAACAGTTAGGTTTAGACAACAAGACCAACAGTTAGGTTTAGTCAACAACACCAACAGTTAGGTTTAGTCAACACCACCAACAGTTAGGTTTAGTCAACAACACCAACAGTTAGGTTTAGTCAACAACACCAACAGTTGGTTTAGTCAACAACACCAACAGTTAGGTTTAGTTAACTAAACCAAGTTAGGTTTAGTCAACTAAACCAACAGTTAGGTTAAGTCAACAACACCGCCAGTTAGGTTTAGTCAACAACACCGACAGTTAGGTTTAGTCAACAACACCAACAGTTAGGTTTAGTCAACAACACCAACAGTTGGTTTAGTCAACAACACCAACAGTTAGGTTTAGTCAACAAGACCAACAGTTAGGTTTAGTCAACTAAACCAAGTTAGGTTTAGTCAACTAAACCAACAGTTAGGTTTAGACAACAAGACCAACAGTTAGATTTAGTCAACAAGACCAACAGTTAGGTTTAGTCAACTAAACCAACAGTTAGGTTTAGACAACAAGACCAACAGTTAGGTTTAGTCAACAAAACCAACAGTTAGGTTTAGACAACTAAACCAACAGTTAGGTTTCGTCAACTAAACCAACAGTTAGGTTTAGACAACAATACCAACAGTTAGGTTTAGTCAACAACACCAACAGTTAGGTTTCGTCAACAACACCAACAGTTAGGTTTAGTCAACAACACCAACAGTTAGGTTAAGTCAACACCAACAGTTAGGTTTAGACAACAAGACCAATCGTTAGGTTTAGTCAACAACACCAACAGTTAGGTTTAGTCAACAACACCAACAGTTAGGTTTAGTCAACAACACCAACAGTTAGGTTTAGTCAACAAGACCAACAGTTAGGTTTAGTCAACACCACCAACAGTTAGGTTTAGTCAACAACACCAACAGTTAGGTTTAGTCAACAACACCAACAGTTAGGTTTAGTCAACAAGACCAACAGTTAGGTTTAGTCAACAACACCAACAGTTAGGTTTAGTCAACTAAACCAACAGTTAGGTTTAGTCAACAACACTAACAGTTAGGTTCAGTCAACAACACCAACAGTTAGGTTCAGTCAACAACACCAACAGTTAGGTTTCGTCAACAAGACCAACAGTTGGGTTTAGTCAACAAGACCAACAGTTAGGTTTAGTCAACTAAACCAAGTTAGGTTTAGACAACAAGACCAACAGTTAGGTTTAGTCAACTAAACCAAGTTAGGTTTAGTCAACTAAACCAACAGTTAGGTTCAGACAATAACACCAACAGTTAGGTTCAGTCAACCACACCAACAGTTAGGTTTAGTCAACAACACCAACAGTTAGGTTCAGTCAACACCACCAACAGTTAGGTTTAGTCAACAAGACCAACAGTTAGGTTTAGTCAACAAGACCAACAGTTAGGTTCAGTCAACAACACCAACAGTTAGGTTTAGTCAACAACACCAACAGTTAGGTTCAGTCAACACCACCAACAGTTAGGTTTAGTCAACAACACCAACAGTTAGGTTTAGTCAACAACACCAACAGTTAGGTTCAGTCAACACCACCAACAGTTAGGTTTAGTCAACAAGACCAACAGTTAGGTTTAGTCAACAACACCAACAGTTAGGTTCAGTCAACAACACCAACAGTTAGGTTTAGTCAACAACACCAACAGTTAGGTTTAGTCAACAAGACCAACAGTTAGGTTTAGTCAACAAGACCAACAGTTAGGTTCAGTCAACAACAGCAACAGTTAGGTTTAGTCAACAACACCAACAGTTAGGTTCAGTCAACACCACCAACAGTTAGGTTTAGTCAACAACACCAACAGTTAGGTTTAGTCAACAACACCAACAGTTAGGTTCAGTCAACAACACCAACAGTTAGGTTCAGTCAACACCACCAACAGTTAGGTTTAGTCAACAACACCAACAGTTAGGTTTAGTCAACAACACCAACAGTTAGGTTCAGTCAACACCACCAACAGTTAGGTTTAGTCAACAAGACCAACAGTTAGGTTTAGTCAACAACACCAACAGTTAGGTTCAGTCAACACCACCAACAGTTAGGTTTAGTCAACAAGACCAACAGTTAGGTTTAGTCAACAACACCAACAGTTAGGTTCAGTCAACACCACCAACAGTTATGTTTAGTCAACAAGACCAAGTTAGGTTTCGTCAACTAAACCAAGTTAGGTTTAGTCAACAAGACCGACAGTTAGGTTTAGTCAACAAGACCAACAGTTAGGTTTAGTCAACAAGACCAACAGTTTACATGAGTTTACAGACTCTTACTAGAACACGAGGTACAAACATCAACACAGCGCGCTCATTAAAAGCTTCCTCTGCTGCACCACCTGTTGCTGAAACAAGTTGCACATAAAACCTTTAATGTTTCTATTCAAACATTAACCGCGTCCTAGAAAGCCTTCTGGACCCTGGTTTCTTTTTCACAACATCTGTGGAACCTGTTGCTCCCTGCTGCGTCTGTTTCACGCTCTTTACTTTAAAAGCCAAGCAGACCCGTGGCAGATCTGTTTTGGTCCTGGAAAACATGTTGCCTAGCAACCAGGATCACCTCATCCTGGTGTTTATAATAATCGTCTTATAAATCAAACATTAGAAAAAAAAAGGCTGACAAATCTCATTACATCGTCCGAGCTCCTCCGACGCACGCCGTCAGGACACACTTGGTGCGCACACACACTCACACGCACACTCACGCGCACGCACACGCACACACACACACACACACACACACACACACACACACACACACACACACACACACAGGATAATCTACGGCAGCCAGGAGGAGACATAAAGCACATTACATAATGTCTGTCTGCTTCCCCTCCAGGTCGTTCCTATCTTTGTGAACCACAGAGTCCTTTCTGAAGAAAGGAGCTCGACTCTCGGAGCGACTGAAACTGTGTGAGAGGAAGCTGTCGGTGATCCTGGAGGTTTAACTCAGATTAGAGATTCTCAAGATTCACCACTATGAAGCTTGTTCTTATCGTATCGATTGGTTTATTGTTTCATCTGTTGTCCTGATTCATCAGTTTAAATTTGTAGTTTGTCTTGCTTTTGTTGGGCTCTCTGTTGTTATATCGCTTCGCTTTGATTTTGTCTGTGAAACATGAAGTCTGTGCTGACCAGCTGGCCTCCATCTTCACAAAGATCTTCAACCGATCACTGGAGCTGTGTGAAGTCCCCTCCTGCTTCAAACGCTCCACCATCATCCCGGTCCCCAAGAAATCCTCCATCACAGGATTAATGACTACAGGCCCGTCTCCCTGACGTCTGTGGTCATGAAATCCTTTGAAAGACTGGTGTTGACCCACCTGAAGAACATCACAGGACCCCTGCTGGACCCCCTGCAGTTTGCCAGGGACATATGAAGGGTTCTGTTTGTGGACTTCAGCTCCGCGTTCAACACTATCATCCCGGAGATACTCCAACACAAACTCTCCAGCTCACTGTGCAGCCTCCACCTGTCAGTGGATCACTAACCTCCTGACTGACAGGACGCAGCAGGTGAGGCTGGGAAACACCACATCCAGCACCCGGACCATCAGCACTGGCGCCCCCAGGGATGTGGTCTCTCCCCACTGCTCTTCTCCCTCTACACCAACGACTGCACCTCAGAGGACCCAAC
>JAFEUB010001435.1:572500-575000 GCA_024529925.1 Ophthalmolycus amberensis | reverse complement strand
GACACTAGAGAGAATGCAGCTTTAACACATGAAGTCAGAGCGCTGCTGGTTCTGGTTGTTGCACCGCCATGAAATGAGTTCCCTCAGACCTTCTCTGAGTCGAACGTTTGTATTTCCTGCCGTGCTCTCGTATCAGAGCAGAACATTCTGTACATTCTTCAGAGGTTGCATAGAAACTGGCCTCAGCTGAGTGTGCAGCGTTACAGATACGAGCTCTGAGAGAAGCTCTCTGAAGAAGAGGGAAACACAACACGACAACAACCAACAGAAGCAGGTTGAAGGTCCCCATTTATCTCAGTCAGCACATTTCAGGATTTAACCATGAAGCTCCTCAGAGGTCTGTGAAGTTCAGACCCGAGGCCGTGAAGCGTGAAACAACAGCTGCATTGAGTCATTCCTGCTTGTGTGTTTCTTGGCGTCTCTTTGTCTGCAGTGGATGATAACGTTTTATGAACCTTGTTACGTTAGACTCCCTCACAGCACAGTGAGACTTTAAATCTACTAAATCGCAAGTTTCTGCTGATTAACACTTTTTCTTATATTTTAAATGATGTGAATGTTTTCATGCTTTTGGTGCCGATGAGTATTTCAGACCTGAGGAAGGTCGCTGTAGAGAAACGTCACTAAATACCCGGCAGCGAGCGGGAGGTTTATTAGTTCTATGAATCAACAGAACCGGACACACAGACATGAAATCCCTCCTTCTGTGGTCAAAACGACACAGAAGACAATAGAAATCAAAGACAATGTGTAGAAACGATGCACTGACCGTGGAAGGTTCGATTCCACATCCTCTTGGTGACCACTTTACCCGGAGGCCGGCCGGCGGACACGGTCTCGTTCAGAGCGTGAGTGTAGAGCATCAAACCGTCGTAGAATCCTCCGGCGATGATGTTCATCTGGACGCACGAAGAGGAACAAACGCCGTTCTGTTTCATTCTGATAGTTCTCTCTCTCACTCACTCTTTCCCCCACTTCAGAGTGTTCATGTCTCTGTTTCATGGCTGACTACTTTCTGTCTTTAACTTTTTATACGTCGGAGAGAAAACAAATCGTTTTCATTGTAAAGTCCGATAACGAGAACATCGTCATGAATTCAGCACATCTCACTTCTGTGATCACAAACAGACTCTGATTGCATTTGAATCGCTTTTGAAACGGCTCCACTGGAAAAAACGAACTGCCTCCATCGTCTTCAGAGGAAAATCAATGCATGATTACCCACAATGCTCTCTGTTACCTGTAGTGATTTGGGATCTGACTGTTTGAGAGGAACGCAAGCTTTGATCCCGACCAGTTCTATTCACGTACAAGTCTCTCCAGGTGGCGTTTAGAAGTGTAGTTTAATGAGGTACTTCTACACAGTCAGCGTATTATACAGTAGATGGAGCAAACTAATGTTCTGCTGTGGACGTTTTTTAGACTCTGAAAAGAATCATCATCAGTTTAAGTGAACGCTTTATTAAGAATGTTTCACCTCTTTAAGTCGTCTGTTATCTTTGATCTCGACAAACACACCAGACTCCAGCCACAGAAACAGTGATCTGATGTGTAGTTTGTTTCATTGGGAGACTTTGGTGAATCCGAACTAAAACACCAAACAACAGGAACTAACAGATGGAGGCAGCGGTGGACCAACATGTGATCTGAGACGTAGAATTACTGTCTTTGGAGTCTGGAGTCTTTGAAAAGAGCACAGTCTTCTGACAGGTAGTAGTTTTTTGCAACCAGTGAACAGGAAGTGACCATATTTGGACTGAGGAGGAGTGACGTAGAGACCTGTCAATCAGCGTGTAAGCCCCGCCCTAAAGCATCCCCTGCTTTATGGTCTGTGTGACTCTAAATGGACCATAATGTACTAAATGAACATCATGCTGTATTGAAGAAGACTTGAAACTAGAGATTGAGATCATAAACTCATGTTTACAATGTTTACTGAGGTAATAAATCAAGAGAGAAGTAGAGTCATTTTCTATAGACTTCTATACAACCAGAGGAGTCGCCCCCTGGTGGACACTAGAGAGAATGCAGCTTTCAACATGTGAAGCTTTGACTTCACAGTTTGTAGTTTGTAGCTCGCTTGCCGGCTATTTCCAAAATAAAATAGCACAGTATGAAATGCTGTGTCCGTCATCTTTCTTTACTTTCTCCATCTGATGTTTTGCTGCAGCTACTTTACAAAATGGCGTCTTCGGTGTGATTTAACATCAGTGACGCCACGGAAACAAACATAGACAGTGTATCTGGCTTCTCCGTAGCATTTTAATGGATGTTAAGGGTTAATGACGGAACCAATTATTCTACCAAAGTTAGCAGATGTTCACAGAAACCATCAACTTTCCTCTGAAGACCCTGGAGGTCAGACCTGACCCCGTGACATCGGGCTCTCATTAAAATAACCGGCTGATGACGCTAAACACAGTGTTTCTAATCCACCGCTGGGAGGAAACGACCAGCGTGAACGCCTGGTTAATGGAGAAAAACAGACATGAAAGGCTGG
>JAFEUB010001435.1:552500-567500 GCA_024529925.1 Ophthalmolycus amberensis | reverse complement strand
CGCATTTCTAACTAGCGTGTTTGTAACTAGCACTTTTCTAACTTGAAGCTGCGCATTTCTAACTAGCGCGTTTCTAACGAGCACTTTTCTAACTTGAAGCTGCGCATTTCTAACGAGCACGTTTCTAACTTGAAGCTGCGCATTTCTAACTAGCACGTTTCTAACTAGCGCATTTCTAACTAGCACTTTTCTAACTAGCGTGTTTCTAACTAGCGCTTTTCTAATTAGCGCGTTTCTAACTAGCGCTTTTCTAACTTGAAGCTGTGCATTTCTAACTAGCACGTTTCTAACTAGCGCATTTCTAACTGGCGCATTTCTAACTAGCGCATTTCTAACTAGCGCTTTTCTAATTAGCGCGTTTCTAACTAGCGCTTTTCTAACTTGAAGCTGCGCATTTCTAACTAGCGCTTTTCTAACTAGCGCATTTCTAACTAGCGCTTTTCTAATTAGCACGTTTCTAACTAGCGTGTTTCTAACTAGCGTGTTTCTAACTAGCGCGTTTCTAACTAGCGTGTTTCTAACGAGCGTGTTTCTAACTAGCGTGTTTCCAGCGTCTCACACGTCTGACTGGACACAGTTCCGTGAGATATTGATATTGAGAACGACGTCTCATCTCTCACGGCTTTGATCAAACTCAATCAGTGCTTTCTGACACATTGTATTTGATGGTTCATTGTGTTTCAATGCGTAGAAGAAAAACAATTACATCTGTTACACAGAGATCATTTTTTACGTGATCAAAGTAGACACATGATGCCAGTTTCAAGCAAACAAAAGGAACACGCAGCATCAGACATGGACTCATGAAAAATCTCAATATGGCTCGAAGAGAAGAGCAGACATCTTGGTTTTGTGGGAGGCAACAAGTCTCCACAATTAAGTGATACCTTCTTTTCATAAATGATTCATGAAGTGTTTTCCTCTCGGCCACTTGTATGATTAAGGTTTAGCTATGTTGACGTAACTTGGTCAAAATGAAACTGACACTGGGTGATGGAAGGAGCAGGAAAAGGTAAGTCAATGTGTTAAAGCTGCATTCTCTCTAGTGTCCACCAGGGGGCGACTCCTCTGGTTGTATGGAAGTCTATAGAAAATGACTCTACTTCTCTCTTGATTTATTACCTCAGTAAACATTGTAAACATGAGTTTATGTCTCAAGTCTCTAGTTTCAAGTCTTCTTCAATACAGCATGATGTTCATTTAGTACATTATGGTCCATTTAGAGTCAAACAGACCATGTGATTCTCAATGCAATAACCTCATTCATTCAATTTGGATCTGGTTTCTTGTTTTGGAAACTACCCACAATCACCAAGGAAACCTCTTATCTGTGCTCCCTCTTTATATGCTATCAGAGAAGTGCTGCGTAACATCTGGAGGTGTCAGGCGCTCAGAACTAGAGGTGACGTCTCCAGCAGCAGATTTTCATCAGCAGTCACTAATGAACTCTCATTGTGTAACGGCTAGAAGGAGAAGATAATTTGTGGTCTGGTTGAAGGCTCTCTGGTGAGCAGTGAGCTCCAGCTGCTACATCAACGTGACAGATTCACGTTTCCTCCTCTGCTGCTCGCCTCGGGTTCATGTCGGAGCTGCAGGTCGTCAGCTTTCATTGAACCTGTTTCTGTCCTCGCAGAGCAACCAATCAGAGGACTGATGCTGCTGTTCTTCTGCTGAGGACTTGTGAGAAAGTGGTCGTCCACTTTTATTTGTAGTGAGAGAACTGGAGACGTGTGTGAAGAAGCTGCCTCTCTAATTCTATCTAAAGATTTTCATTATTATTGGTTCATAACACTACAGACAATAATATAATGTGTAATGCTTTTGGTCTGTTTCTTCCATAACTCGTCTTCTTTCAGACTAGAGGAAATAAAACGTTCATTTTATTATTTTGTCTGTTTGTTAAATTCACCAGAAGTTACCATTACATAATGCCTCATCTGCATAATAAAACACAACATTTCAGAAAACTGTCTCAATGTCAGTAATTAACTGGGGAAGTTTCATCTACATTATTATTTGATTTATATATATTAAAAACATTCTGACGAACCTGAACCTGTCCTTTACTATCATTGTTATTATTGTTGTTATTATTATTATTAATATATAATATTGTGTACGATGGTAAAGTGTCAGAAGAGATCTCTTGTCTTGAGTCTGTAAAGTCTGTTTACTGTGTGACATTGAGCTAAAACGTGACTTAAAAAGGCCTCAAGCATCTAAAGTTACATAAACCTTGGAGTCAGATGTGTGCGCATCATCAGCTGGTGAACTCGAGCTCCTGGTACCTGGAAGGCCTCCCGGGCGACGGTGTCGTCCTCGTCCCCGCGGGCCCACGGCTGCCCGTGTTTGGAGTTCAGACTTTCCCCGAACACGTCGATGTAGAAGAAGACGTACTGCTCGTGGGGAAGATCCGCCCGACGGAACTCAACCATCAACTTCCTGAAGATGTCGGGGGAGCAGCAGACAAACATGACTGTGAGGGGAAAGGGAGAAACACAATGATTCATATTATAGGAAACATATATCACATCACTGTTTCACCTCTCTATCGGGAGAGAGAGGTGAAACAGTGTGTTTCATTATGCAAACGAGGCATAATCTAATTATATATCTATATATATATATATATATGTTAAGTTTCATACATTTTGAGGACATAAATCTGAAAAATTGATAAAACCAGTTTCAAAATTCTTGTTTCATGTTGTTTACATATTAGAGTCAAAGGTTTTATCAGAGAGAGTTTATATCTCTTTATCACTTCATAAATCATAAAATACTGTCAACAGACATTAAAAACATAATTCTCTCCATGTTGTTATTAATAAATGTATGAGTGAGTGTGTGAGTGATGAGTGAACTAACCCTCTGTGTGAACCTTCAGCACAGAGAGGAATGAACGAGTGAAGTTTGGTGAATGTAAGAGCTGCTGAAGTGGAGATTTATCATCAGAGTCTGAGAACAAAACTAACTTTTCTGAAATGTTATGTTTAAATATACAAATGAGGCGTTATGTAATGACAGACACAAACAGACACAGACAGACAAAGTAATAAAATAAATGTTTTCTTTCCTCTAGTCTGAAAGAAGACGAGTTATGGAAGAAAAATAGACCAAAAATCTTCACTTTTCTGTGTTCAGAGTAAAGATCCACTGAGGAACTGAGTCCTCGTGTGTTTGTGAATAGACGCTGTTGATCGTTCTGTGAGAGGAGGAATAATCAATAACAACATGGAGGACACCCAGTGTGTGTGTGTGTGTGTGTGTGTGTTGTTAGTCACACTGAGATAAATCCATTAAGCCTGTGAGTCGTCAGTAACTGAAACTTTCTATTGAGACTCAGACAGAATCAATATGAAGATGCAGACTTCGTTCTTTTTATTGATTCACAATATTATCATGATAACTAGAAACTGTATTTCTATAGCACTATTAATGAATCAGATGAAATGTGACACAAAGTTTATTAGTAATTAAATGGTTTACAGATATTTCTGCTCATGAATCCGTCTACTCCTGCAAATGTTCCAGAAAAAGTCCCGTTTGTTCAAACTACATTTGACAACTTTCAGTTCTTTAGAGTGAAGCCAATGCTTCACGTCTTAAAGATGCATTCTCTCTAGTGTCCACCAGGGGGCGACTCCTCTGGTTGTATAGAAGTCTATGAGAAAATGACTCTACTTCTCTCTTGATTTATTACCTCAGTAAACATTGTAAACATGAGTTTATGTTCTCAATCTATAGTTTCAAGTCTTCTTCAATCCAGCATGATGTTCATTTTAGTACATTATGGTCCATTTAGAGTCAAACAGACCATAAAGCAGGGGATGCTTTAGGGCGGGGCTACACGGTGATTGACAGGTCTCTACCAGAGACGTATACGGCGTCTCTACGTCACTCCTGGCGACGGCGAAGTTTTGAGAGAACCATTGTGAGAACTTCTTATTACACGTATTAAACTATTAAACAACTAGTGGACAAAACCTCTGAGCATCGAAGTATTAAAGTACTCGACCACAATAAGCCTAGTGCATTCTGGGTGTTGTAGGTTTTCTATCTTTTTTACTGAAAGCCCCATTTTCTCTGTTTTCTCTGGTCATTTAGCACCGATTTCACAACGATTTTCACCTCTATCCTGCATCGACAGCCCGTTAATTTAAAAAAAGCATCGTTCCAGCGGTGAAATACTTCTTCAAGAGTTATAGTTTGACTTCAGCTCTAGTTCAGCACTGAGTCTCTGTGTCGGAGCTTCAGGAAGTCTCCGTTCCTGTCCCACCTCCTCTATTGTTTCAGGCTTTAATAACCTCTGTGCAGGAAGTGAAGGGTGAAACCACAGAAGCCACGCGGGACTGAAAGCTTTCTAAAATCTGACACCGAGCCGGCAGGACTTCACTGAAACTGAAACCGCTGCACTTTGTTCTCCTCTACCTGATCTAAAAATACTCACTCTGCACATTCTGACCTCTCCGACTCTCATTTTGTTACCAAATATCAAGAAACTTTTATCTTCATAGGAAACTACTTAGTTAGGTTGAGACAACTAAACTACTTAGTTAGGTTGAGACAACTACACTACTTAGTTAGGTTGAGACAACTAAACTACTTAGTTAGGTTCAGACAACTAAACTACTTAGTTAGGTTGAGACAACAACACTACTTAGTTAGGTTGAGACAACTAAACTACTTAGTTAGGTTGAGACAACAACACTACTTAGTTAGGTTGAGACAACTAAACTACTTAGTTAGGTTGAGACAACAACACTACTTAGTTAGGTTGAGACAACTAAACTACTTAGTTAGGTTGAGACAACTAAACTACTTAGTTAGGTTGAGACAACAACACTACTTAGTTAGGTTGAGACAACTAAACTACTTAGTTAGGTTCAGACAACTAAACTACTTAGTTAGGTTTAGCAAAAGATGGTGAAATACTGAGTACGGTTTTTTAACTAAAGGCCCAATTCAGAGATCCAAGTGGGTCGACCCACTTGGATCTTAGTTTTTCACATCTAACAGGTTTCAAGCCCAGAATCCAGCACACACTTTCACACACTTTTATGACTCTGACCTCAAACATATCTGACATTTTTGTGGATTCTACGTGGATGTAGCTGTAATAAGCTAATATAAACTCATTTGGTGATGGGGGGGGGGGGGGGGGGGGGGTACGTTATCTGATGATGTGTCAGGCGGACTCAGACCCAAAGGTCAGAGACAACACCCTGAAAACCAGGAAGAGCTCTGAAAGTCCTGCAGAAGGAGCCTCAACCTCCCCCTGACCTCTGACCCCTGCACACTTCCTGACTCACACAGATGTGCTGAGATGAAAAGCAGGCCGGCTTCCACTTTCCACCTTCAGTGTGACAGATCTGGAGATGAAAGGATTTTGTTTTTTGTGCTCGTAACGAGCAGGATGAACCGATACCCTGAACGTCACACGCTTTAATCATCCAGAGGACCCTGAACGTCACACGCTTTAATCATCCACAGGACCCTGAACGTCACACGCTTTTATCATCCAGAGGACCCTGAACGTCACACGCTTTAATCATCCAGAGGACCCTGAACGTCACACGCTTTAATCATCCAGAGGACCCTGAACGTCACACGCTTTAATCATCCACAGAGTGAAGAAAGAAGCTTTCAGGGATCCTCTCTGACTGCAGTAATCCGGAGAGATATCCAGCTAAAAGTCACAGAATGAAGCCGTCACAGAGCTGCACTTTCTTCATGCGAGAGGTGACGGAGAACAAAAAGCAAAGGGAAAGAGGATGTTCTTCTCTTCTTAATCTCCTTTTTGTACCTTCTTCTTCCTCCTCACTCTTTCATCTCAGGTTTTAATGCTTCCCTTAAGTTTCAACTTTTAGTTTTGTTTTTAAAGGAAAGACCGAAAACCGTCTCAGAGAAGATCACGACTGCAAGACAAGCCACAAAACAAAGTTTCTTTGTTTCAAACAGAAACCTGTTTTCTTCATGATGTTCTCACATAGAAAAGGAAACAGGACCGCAAAGAGTGTGATTGTTTAAAAATACCAGAACAACGCAAAGACACAAATTAACCCCAAATATAGTAATCAGAATCAGGAAAACCTAATCTCTGAGGTTTATGAGTTTCGTCCGTTAAATGTCAGAAAAATGTCACAATTTGGTAACGATGTCATAAAACAGCAGAAAATCATCATAGTGGCGGAGTTTGAACCAGAATATGTTTGAAGTGTTTGCCTGAAATCCATCGATTATCACAGTAGGTGTATAATTCATCGATCGGTCGATCGGCTGTAATGTTTCCATGAACACGTTGACTCATTTAAATAAATCCTCATGCTTCGAGGTGTGAAGTGTCTCTGCTGCCACAGCACCAGGAAACACTCACTGCTGCGTCTCGCCAAAGTAAAGGTCATGAGAACCATCACCTCCTCTGACCTTTCCCGCTCCGCTACTCCTGCGTTGCCATGGTGACCGATAGAAAGCCCGAATGAGATGCGGGGATCTGTTCGATGTCGGTACATTCGGTTCTCTGCTATTTGCATTTGATTCGAAGGAAAAACAATCAACAATCTCAGGATCATTAAAAGCCGCTCAGTGAAATGTCAGAGCGTTGATTTGAATTATCTACCTGCAGGAATCACAGAACCCTGACCCGGGTCACCTGGGTCGGGCCTCCGGTACCCGAATCATTACTTACTATAAATATTAGTCATGTTGGTTCAGTTGAATGTTTGTCATTCTGAGTAAAACAAGCTATGTGCACGACACTGAGATATCATGAGTTGCGAACAGCCAAAATGTTAACATTGTATACTTCTGCAAACCACAGGAGACGTTCAGACATATCATTCAAATGTCAACGTCGAACCACGTTTGTAGAAACGTGAGATGCTGCAAGTTCACGTTGTGAAAAGATTGGTTAGGTTAAGGCAACAAACTAAACCCAACAAGGTGACGCAACAAGGAGACCCAACAAGGTGACGCAACAAGGAGACGCAACAAGGAGACGCAACAAGGTGACGCAACAAGGTGACGCAACAATGTCACGCAACAAGGTCACGCAACAAGGTCACGCAACAAGGTGACGCAACAAGGAGACGCAACAAGGTGACGCAACAAGGTGACGCAACAAGGTGACGCAACAAGGTCACGCAACAAGGTCACGCAACAAGGTGACGCAACAAGGGGACGCAACAAGGAGACGCAACAAGGTCACGCAACAAGGTGACGCAACAAGGGGACGCAACAAGGAGACGCAACAAGGGGACGCAACAAGGGGACGCAACAAGGAGACGCAACAAGGAGACGCAACAAGGAGACGCAACAAGGGGACGCAACAAGGGGACGCAACAAGGAGACGCAACAAGGAGACGCAACAAGGGGACGCAACAAGGGGACGCAACAAGGAGACGCAACAAGGAGACGCAACAAGGGGACGCAACAAGGGGACGCAACAAGGAGACCCAACAAGGAGACGCAACAAGGAGACGCAACAAGGAGACGCAACAAGGTGGCGCAACAAGGTGGCGCAACAAGGTGACGCAACAAGGAGACGCAACAAGGAGACGCAACAAGGTGACGCAACAAGGAGTTGGATTCACATCACGTTCAAACACAGGACGTTCAAATCCACAGTTAGCTCAACTGTGACATTTAGTTTTCATTTTATTGACACAGAGAGATTTGAAGCACCTGAAAAGAAAAGCTACACTCAGTTTGCATTTCTGGCCAAGTATCGAAATGTGTGGTGAAGCCGGACACAACATCTCATCTTTGATTTGACTTGCAGAGAAAAACAGTGAAAATGTTTTCATTCAATTGATTACATTTGTGAAAGGGGAGGAGTGATCTGTGCAGCAAAAACACTACACAGGTCTCATTAAAACAGGATGAACATTTGCTTTGCAAAAAAAGAGAAGTATACTTTATTAAGCACGTCAAAATAACCTTCCCGGCATAAATACGACTTAAACTGCCAACAACTACTCTGTTGAACAAAAAAAGTGCTTTTTCCACTTGCACTCAAACTGACTCACTGCTTCATTCTAACATAATTATTTGCTATCGGAGTGAGAAATTAGACTTCAGTTCAGCAGGAGGATCAGGTCTGAAAGGTTTGGACCTGCATCAAGTCGATTAAAGGCTGTTTACAAAACAGGAAGTGGTCATGATGCTCCACTGCTGACACAGCTGGAACAGAGCCACTGAGCTCTCTCTCTCTCTCTCTCTCTCCCCCATATATCTATATATATATATAGATATAGATATAGTCTTAAAAACATCGACCTTTTGGTTTATATTTCCTCACACAAACACACGTGCGCACACACACACACACACACACACACACACACACACACACACACACACACATCCCAGAGCAGGAAGTGCCTCAAACAAGCGCTTCCTTCCATCAGCAGTAACATTGATGACTGAAGACAGACAGGCCGGGATGGAGGACGGACCCAGAGAGCCACGTAGACATTGAATCACTTATTGACCGACTGAAGGGAACTGTGGAACATTTGGAAACAGCAGATTTTAATAAAGTCGTACTCTCCTCTCTCTGTGTGGAACAAGTCTCTTCTCCAAACTGTTACATCTTAATAAGAAGCGTTTGTCTTCACGTCTATTTATTTCCTTCACGCACGGCTGACGCTGCTAATTGGTTCTGCAAACCCGTTATGTTCCCGAGCAAAGGAGGCCCCGCCGGCTCTTTAATGAGAGGAGGCTGTCAGCTTCCTCTTCCTTCACTCGGCCTAACCAGAGCGGCAGGTCGACGGCGGAGAGACGACCCGCTGAGCTGGAACACCTTCGTCACCACCAGCACCTCAGCATCATTACCAGACTGTAACTCACCGAAGCTCTCACTGAACACACACACTCTCCAACCAATCAGCTGGATGAAGGTGTCTGTGACGTGACGTTCAAGTAATAAAGTAGAAGAAAAACTGCACAAGTACAAAAGTATAAACAACAAAGTATACTAAAGAACTTATTGATAACATATTTGTGTCGTCAAATATTTAAAACTAAATAATACATCCAGTGAGCTTTCAGAAAGGTGCTTTTCCCCCAAAAATGTATGTGCACCGCGAAGCCACCCAATCTTCCCATGGATGTTTGTCTCATTACTCATCTCAGGGACAATGCATCTTGAATATCTTGTTCGGTGAAAATGTACTACTGTTGAGGATTACATGTTTATCATGATACACACAACACTTCGATGATCTGAAAGATAAAATATCATTTTTCTGAGTGGAGTCTGGTGGTTCTGAGGAGAGCATATTCACTGTATGTTTTGTACGTTAACAAATTATAATAATTGGCCATATTCTTGTCCACCCGGGTGTCATGTTTCCATCACTGCCAATCGGAGCCGATAAATACCCCTGTGACTACTGCCGAGTCATTGGTCGGCTTCTCTCGGGTTTACAGATCTTAATAGTGAGTTTAAAGTGTTCTGGTTCACTCTCACTGCTCTCATTGCATCTTTTTCAAAGAATAAGCAGTAAAAACACAAACACTGAAGACTTCCTGCTCCGCAGCAAACAGCAGACAGACAGTTAGAGACCAGCTGGTGAACACAGTGCAGCATTTAGCAGCTAAAGAGACAGATCACAGATCCAATGAATGTCAAAGTCAATTGTTGCGTTACTTTGTTGCGTTACTTTGTTGCGTTACTTTGTTGCGTTACTTTGTTGCGTTTTAAAGTTATGTTTTGACAATACGGTCTTAGGGTATGTTGTGTTACATTGTTGCTTTACTTTGTTACGTTACGTTGCTACGTTACGTTGCTACGTTACGTTGTTACGTTACGTTGTTACGTTACGTTGTTACGTTACGTTGTTACGTTACGTTGTTACGTTACGTTGTTACGTTACGTTGTTACGTTACGTTGTTACGTTACGTTGTTGCGTTACGTTGTTGCGTTACGTTGTTGCGTTACGTTGTTGCGTTACGTTGTTACGTTACGTTGTTACGTTACGTTGTTACGTTACGTTGTTACGTTACGTTGTTACGTTACGTTGTTACGTTACGTTGCTACGTTACATTGTTACGTTACGTTGTTACGTTATTACGTTACGTTGTTACGTTGTTACATTATTATTCTAACACCAACCACGATCTCTTTTTTGAAATTTGTTTTTGATTCAGAAACGTTGACCTTTAACGTATCCTGAGATTTCCAGAAACGTACAATGCCAAAGGAAATTCTGCCAACTGCGTTTCCTCAGGAGTTGGCGGAGACCAAAAGCAGAGCTAAAGGAGAGAATATTAGACTTATATTCATAGTTGACACCAAGACTCATCAAGTAACTGCTGGATGTGGAGATAAGCAACTTTTTAACAAGTTCAACTTAAAAGGCGATGATATATCAATGTTGTGTTTTCGCTGCCCCTAAGTGGCAAAAATAAATCAGTTAATGCAGGTTTAAGTAGACTTAATTTAACTTGAGCGACTCATGGCAAAACTCACGGTCTGCTGCTGAACCACAGCAACATACCTAATATGGACACATTTGTTGTGCAAAGCTGCAACGTTGCAGTTCATTAAAACTGGTCGCTGGAGATTCAGCATGGCATACGGCGCAGGTGTCATCATGTAAGTTTCTCAGCATTCCTTGTCTGTATTTGGTCATGTGTTGAAACATTAATGCAACAGCATGAAGTCTGCACGTTCAATTATGTACGGGACCACCGAGAAGATTGTTTGGAGAGCTGGAGGTGGACACCGATAGGTTCCTCAGGTTTATAATAACCCGACGCCGTGTTGGAGTATAGTACCCGGTTATTAGAGAAACCTCTCTGCTGAAGACCAGAGGATGAGGAGAAGCAGAGGAGGTTTGGAGGACGAGGTGGTACAGCCGCTGAGAATGCAGAACTGCTCAGAGTTTTGTCTTACAGGTTTTGGTACAAATTGCAAAATGAAAATTGATTACAAATGTTGAACAATACTCAACGTTCATGCTAACTGATGGTGGCTATAATCGAATAAAGCAGGAAGTCAAACACAAGAGGAGTCGTTTCTGGACTGTATTTCCTCTCAGGGTGAGGAAAGTGTAAATCCATAACTTCCATAACTTCAGCTCCAAAGCTCTTCATCAGGGACTCAATGCATTCATGCATTCAGCTGGGAGCAACGCTGCCGATGCATGAACATCTGATCCGGCTTCACTTTCCTTTGACAACACATCTTATCTTCGTTACATATCACATGTTGTTTTATTCATAGTTTAAAGTGTTTTAAAGTCACAATGGAACTATTTCTTGTGTAACCGTCGTTCCTGACGTCTCGTCACCACAGTGCAGTGCAGTGTTACGGTTTGCTACAGAGGCCCAAACTAAAAGCTGAGCTCACCGACGGTATCTGGCAACCGAGCTATGAGCCGCAGACGGGTGGATACACTGCTGGTCATAAAGAATGAGTAGCAGCACACAGCTGCCCTCTAAAGCCACAAATCAGTTGTGTTTGAGACACAACACAATTAACAGGAGCCGGGATTCCAATCAATTGCCAAAGAAATGCAAATTTGGCTCGTTTTTCATCAACTGGTTTGGAACAAATGAACTCGGTTTGGTCAGAGGTTGGCGCTACGTGTGGCTGTGATCCAGCAGTAAACAGAGAAGAAGAAGAAGTCGGGGTTGCGAACTGAAAACTACACCGGTCTCCTTGGCCATCGAACATCTTGTTCTCTAATGTCAGCTAGTGTCATTCTCCCGTTATGAGAATACCCAAGAAGAAAACAGCTGATCAGTCATGGGAGTTAAAAGCTACGTCAGAACCTCAAACAAACATTCAAGTTTTTTTTCCGTAATTGAGGAAGTTTCAAATGTTGCCGTTTCCACAGAACTTTTTTGAATGAAATACATCAAAATATGTCTTAAAACACAGCTACTAATCTTTAAAGGTGTCGGTAGGCGTTACCTTTGTACGTAGCCATGCCAGCATCCAGTCTTTATGCTAAGCTAGGCTAACCATTGCCTGACTCCAGCTGAACACAAAGACATGACAGCGGAATCATTCTTTCTCTCTTGGAAACAAAGTGAATAAGCAATTTTTCCAAGAAGTATAATATTTCTTCAAAACAAGAAATCTAAATGATGGAAAATGCACCAGGTGATTCAAATATAAGTGAGTTGAATGATACATTGGTTTAAAGCATCGTGGGGAACACGAGGACACACAGAGTGAATAAGTAGTTGACAATTGCTGCTGTAGTTATCGTGAGGTCAATGTTTCCAGTGGCAAAAAATACCCCAAATAAAAACCATTGGGACCCGCTGAACGGTTCTCAGGCCGGTTTGACATCAACGCTCTCTCTCTGGATCAAACCGGCCGTCTTCTGCTCGGCTCTCAGATTCCAGAGTATTAATCTTTAACTACTGCCAGATGGACGGGAAGATGGAACAGAGGGCTGTAAGCACGGCCTCGTGGGGAGATTTGTTCAGGATGATCGACTTCCAGGAGAGTGTGATGTCCGTTTGGAAACGACGGCTTCAGGGGACGTAGGATTTCAGAAACACAGAGGCGGCGAGTCGATGAACGACCATGCATCCCGTATTTTATTCATTCAGCCAACTGTTCAGTTATATTTCCTGTAAATCTTATTTCCCCGACATGAACGCTGTTCACACTGCCAGAATGAAAAGGCTGGTGGATCCTCACAGGACCGGGAATCGAACCAGAACGTGTTGCGTACGGGACGTTGTTGCTGAACATTTAGTTCGTTGATCGGATGTTTCCAGATGCTTTTCTGATGCATTGATGCATTGAACCAATATTCATACTCAGCTCTTTATTCACACATTGTTGCTGAGTTTGTTGAGTATTTCAAGTCTGAGCATTCTGGAATTAGCCTGTTGGGTCAAACACAGTTCTCCTGCTGCTTAGAGCTTCACCATAGTAATGCCATCATTTTATGGACCTCATAAAGAAATACTAGAAAGGTGAACTCAGCAGAGTTCAGACATCAGGCGTGTCGTGTGTGATTAACAGAACGCGACCAGTGTTGTAAAGCGCCGTCAAACAGGCTTCAGGTCAACGCAAAAACAAGTAGTGGACTCGCAGTCATAATATAATGCGCTTCTTCTGTACATGCAACAGAAAACGTTTCATTCAGCCAAACCACAGCTTGTCTGTCCGCTTAGCGCCAAAATAAAAAGCAACAGCCAAAGAGCAGCGACTGACAGCTATGTGTGTGTATTCTGGTAGCGCCGTAAGCTGTTAGCAACAGAGCATCCTCTCTAGTGTCCACCAGGGGGCGACTCCTCTGGTTGTATAGAAGTCTATGAGAAAATGACTCTACTTCTCTCTTGATTTATTACCTCAGTAAACATTGTAAACATGAGTTTATGGTCTCAATCTCTAGTTTCAAGTCTTCTTCAATACAGCATGATGTTCATTTAGTACATGATGGTCCATTTAGAGCACATGTGTGAAACTCAAGGCCTGTCATTTTATCTGGCCCGCGAATCCGCCAGCAAAAAAAAAAGAAAGAAAAAAAAAAAGAAAATATTGGAAAAATAATTAAAAGTTAGACTTGAGTATCCCCGTGGTCGAAATTATGAGATAGAAAGTTGAAATTATGAGATAGAAAGTTGAAATTATGAGATAGAAAGTTGAAATGATGAGATAGCATGTTGTCTGTGTACCGACATTAAAACTATCACAACAGGTGGACAGGAGAGGCAACAGCCTGTAAAGAGGTTTTCCAACGATTGGAAAAGATCGACAAATAATCCCAAAATGTCCACGATGAGAAAAATTGATGCAGAGGGAAGAAAATGTAATGAAAGATGGGAAAGTGAATACATGTTTGTGCTTCAAGGAGAACAACGGGTCTGTCTTCTGTGTTATGAGGCGTGTCGGTGATGAAGGATACAATTCACGTCGGCATTTTGACACCAAACACGGAGCTAAATTTAGCCTCCAAGAAAAACATCAAACTGTCCAAGAATTAAAAGGCAGACTGCAATCACAGCAGAAGATATTTACACAGCTACAGCCCAGTGCATGCTAAAGGTATGTGAGCAGGAGCTCCGACCAGATACAGACTTTTACAAATGTCAGTTTGTGAAGAAACACCATCGCAGACTGAGTTCATGAACTAGCAGCAATCTAACAACACAGCTAGCTAAGAGACGAGCAGGTACTTGTGTTTTTAATGAACTGTTGATGAAAGCACAGACAACACGGATACATCATCTATCCATGTTCATCAGACCTGACTCTCAGTGAGCAGCTCTTGGATGTAGCTGCCATGCACAGGACGACGACAGGGAGGAACATTAGTGATGCAGAGAGGTGACACAAACAGCTTTGAACAAAGTTATTGTAATAACTTGTGTTTGATATTTGTCTTTGATATTTTCTTTAATAGTTTGATCTTTGATAGAGTCATGTGGGTTTCTTAACCCTCAATTAAAATGATTTATGTTATAATAACAGAAATGTGTTTAAATATCATTTTTCATTTATATAACTGCATGTACAATATTTGTACACTTGAATAAACAATAATCAAATGCAGAGAGTTATTTAACAATATGTTAGGAGAAGTTAGTTATACAGTCTTACAGTTGCAACCGGCCCTTTGAGGACGACCGTGATGCTGATGTGGCCCAGAGTGGAGATGAGTTTGACACCCTGCTCTAGAGTCACACAGACCATAAAGCAGGGGACGCTTTAGGGCGGGGCTACACAGTGATTGACAGGTCTCTGTTTTAGCCTAAAAAGCGTGTTGGGTCTTCACTCGAGTAGCTTCCTCTTTCTAGATCAGACTCACAGATTTGACCGGTTAATGAACTACAAACATGAATGACCTCATTAATGGTGGCTGAGACCGTTTAGTACACAACAGTGGCGTGAAAGTAGAAAACATCACCGTTAAAATAGTTTCAATAGATCTGTTGAGAATAATGGAATCCCTTTTGTAAGACCTTTCATTTTCTGAGAAGAGAACGAATTACATTTCATAAATAAAACATTCCTGAGAAGACGTC
>JAFEUB010001435.1:495000-550000 GCA_024529925.1 Ophthalmolycus amberensis | reverse complement strand
ATGATTTTAGCGATGAAAGAGATTCATTGTTTTATCATAAATGTCCCAAAGCGATGCGATGAAATGTCGTCTTTAATATATTCAGTTTACGTTCACAACAGAGAAATAAAATCATCCAAACTGAAGAGCTAGAATCAGAGAAAACTGACTTTAATGATAAAGTGATTCATGTCTGTTCATGAACTGATGATTCCACTTATTGTTTCAACGTTAAACAATCTGCTCTTCTGTAATCAGAAGTAATTTCCACATAACTTAGTAAGTCTGTTCAGTTTATTTAAAGAAGCAGAAGCAGAGTAACGTCAGTGGACCGTGTGACGAGAATATTTAAGAATGATTTGCTCTTTTTAATTTCATATTTTTTGTCTCCGAGAAGCTATTTTATCCTTTAAACGCTTTAACATTTAAAAGCATCCTAAACGTCAACAGAAGACTCTGATGCTGTTTATTTCTGTCTGCGTTAAAGTCTATGAATCATAGAATATTGTTATGAATGTGAACATGTTGATATGAAGCTGCAGAATAATATTTTCATGTTTTCTTTAAACAATCACCACAACGACACCGTTTATCACACCAAGAAGCTGTAAAAACGACATTATCTTCAGATTTACATCTTTCCGACGGTCCTCAAACACATCATGTGTGACCAACGCTTCCATCAGAAGAAGCAACGGAAACGAAGCTTAAAACTTAACAACATTTTATTCTTCATGTTGTCATTATAAATGATCCACGTGGATCCACGTGGATCCACGTGGATCCACGTGGATCCACGCGTCCACAGGCCAGACGGCAGCTCTGCCCCGAGGACTCGGTGATGCAGCACATCAGAGCAACCTGCACAGACGTCAACCCTCTGAACCACAACCACCCGTCACATTCTCCTCTCTGAGGTCTTTATCTTCCCTTCAAAATAAAAGTCCTGCTCCTCCATGAAACAGAACCATGATGACTAGAAGTAGAGAGAACTAGAACATGTCTTTAGTGAGAATAACACAGTTATGATGTCATCAGTCATTAAAAAGAAAACAAGCAAGATGAATTTCTTTCATCATTTATAATTTACGAAAATTGGAAAACAATATAATCTATAAATCCACATTCTCCAAGTGCTCCAACTATCAGGCTGCTGAAGAGAGCGCTGTCCAATCAGCACAGCTGACTGGATCCACACAGCTGCATCTGATAACGTGGACGCTGGCTGCAGGTCCTGCTTCTGTGCGTGTCGGTGCATTGAAATACTGGACTAGAACTGAGAATATTAATAACCACAGCTGTGCTTTTCCCTCTGTAAGAAGCCAACATGCAGCTGAAAAGGTGTAACAGCCACATGAACACACAGCGGGAGCGTCAGAATGATGAAGGCCTCTCGTCCACACGCAGGCAGAGCTTCAGCTCACTGAAGACACGAAACATTCACAAAAAGACTTCTAAACACCAACAAAGCTAAACACAAGCCTGCAAAAAATGTCTGGGCTTTTACTGTGAAAGGTAAGAAGGAAAGGAGTGGATCTGATGTGCGCTGCGTTTGTCCAGGTTGAAAGTTGAGCAATAAAGTTTTCTGTCTTCAGACTGCGGAGCTGTTGTTTGATAAATAAAGATGTAACTCACTCAGTTCCTCACAACCTGATTGGCTGATGATTATTTGCGTTGTTAATGTGAACTAACCCACAAAACGACACCTTGTTGTGTACATTTCTACACATTTATTCACCATGGCGCCTCGGGTCGTACACCAGGAAGATGTTTGATAAATATGTATCAAATATGTAAAGAATAACTAGCGTCACACATACTATTGATGATCAGATCATTCGTGTATAATCACCTGAAAGAAGACTTCGTCACCTTAGAACGAGACGTTTATATCTACATATGGAGCCGGCCGCCATGTGCCTACGGTAGC
This sequence comes from Ophthalmolycus amberensis, assembly GCA_024529925.1. Lineage (NCBI taxonomy): Eukaryota > Metazoa > Chordata > Actinopteri > Perciformes > Zoarcidae > Ophthalmolycus > Ophthalmolycus amberensis. Next base: position 548,091 of record JAFEUB010001435.1, on the reverse strand, counting down.
CCAGAGCGGACAAACCAACCTGCTTCAGCTTCCTGATCCTGGTCTGAAAACACAGGAGGGACGCCGGGCCTCAGTTGGACTTCAGGAGCTGCAGAACTTATTGAATTCACTTGAAATCCTCACAGCTAAACGAAGTCTCTTCAGCCGAACGAACTTCTGCCGCTCCACCGCTCACGTCCCACCACAAACACACGAAATGACCTGAGACGCTCCCACAACAACAGCGTGGGTCCATGTTTACTCACACACACTTCAACAGGAAATGAGCTGAAACAATCTATATGTGGAGGGCCTGAACATTGGGCCCCAGGTCGGGTCTCAGCTACCAGAACCAAGTGGACTTTGTGAAAGCATCTCGTCTGTTAGAACCCGTGGGAACGTTTCACAAACTAGACGTACAATAAGACGATGTGAACCGACTCACCTCGGCCGTCGTTCTGGATGTCGGAGAGGATCTGGGAGTAGTTGACCGGCAGCTTGTTCTCCTCGAACACCTGGTCCACGGTGGTGATGTTGACGCTCTTCAGCTCCGTGTACAGACCCTCCACGGCGAAGTAACACGGCCGGTCGTCCGCCTTGTTGTCGTTGAACACCAGCATGACGTGCTCCCGCCACCCGAAGTGCTCGCAGATCCGCAGGGCGAACCTCCCCAGCTTCTTGTGGGTGGGGCCCGTGTTGGTGATGGACGGGTAGACGCCGCCGTAGAAGGCCACGGCCGGGGCGCCCGCCGTGACCATTGGGACGTCCCAGTGGGTGGTGAAGAGGCCGACGGGCGACGAGGTGTAGGAGCAGCCCGGCCCGATGAAGGCCCACGGGTCGTACGCCAGTTTGAGGTCCACGGCCATGAGCGGCGCGATGGACTCGGAGCAGATGCCGTCCTTGTCCTCGCTGTTCTTGAAGACGTAGGTGAGGTGGTAGTCCGGGAGCAAAGTGGGGTCGGCGTTGACGGTCCTGACGGCCCGTTCCAGGGCGGGCCCGATGCGAGGCCACGCCCACGGGTAGTCGGTGTTGGTCTGCGGCAGGATGACGGCCAGCGTGATGTTCCGGAGCGGCCGCCGGTGGTGTTCCCGGGTTTGGCGTCTCAGGACGCGGTGTCGGAGCGATCGCCCCGCGACAGGCCGCGGCGGGTCCAGCAGAACCAGCAGAACCAGCAGAACCAGCAGGCGGACGGTGCCCTCCCTCCAGCGAGCCATCCTCCAAAGCCCAGCAGGTAGTCCAAGCTGAATAACTGATCCCCCGGCTAACTGCAGACACACACGGGACAAATGAACACAACATAAGTCCTGCTTCCTGAGCTGGAAGAACGACGCCTTCTTCCTTTAGAGTCCACACCACGGACATGCTCCGCTCCACTTCAGCATTTCATCCACTGGTCCTGAGACGTCTCCTGAGAGGTCTTTGCTGGTCGTGGCAGCCATGCCCACCTCACACAACACACACTGAGCTCATTACACAGCAGGATGAGTGCTCCCACGTTCAACATCCACTTCAGAAGAACAGCAGATTTAATGTTCATTCATTCGACTCTGTGTTTACTGTGAGAATGATGCATTCAAGGACCACGTCGGCCTCTCATTAATGTATCAGCTGTTTCAACCAGGAGGCAGTGGGAGGAATTCTAAGAGTCAAAGGTCACCAACACAATATGAATTAACAGTAAAACGATATCAGTGAAAAGGTCATTTTATTCATATAAACTGTGTCTGAGGCTGCAGACGTTACAATCATTCTGCTTTTTATTCATCAATTGGAAAAAAACTGGATCTGAAATAAATTTTTTCTTTGTTAAAGAAATGTGTTCAATGATTGTGAGAATTTGACTTTAATAATCAGAAGTACTGCTTTAAATACCACTTATTCTTATTTTGCTCCGATGGCTGCGTTAATAGTTACTCATTGAGATTTACAGCTCGTATACGATGCGTCAGATAAAGAACGCTGAACCTACGACCACATAGAACACTGCTGCAACAATAAACCATCAACTACTGACCCTTCAGCAGCACCGGACTTCTGAGGACAATGTTAGTAACAACATATATATACATATATATATACATATATATATATATATATATACATATATATATATATACATATATATATATATATACATATATATATACATATATATATATATATATACATATGTATATATATATATATATATATACATATATATATATATATATATATATATATATATATATATGTATGTATGTATGTATGTATATATATATATATATATATATATATATATATATATATATATATATATATATATATATATATATATATATGTATGTATGTATGTATATATATATATATATATACATATACATATATATATATATACATATATATATATATATATGTATATATATATATATATATATATATATATATACATATACATATATATATATATACATATATATATATATATATATATATATATATATATATATATATATATATATATATATATATATATATATATATATATATATATATATATATATATATGTATGTATGTATGTATATATATATATATATATATATATATATATATATATATATATATATATATGTATGTATGTATGTATATATATATATATATATATATATATATATATATGTATATGTATATATATATATATATATATATATATATATATACATATGTTGTTACTAACATTGTCCTCAGATAACAATATATATATAACAATATATACACATATATATATATATATATATATATCTGCAAATATCAGTTTGTTTTTCTAACACAAACACTATTTATGATACACGTTATTATACATATGTGACAATAACGTTTCTTTAACAATTCATTGATTTTTTTGAATGACTGGACGACTTTTACTTGTTATATAGTTCAGTACATCTTCCTGTCAAACTATTTATCGCATTAAAAGTGTGAAACCTTGTGTGTTATTGTATTAAACGTCACATTATTGACTCTTTTACACAAGTGAAGAATATAATACTAAATCCATCATACAATAATGACATCTTATTATCATATATCTGATTTTAACAAGAAACCTTTCTGTTAAAAATACTTTCTGTTGATGTTGAGAGGCTTCCTCATTAGCATATTACAGAGAACGCTCGTTAAAACAACACACTTCTCTCATGAACATTATGTTTTTATAGTTGTTATAAGAGAACAATGAGCTTCTGTGTCATCGTTCATTTTGCTGCCAATATTTATTTTTTCATATTTTTACAGAATAATATTCAAACTGTAGAATCCCTGCTGGCACTAATGACCCTCCATACATGAATGCCTTCCCTCCGGACACACGCACACACACACGCACACACACACGCACACACACACACGCACACACACGCACACAGAACCTCCCACATATCGATCACTCCCAAAGAGCCGTTCTGCTGTGTACCTCAGCGGGTTCCTGGTTCCCTCCTCTCGGTCTTTGTTCAGTTCTTTGGGATGATTTTAACATTTGTTAAACCTCCCATGCCCGCGGAAACATGCCGGCACGTGCCTCCTCTGGCAGCGATGCTCTGTGACAGCAGCAATTAAGTCCGGGTTTTTATATTTAAAAAAAAAAGCGAAATAAAATGTATATTTCAGTCTTTTAGAAGAAGTAGGCTTCAGGGAATGTCGCGTTTTTAAAGTTTAAAAAAATGTTTTTTTGGAAACAAAAATGAATACTCCTAAAACGTCACGTGGTTGAAACCGTTTAAAAGCCTAAAGAGTGCGTTAAACGGTAAGAATCCACGTTATCCACCACGAGGGAGATTCATAACTAAATAAAGAATAATTCCACTTCACAGTCGAGGGAATCCGAGAATCATTAAATCCATCGAAGCTGCTTTCTGCTCACAGGTGAATATTCAGATCCGTCTGTGTTTAATCATCCACGCGCAGCTCGTGCTGCTGCTGAATGAGTGAATGAGTGAATGACTGGGCGGAGAGCTAGGAGGGGGGGGGGGGGGGGAGGAGGAAGAGAGAGAGGAACAATCGACGGAGATGTACAGAAAAGGAAGGGAGGAGAGAGGAAAGGAAGGAAAAGGAGATAAGGAAGTCATATTTTAGGTTGACAGATAGAACATGTTTTAGGATTTCATTTGAACACATTCTATTCTGTGTATTCTATGTATTTCATTTCATATTTTTTATTATTATTATTATGATCAGGTGTTTTATTTTCCATTTATTTTTCCATTTTCTGTTATTGAGAAGCAATTTGTGCTGCATTTATGTGCATTACAGAGTATAGTAAGATTATTATTATTATCATTATTATTACTGTTATTATTATTATTATAGATTACATTCATTAGATAAGTCAGTGTACATGTCATTATGTATTGTTATTATTGTTATTATTGTTATAGTTATTATTATAGTTATTGTTAGATAAGTCAGTGTACATGTCATTATGTATTGTTATTATTGTTATATTGTTATAGTTATTATTATAGTTATTGTTAGATAAGTCAGTGTACATATCATTATGTATTGTTATTATTGTTTATATTGTTATAGTTATTATTATAGTTATTGTTAGATAAGTCAGTGTACATATCATTATGTATTGTTATTATTGTTATTATTGTTATAGTTATTATTGTAGTTATTGTTAGATAAGTCAGTGTACATGTCATTATGTATTGTTATTATTGTTATTATTGTTATAGTTATTATTATAGTTATTGTTAGATAAGTCAGTGTACATGTCATTATGTATTGTTATTATTGTTATATTGTTATAGTTATTATTAGTATTGTTAGATAAGTCAGTGTACATGTCATTATGTATTGTTATTATTGTTATAGTTATTGTTATAGTTATTGTTAGATAAGTCAGTGTACATATCATTATGTATTGTTATTATTGTTATAGTTATTATTATAGTTATTGTTAGATAAGTCAGTGTACATATCATTATGTATTGTTATTATTGTTATAGTTATTATTGTAGTTATTGTTAGATAAGTCAGTGTACATATCATTATGTATTGTTATTATTGTTATTGTTATTATTGTAGTTATTGTTAGATAAGTCAGTGTACATATCATTGTGTATTGTTATTATTGTTATTATTGTTATAGTTATTGTTATAGTTATTGTTAGATAAGTCAGTGTACATGTCATTATGTATTGTTATTATTGTTATTATTGTTATAGTTATTGTTATAGTTATTGTTAGATAAGTCAGTGTACATGTCATTATGTATTGTTATTATTGTTATAGTTATTATTATAGTTATTGTTAGATAAGTCAGTGTACATGTCATTATGTATTGTTATTATTGTTATATTGTTATAGTTATTATTATAGTTATTGTTAGATAAGTCAGTGTACATGTCATTATGTATTGTTATTATTGTTATTATTGTTATAGTTATTATTATAGTTATTGTTAGATAAGTCAGTGTACATATCATTATGTATTGTTATTATTGTTATATTGTTATAGTTATTATTATAGTTATTGTTAGATAAGTCAGTGTACATGTCATTATGTATTGTTATTATTGTTATAGTTATTATTATAGTTATTGTTAGATAAGTCAGTGTACATGTCATTATGTATTGTTATTATTGTTATATTGTTATAGTTATTATTGTAGTTATTGTTAGATAAGTCAGTGTACATGTCATTATGTATTGTTATTATTGTTATATTGTTATAGTTATTATTATAGTTATTGTTAGATAAGTCAGTGTACATGTCATTATGTATTGTTATTATTGTTATAGTTATTGTTAGATAAGTCAGTGTACATGTCATTATGTATTGTTATTATTGTTATAGTTATTGTTATAGTTATTATTGTAGTTATTGTTAGATAAGTCAGTGTACATGTCATTATGTATTGTTATATTGTTATAGTTATTATTGTAAGGCAAGGCAAGGCAAGGCAAGGCAAGTTTATTTGTATAGCACATTTCAACAACAAGGTAATTCAAAGTGCTTCACATGAAACCATTAAAAGCATAAAGGCAAAAGTAAAGGAGATTTAAAACATACATTGAAACAATAATTGATGTCTCCCTGAGACATTTCGCTGCACGCAATCAACCATACACTGCCGCAATTCTGCAATTACTCGCACACAAACCACGTCTGGAAAAGATCTCTGCCGATCTGCGTTTTATAGTGTACGCCTTGCACGAACTCGGTCCCGGAGGAAATGGCGACATATTGTGCACTTTCTAAAATCGATGTCTCCCTGAGACATTACGCTGCACACAATCAACCATACACTGCCGCAATTCTGCAATTACTCGCACACAGACCACGTCTGGAAAAGATCTCTGCCGATCTGCGTTTTATAGTGTACGCCTTGCACGAACTCGGTCCCGGAGGAAATGGCGATATATTGTGCAGTCCTTTTAAAACGATTAAACTTCACATAAAACCATTAAAAGCATCAAAACATAAGGCAAAAGAAAAGGAGATTTAAAACAATTAAAGAAAGTGTAAGAAATAAAATTCAGTAGTAAAATGCAGAAATGCAGGAAATTGATTAATATATTAATTGAATGTGGTTCAATTAAAGGCAGCAGCAAAATATCTGGAACTTTGTTCCAGATATGTGGAGCAGAAAAACTGAACGCTGCTTCTCCATGTTTAGTTCTGACTCTGAATAATTGTAGTTATTGTTAGATAAGTCAGTGTACATGTCATTATGTATTATTGTTATTATTCTAGTTATTGTTATGTTATGTATTGCTCAGTATTAATAACAGCCTCCATGTTCCTGCTCAGTCTCTTTTGCCCTCATTGTGTTTCGCTGTCATCACATTTGATGGCGCCGTGATCTTCATCACTGCAGGTTGAGGGTCATCTCGTTCCCATCACGCGGCTTCCTCTTCAGCCTCTCTGCAGATCAATAAAAACAAAATGCTGACACATGATTAAAAACAGAAGGTCCAGCAGCTCGCTCTCACACGAGCTGAACATTCAGGCAACACGAAAACGAACTTTATTGATGATCACAGAATGTCAATGATCCACTGGAGCTCCGAAAACAGACTACAGCTGATCAACGACACAGTGCTGCGTCACTGACCAGCAGCGTGCGGAGGGAGTGAGGCTCAGGTGTGCAGAAGACTCGGGGGACACCTGGTGGACAAGTAGGGAAGTACAGGTATTAGAAGACGCCAATCTCTAAAAGACAAATATCATATTTCATCATCCAGAAACATTAGGAGGAAACAGAGCATTTGTTGGGGACTATTTTCAGGGCGGATGAATCCACATGTGGTGCTCTAGTGAGGCATTTGTATTTATAAACTAAAGTGTTCATGGTGTTTGCCCTTATTGTAAAACATATTAATATTATTAATATTGACGTTTATTTTACTGTTACTGCTACTATTACGTTTAACATCATTATTATTCTATCATATCCACTGCTGCTGTTTTTACATGTTTCTATAATAATCACTGACATCATTTCTGACATGTGTACTTCTGTGATGTCACACATGACATCACACTTCTGTGCACCGTGCAGATGAATCGCTCACAAACAGAGCGATGCTGCGGAGGCTGAGCCGTACAGGAAGCGGTGCGACACTGAGTCCTGAGACGAGCAGCGCTGTGATGCAACGTGAGTAAAGGAAGACATGAATACATGAAAGAGGATTGCATTGGAAGCGAATTCACCTCCATGTCTAGGTGTCTCATCATTCTGATGTCCCAGCATGCACCTGCCTTTGTATAATTGGATTCACAAACCCACAATGCTGCAGCCATAGAAATAGAGAAGGAGTAGATCAGACATTGGACTGTTGAACATTGAGTCATTCGTTTACGACAGAAGAAAACGGAGATTGTTGAACGCAACTCTTTGATTTATTGGTAACTTCTGTACTTCAGCAACACAACGTCAGTAGTTATTCCAACTCAAACAACAGTCTTCTCTCAACCTAACTCAGTATCTCTTGTTGCCTGAACCTAACTGAGCAGATTGACGTGTTGCTGAAGCTGTTGAGGACACGTTTCCACGGTGAACGGATTCATCCAGTCGTGCTCATACTTCACAAACATCTCTACTTCAAACACGTCGGACTCTCAGCAGCGTGGCACTGGGTGTGCTGAAGTGTTTTAAACAGTACGGTGCAAGTAAAATGATGACATCATCACAACACAGACTAATGGTCAGGACTGTGCATGAGACTGAGAGGGTGACTGTGTGACGCATGCTGAGGGAGGATTCATTTACGGTAACGATCCGGCCATCTTCTGTGGATCACTGATCCGGAGGTCAGGAGTTTAAGTGTGCTGCTGAAGGGCACTCGGGCAGGATGACTGCTTCCAACGCAGGTCGGGTCAATTAGTCGATGCTAAGAGGAGGTTTCATGTTGTGTTGGTTGTGGCGCTCCCTGTGGACTAAAGTGGAAGTGTTTGTGAGCACCACCCTCCCTTTTTATATTCCCCCTTTCATTATAATGCTTCAAGAAATCATCTTTACTTTAAATAAAGTAACCTATGATTCCACACATTCAACGTTTATTATATGTTTTCACATGAATAAAATATGAACATTTAGGCACATGTTCAGACATTTAGTCTAAAAAAGAGTTAAATATTAGTAAATATTAAAATATGTGGTTTCACCCAAAACAGCATTCCTCATGTAATGAAGCTACACAGGCACGTGTTCTGTTTTTACATTACACGTGAAAACATGAATTTTACATGAGTTTTTATATAGCTGGTTTCTTCCCGTCTTTAAATAAACGTATCATAATTAAAAACATGTCTTCATTAGGAGTCAAACATCGGAGGGAGTCATGAAAAATTAAAGAGTATGAACTGGATGACTTCCTGTCGAGTGAAATCTCAACAGGAGGAAAGCAACGATGTGAAACATCAATTATGGATTTTATTCAACCGGCTGGAAACTTGATGAAAACATGATGGAAACAAACATGATGGAAACAAACATGATGGAAACAAACATGATGTAAACAAACATGATGGAAACAAACATGATGTAAACATGATGGAAACAAACATGATGGAAACAAACATGATGTAAACAAACATGATGTAAACATGATGGAAACAAACATGATGTAAACAAACATGATGGAAACAAACATGATGGAAACAAACATGATGGAAACAAACATGATGTAAACAAACATGATGGAAACAAACATGATGTAAACAAACATGATGTAAACAAACATGATGGAAACAAACATGATGTAAACAAACATGATGGAAACAAACATGATGTAAACAAACATGATGTAAACAAACATGATGGAAACAAACATGATGGAAACAAACATGATGTAAACAAACATGATGGAAACAAACATGATGGAAACAAACATGATGTAAACAAACATGATGTAAACAAACATGATGGAAACAAACATGATGGAAACAAACATGATGGAAACAAACATGATGGAAACATGATGGAAACAAACATGATGGAAACAAACATGATGTAAACAAACATGATGGAAACAAACATGATGGAAACAAACATGATGGAAACAAACATGATGGAAACAAACATGATGGAAACAAACATGATGTAAACAAACATGATGGAAACAAACATGATGGAAACATGATGGAAACAAACATGATGGAAACAAACATGATGGAAACAAACATGATGGAAACAAACATGATGGAAACAAACATGATGGAAACATGATGGAAACAAACATGATGGAAACAAACATGATGGAAACAAACATGATGTAAACAAACATGATGGAAACATGATGGAAACATGATGGAAACAAACATGATGTAAACAAACATGATGGAAACAAACATGATGGAAACAAACATGATGTAAACAAACATGATGGAAACAAACATGATGGAAACAAACATGATGTAAACAAACATGATGTAAACAAACATGATGGAAACAAACATGATGGAAACAAACATGATGGAAACAAACATGATGGAAACATGATGGAAACAAACATGATGGAAACAAACATGATGTAAACAAACATGATGGAAACAAACATGATGGAAACAAACATGATGTAAACAAACATGATGGAAACAAACATGATGTAAACAAACATGATGTAAACAAACATGATGGAAACAAACATGATGGAAACAAACATGATGGAAACAAACATGATGGAAACAAACATGATGGAAACATGATGGAAACATGATGGAAACAAACATGATGTAAACAAACATGATGGAAACATGATGTAAACAAACATGATGGAAACATGATGGAAACAAACATGATGGAAACATGATGGAAACATGATGTAAACAAACATGATGGAAACATGATGGAACATGATGGAAACAAACATGATGGAAACATGATGGAAACAAACATGATGGAAACAAACATGATGGAAACAAACATGATGGAAACATGATGGAAACAAACATGATGTAAACAAACATGATGTAAACAAACATGATGGAAACAAACATGATGGAAACAAACATGATGGAAACAAACATGATGGAAACAAACATGATGGAAACAAACATGATGGAAACATGATGGAAACAAACATGATGTAAACAAACATGATGTAAACAAACATGATGGAAACAAACATGATGGAAACAAACATGATGGAAACAAACATGATGTAAACAAACATGATGGAAACAAACATGATGGAAACAAACATGATGTAAACAAACATGATGTAAACAAACATGATGGAAACAAACATGATGTAAACAAACATGATGGAAACAAACATGATGGAAACAAACATGATGTAAACAAACATGATGGAAACAAACATGATGGAAACAAACATGATGTAAACAAACATGATGTAAACAAACATGATGGAAACAAACATGATGGAAACAAACATGATGGAAACAAACATGATGGAAACAAACATGATGGAAACAAACATGATGGAAACAAACATGATGGAAACAAACATGATGGAAACATGATGGAAACAAACATGATGGAAACAAACATGATGGAAACAAACATGATGGAAACATGATGGAAACAAACATGATGGAAACAAACATGATGGAAACAAACATGATGGAAACAAACATGATGGAAACAAACATGATGTAAACAAACATGATGGAAACAAACATGATGGAAACAAACATGATGTAAACAAACATGATGTAAACAAACATGATGGAAACAAACATGATGTAAACAAACATGATGGAAACAAACATGATGGAAACAAACATGATGGAAACAAACATGATGTAAACAAACATGATGGAAACAAACATGATGGAAACAAACATGATGTAAACAAACATGATGTAAACAAACATGATGGAAACAAACATGATGTAAACAAACATGATGGAAACAAACATGATGGAAACAAACATGATGTAAACAAACATGATGGAAACAAACATGATGGAAACAAACATGATGTAAACAAACATGATGTAAACAAACATGATGGAAACAAACATGATGGAAACAAACATGATGGAAACAAACATGATGGAAACAAACATGATGGAAACAAACATGATGGAAACAAACATGATGGAAACAAACATGATGGAAACATGATGGAAACAAACATGATGTAAACAAACATGATGGAAACAAACATGATGGAAACAAACATGATGGAAACAAACATGATGGAAACATGATGGAAACAAACATGATGGAAACAAACATGATGGAAACAAACATGATGGAAACAAACATGATGGAAACATGATGGAAACAAACATGATGGAAACAAACATGATGGAAACAAACATGATGTAAACAAACATGATGGAAACATGATGGAAACATGATGGAAACAAACATGATGGAAACAAACATGATGGAAACAAACATGATGGAAACATGATGGAAACATGATGGAAACAAACATGATGGAAACATGATGGAAACAAACATGATGGAAACAAACATGATGGAAACAAACATGATGGAAACAAACATGATGGAAACATGATGGAAACAAACATGATGGAAACAAACATGATGGAAACAAACATGATGGAAACATGATGTAAACATGATGGAAACAAACATGATGTAAACAAACATGATGGAAACAAACATGATGGAAACAAACATGATGGAAACATGATGTAAACATGATGGAAACAAACATGATGGAAACAAACATGATGGAAACAAACATGATGTAAACAAACATGATGGAAACATGATGGAAACAAACATGATGGAAACAAACATGATGGAAACAAACATGATGGAAACATGATGGAAACAAACATGATGGAAACAAACATGATGGAAACAAACATGATGGAAACAAACATGATGGAAACATGATGGAAACAAACATGATGGAAACAAACATGATGGAAACAAACATGATGGAAACATGATGTAAACATGATGGAAACAAACATGATGTAAACAAACATGATGGAAACAAACATGATGGAAACAAACATGATGGAAACATGATGTAAACATGATGGAAACAAACATGATGGAAACAAACATGATGGAAACAAACATGATGGAAACAAACATGATGGAAACATGATGGAAACAAACATGATGTAAACAAACATGATGTAAACAAACATGATGGAAACATGATGGAAACAAACATGATGGAAACAAACATGATGGAAACATGATGGAAACAAACATGATGGAAACAAACATGATGGAAACAAACATGATGGAAACAAACATGATGGAAACATGATGGAAACAAACATGATGGAAACAAACATGATGGAAACATGATGGAAACAAACATGATGGAAACAAACATGATGGAAACAAACATGATGGAAACATGATGGAAACAAACATGATGGAAACAAACATGATGTAAACAAACATGATGTAAACAAACATGATGGAAACAAACATGATGGAAACAAACATGATGGAAACAAACATGATGGAAACAAACATGATGGAAACAAACATGATGGAAACAAACATGATGGAAACAAACATGATGGAAACATGATGGAAACAAACATGATGGAAACAAACATGATGTAAACAAACATGATGGAAACAAACATGATGGAAACAAACATGATGGAAACATGATGGAAACAAACATGATGGAAACAAACATGATGGAAACAAACATGATGGAAACAAACATGATGGAAACATGATGGAAACAAACATGATGGAAACAAACATGATGGAAACAAACATGATGTAAACAAACATGATGGAAACATGATGGAAACATGATGGAAACAAACATGATGGAAACATGATGGAAACAAACATGATGGAAACAAACATGATGGAAACAAACATGATGGAAACATGATGGAAACATGATGGAAACAAACATGATGGAAACATGATGGAAACAAACATGATGGAAACAAACATGATGGAAACAAACATGATGGAAACAAACATGATGGAAACATGATGGAAACAAACATGATGGAAACAAACATGATGGAAACAAACATGATGGAAACATGATGTAAACATGATGGAAACAAACATGATGTAAACAAACATGATGGAAACAAACATGATGGAAACAAACATGATGGAAACATGATGTAAACATGATGGAAACAAACATGATGGAAACAAACATGATGGAAACAAACATGATGGAAACAAACATGATGGAAACATGATGGAAACAAACATGATGTAAACAAACATGATGTAAACAAACATGATGGAAACATGATGGAAACAAACATGATGGAAACAAACATGATGGAAACAAACATGATGGAAACAAACATGATGGAAACAAACATGATGGAAACATGATGGAAACAAACATGATGGAAACAAACATGATGGAAACATGATGGAAACAAACATGATGGAAACAAACATGATGTAAACAAACATGATGGAAACAAACATGATGGAAACAAACATGATGGAAACAAACATGATGGAAACAAACATGATGGAAACATGATGGAAACAAACATGATGGAAACAAACATGATGGAAACAAACATGATGGAAACAAACATGATGGAAACAAACATGATGGAAACAAACATGATGGAAACAAACATGATGTAAACAAACATGATGGAAACAAACATGATGGAAACAAACATGATGTAAACAAACATGATGGAAACAAACATGATGTAAACAAACATGATGGAAACAAACATGATGGAAACAAACATGATGGAAACAAACATGATGGAAACAAACATGATGGAAACATGATGGAAACAAACATGATGGAAACAAACATGATGGAAACATGATGGAAACATGATGGAAACATGATGGAAACATGATGGAAACATGATGGAAACATGATGGAAACATGATGGAAACATGATGGAAACAAACATGATGTAAACAAACATGATGGAAACAAACATGATGGAAACATGATGGAAACATGATGGAAACATGATGGAAACAAACATGATGGAAACATGATGGAAACAAACATGATGGAAACATGATGGAAACATGATGGAAACATGATGGAAACATGATGGAAACATGATGGAAACATGATGGAAACATGATGGAAACAAACATGATGTAAACAAACATGATGGAAACAAACATGATGGAAACATGATGGAAACATGATGGAAACATGATGGAAACAAACATGATGTAAACAAACATGATGGAAACATGATGGAAACAAACATGATGTAAACAAACATGATGGAAACAAACATGATGTAAACAAACATGATGGAAACAAACATGATGTAAACAAACATGATGGAAACAAACATGATGGAAACATGATGGAAACATGATGGAAACATGATGGAAACAAACATGATGTAAACAAACATGATGGAAACATGATGGAAACAAACATGATGTAAACAAACATGATGGAAACAAACATGATGTAAACAAACATGATGGAAACAAACATGATGGAAACATGATGGAAACATGATGGAAACATGATGGAAACATGATGGAAACATGATGGAAACATGATGGAAACAAACATGATGTAAACAAACATGATGGAAACAAACATGATGGAAACATGATGGAAACATGATGGAAACATGATGGAAACAAACATGATGGAAACAAACATGATGGAAACAAACATGATGGAAACAAACATGATGGAAACAAACATGATGGAAACAAACATGATGGAAACAAACATGATGGAAACAAACATGATGGAAACAAACATGATGTAAACAAACATGATGGAAACAAACATGATGGAAACAAACATGATGGAAACATGATGGAAACAAACATGATGTAAACAAACATGATGGAAACAAACATGATGGAAACAAACATGATGGAAACATGATGGAAACAAACATGATGGAAACAAACATGATGTAAACAAACATGATGGAAACAAACATGATGGAAACAAACATGATGTAAACAAACATGATGGAAACAAACATGATGGAAACAAACATGATGGAAACAAACATGATGGAAACAAACATGATGGAAACAAACATGATGGAAACAAACATGATGGAAACAAACATGATGGAAACATGATGGAAACAAACATGATGGAAACATGATGGAAACAAACATGATGTAAACAAACATGATGGAAACAAACATGATGGAAACAAACATGATGTAAACAAACATGATGTAAACAAACATGATGGAAACAAACATGATGGAAACAAACATGATGTAAACATGATGGAAACAAACATGATGTAAACAAACATGATGGAAACAAACATGATGGAAACAAACATGATGGAAACATGATGGAAACAAACATGATGGAAACAAACATGATGTAAACAAACATGATGGAAACAAACATGATGGAAACAAACATGATGTAAACAAACATGATGGAAACAAACATGATGGAAACAAACATGATGTAAACAAACATGATGTAAACAAACATGATGGAAACAAACATGATGGAAACAAACATGATGGAAACAAACATGATGGAAACATGATGGAAACAAACATGATGGAAACAAACATGATGTAAACAAACATGATGGAAACAAACATGATGTAAACAAACATGATGTAAACAAACATGATGGAAACAAACATGATGGAAACAAACATGATGGAAACAAACATGATGTAAACAAACATGATGGAAACAAACATGATGGAAACAAACATGATGTAAACAAACATGATGTAAACAAACATGATGGAAACAAACATGATGGAAACATGATGGAAACATGATGGAAACAAACATGATGGAAACATGATGGAAACAAACATGATGGAAACAAACATGATGGAAACAAACATGATGGAAACATGATGGAAACAAACATGATGTAAACAAACATGATGTAAACAAACATGATGGAAACAAACATGATGGAAACAAACATGATGGAAACAAACATGATGTAAACAAACATGATGGAAACAAACATGATGGAAACAAACATGATGTAAACAAACATGATGTAAACAAACATGATGGAAACAAACATGATGTAAACAAACATGATGTAAACAAACATGATGTAAACAAACATGATGTAAACAAACATGATGGAAACAAACATGATGGAAACAAACATGATGTAAACAAACATGATGGAAACAAACATGATGTAAACAAACATGATGGAAACAAACATGATGGAAACAAACATGATGGAAACAAACATGATGGAAACAAACATGATGGAAACAAACATGATGGAAACAAACATGATGGAAACAAACATGATGGAAACAAACATGATGGAAACATGATGGAAACAAACATGATGGAAACAAACATGATGTAAACAAACATGATGGAAACAAACATGATGGAAACAAACATGATGTAAACATGATGGAAACAAACATGATGGAAACAAACATGATGGAAACAAACATGATGGAAACATGATGGAAACATGATGGAAACAAACATGATGGAAACAAACATGATGTAAACAAACATGATGGAAACAAACATGATGGAAACAAACATGATGGAAACATGATGGAAACAAACATGATGGAAACAAACATGATGGAAACAAACATGATGGAAACATGATGGAAACATGATGGAAACAAACATGATGGAAACAAACATGATGTAAACAAACATGATGGAAACAAACATGATGGAAACAAACATGATGGAAACAAACATGATGGAAACATGATGGAAACAAACATGATGTAAACAAACATGATGTAAACAAACATGATGGAAACAAACATGATGGAAACAAACATGATGGAAACATGATGTAAACATGATGGAAACAAACATGATGGAAACAAACATGATGGAAACAAACATGATGGAAACAAACATGATGGAAACATGATGTAAACATGATGGAAACAAACATGATGGAAACAAACATGATGTAAACAAACATGATGGAAACAAACATGATGGAAACAAACATGATGTAAACAAACATGATGTAAACAAACATGATGGAAACAAACATGATGTAAACAAACATGATGTAAACAAACATGATGTAAACAAACATGATGTAAACAAACATGATGGAAACAAACATGATGGAAACAAACATGATGTAAACAAACATGATGGAAACAAACATGATGTAAACAAACATGATGGAAACAAACATGATGGAAACAAACATGATGGAAACAAACATGATGGAAACAAACATGATGGAAACAAACATGATGGAAACAAACATGATGGAAACAAACATGATGGAAACAAACATGATGGAAACATGATGGAAACAAACATGATGGAAACAAACATGATGTAAACAAACATGATGGAAACAAACATGATGGAAACAAACATGATGTAAACATGATGGAAACAAACATGATGGAAACAAACATGATGGAAACATGATGGAAACATGATGGAAACAAACATGATGGAAACAAACATGATGTAAACAAACATGATGGAAACAAACATGATGGAAACAAACATGATGGAAACATGATGGAAACAAACATGATGGAAACAAACATGATGGAAACAAACATGATGGAAACATGATGGAAACATGATGGAAACAAACATGATGGAAACAAACATGATGTAAACAAACATGATGGAAACAAACATGATGGAAACAAACATGATGGAAACAAACATGATGGAAACATGATGGAAACAAACATGATGTAAACAAACATGATGTAAACAAACATGATGGAAACAAACATGATGGAAACAAACATGATGGAAACATGATGTAAACATGATGGAAACAAACATGATGGAAACAAACATGATGGAAACAAACATGATGGAAACAAACATGATGGAAACAAACATGATGGAAACAAACATGATGGAAACATGATGGAAACAAACATGATGGAAACAAACATGATGGAAACATGATGGAAACAAACATGATGGAAACAAACATGATGGAAACAAACATGATGGAAACAAACATGATGGAAACATGATGGAAACAAACATGATGGAAACAAACATGATGTAAACAAACATGATGGAAACATGATGGAAACATGATGGAAACATGATGGAAACAAACATGATGGAAACATGATGGAAACATGATGGAAACAAACATGATGGAAACAAACATGATGGAAACAAACATGATGGAAACAAACATGATGGAAACAAACATGATGGAAACAAACATGATGGAAACAAACATGATGTAAACAAACATGATGTAAACAAACATGATGGAAACAAACATGATGGAAACATGATGGAAACATGATGGAAACAAACATGATGGAAACATGATGGAAACAAACATGATGGAAACAAACATGATGGAAACAAACATGATGGAAACAAACATGATGGAAACATGATGGAAACAAACATGATGGAAACAAACATGATGGAAACATGATGGAAACAAACATGATGGAAACAAACATGATGGAAACAAACATGATGGAAACAAACATGATGGAAACATGATGGAAACAAACATGATGGAAACAAACATGATGTAAACAAACATGATGGAAACATGATGGAAACATGATGGAAACATGATGGAAACAAACATGATGGAAACATGATGGAAACAAACATGATGGAAACATGATGGAAACATGATGGAAACATGATGGAAACATGATGGAAACATGATGGAAACATGATGGAAACATGATGGAAACAAACATGATGTAAACAAACATGATGGAAACAAACATGATGGAAACTTGATGGAAACATGATGGAAACATGATGGAAACAAACATGATGGAAACAAACATGATGGAAACATGATGGAAACATGATGGAAACATGATGGAAACAAACATGATGGAAACAAACATGATGGAAACAAACATGATGTAAACAAACATGATGGAAACAAACATGATGGAAACATGATGGAAACATGATGGAAACATGATGGAAACAAACATGATGGAAACAAACATGATGTAAACAAACATGATGGAAACAAACATGATGGAAACATGATGGAAACATGATGGAAACATGATGGAAACAAACATGATGGAAACAAACATGATGTAAACAAACATGATGGAAACAAACATGATGGAAACATGATGGAAACATGATGGAAACATGATGGAAACAAACATGATGGAAACAAACATGATGTAAACAAACATGATGGAAACAAACATGATGGAAACATGATGGAAACAAACATGATGGAAACAAACATGATGTAAACAAACATGATGGAAACAAACATGATGAAAACAAACATGATGGAAACATGATGGAAACAAACATGATGGAAACATGATGGAAACAAACATGATGTAAACAAACATGATGGAAACAAACATGATGGAAACAAACATGATGGAAACATGATGTAAACATGATGGAAACAAACATGATGGAAACAAACATGATGGAAACAAACATGATGGAAACAAACATGATGGAAACATGATGGAAACAAACATGATGTAAACAAACATGATGTAAACAAACATGATGGAAACATGATGGAAACAAACATGATGGAAACAAACATGATGGAAACATGATGGAAACAAACATGATGGAAACAAACATGATGGAAACAAACATGATGGAAACAAACATGATGGAAACATGATGGAAACAAACATGATGGAAACAAACATGATGGAAACATGATGGAAACAAACATGATGGAAACAAACATGATGGAAACAAACATGATGGAAACAAACATGATGGAAACATGATGGAAACAAACATGATGGAAACAAACATGATGTAAACAAACATGATGGAAACAAACATGATGGAAACATGATGGAAACATGATGGAAACATGATGGAAACAAACATGATGGAAACATGATGGAAACAAACATGATGGAAACATGATGGAAACATGATGGAAACAAACATGATGGAAACATGATGGAAACATGATGGAAACATGATGGAAACATGATGGAAACATGATGGAAACAAACATGATGGAAACATGATGGAAACATGATGGAAACATGATGGAAACATGATGGAAACATGATGGAAACATGATGGAAACAAACATGATGTAAACAAACATGATGGAAACAAACATGATGGAAACATGATGGAAACATGATGGAAACAAACATGATGGAAACAAACATGATGGAAACATGATGGAAACATGATGGAAACATGATGGAAACAAACATGATGGAAACAAACATGATGGAAACAAACATGATGGAAACAAACATGATGGAAACAAACATGATGGAAACAAACATGATGGAAACATGATGGAAACAAACATGATGGAAACATGATGGAAACAAACATGATGTAAACAAACATGATGGAAACAAACATGATGGAAACAAACATGATGTAAACAAACATGATGTAAACAAACATGATGGAAACAAACATGATGGAAACAAACATGATGGAAACAAACATGATGGAAACAAACATGATGGAAACAAACATGATGGAAACAAACATGATGGAAACATGATGGAAACAAACATGATGGAAACAAACATGATGTAAACAAACATGATGGAAACAAACATGATGGAAACAAACATGATGTAAACAAACATGATGGAAACAAACATGATGGAAACAAACATGATGTAAACAAACATGATGTAAACAAACATGATGGAAACAAACATGATGGAAACAAACATGATGGAAACAAACATGATGGAAACATGATGGAAACAAACATGATGGAAACAAACATGATGTAAACAAACATGATGGAAACAAACATGATGGAAACAAACATGATGTAAACAAACATGATGGAAACAAACATGATGTAAACAAACATGATGTAAACAAACATGATGGAAACAAACATGATGGAAACAAACATGATGGAAACAAACATGATGGAAACAAACATGATGTAAACAAACATGATGGAAACAAACATGATGGAAACAAACATGATGTAAACAAACATGATGTAAACAAACATGATGGAAACAAACATGATGGAAACATGATGGAAACATGATGGAAACAAACATGATGGAAACATGATGGAAACAAACATGATGGAAACAAACATGATGGAAACAAACATGATGGAAACAAACATGATGGAAACATGATGGAAACAAACATGATGGAAACAAACATGATGGAAACAAACATGATGGAAACAAACATGATGGAAACATGATGGAAACATGATGGAAACAAACATGATGGAAACAAACATGATGGAAACAAACATGATGGAAACAAACATGATGGAAACATGATGGAAACAAACATGATGTAAACAAACATGATGTAAACAAACATGATGGAAACAAACATGATGGAAACAAACATGATGGAAACATGATGTAAACATGATGGAAACAAACATGATGGAAACAAACATGATGGAAACAAACATGATGGAAACAAACATGATGGAAACATGATGGAAACAAACATGATGGAAACAAACATGATGGAAACATGATGGAAACAAACATGATGTAAACAAACATGATGGAAACAAACATGATGGAAACAAACATGATGGAAACAAACATGATGGAAACAAACATGATGGAAACAAACATGATGGAAACAAACATGATGGAAACAAACATGATGGAAACAAACATGATGGAAACAAACATGATGGAAACAAACATGATGGAAACATGATGGAAACATGATGGAAACAAACATGATGGAAACAAACATGATGGAAACAAACATGATGGAAACAAACATGATGGAAACATGATGGAAACAAACATGATGTAAACAAACATGATGTAAACAAACATGATGGAAACAAACATGATGGAAACAAACATGATGGAAACATGATGTAAACATGATGGAAACAAACATGATGGAAACAAACATGATGGAAACAAACATGATGGAAACATGATGTAAACAAACATGATGTAAACAAACATGATGTAAACAAACATGATGGAAACATGATGGAAACAAACATGATGGAAACAAACATGATGGAAACAAACATGATGGAAACAAACATGATGGAAACAAACATGATGGAAACAAACATGATGGAAACATGATGGAAACAAACATGATGGAAACAAACATGATGGAAACAAACATGATGGAAACAAACATGATGGAAACATGATGGAAACAAACATGATGGAAACAAACATGATGTAAACAAACATGATGGAAACAAACATGATGGAAACATGATGGAAACATGATGGAAACATGATGGAAACAAACATGATGGAAACATGATGGAAACAAACATGATGGAAACATGATGGAAACATGATGGAAACATGATGGAAACATGATGGAAACATGATGGAAACATGATGGAAACATGATGGAAACATGATGGAAACATGATGGAAACAAACATGATGTAAACAAACATGATGGAAACAAACATGATGGAAACATGATGGAAACATGATGGAAACATGATGGAAACAAACATGATGGAAACATGATGGAAACATGATGGAAACAAACATGATGGAAACAAACATGATGGAAACAAACATGATGGAAACAAACATGATGGAAACAAACATGATGGAAACAAACATGATGGAAACAAACATGATGGAAACAAACATGATGGAAACATGATGGAAACAAACATGATGGAAACATGATGGAAACAAACATGATGTAAACAAACATGATGGAAACAAACATGATGGAAACAAACATGATGTAAACAAACATGATGTAAACAAACATGATGGAAACAAACATGATGGAAACAAACATGATGGAAACAAACATGATGTAAACAAACATGATGGAAACAAACATGATGGAAACAAACATGATGGAAACATGATGGAAACAAACATGATGGAAACAAACATGATGTAAACAAACATGATGGAAACAAACATGATGGAAACAAACATGATGTAAACAAACATGATGGAAACAAACATGATGGAAACAAACATGATGTAAACAAACATGATGTAAACAAACATGATGGAAACAAACATGATGGAAACAAACATGATGGAAACAAACATGATGGAAACATGATGGAAACATGATGGAAACAAACATGATGGAAACAAACATGATGGAAACAAACATGATGGAAACAAACATGATGTAAACAAACATGATGGAAACAAACATGATGGAAACAAACATGATGTAAACAAACATGATGGAAACAAACATGATGGAAACAAACATGATGGAAACAAACATGATGTAAACAAACATGATGGAAACAAACATGATGGAAACAAACATGATGTAAACAAACATGATGGAAACAAACATGATGTAAACAAACATGATGTAAACAAACATGATGGAAACAAACATGATGGAAACAAACATGATGGAAACAAACATGATGGAAACAAACATGATGTAAACAAACATGATGGAAACAAACATGATGGAAACAAACATGATGTAAACAAACATGATGTAAACAAACATGATGGAAACAAACATGATGGAAACAAACATGATGGAAACATGATGGAAACAAACATGATGGAAACAAACATGATGGAAACAAACATGATGGAAACAAACATGATGGAAACATGATGGAAACAAACATGATGTAAACAAACATGATGTAAACAAACATGATGGAAACAAACATGATGGAAACAAACATGATGGAAACAAACATGATGGAAACAAACATGATGGAAACAAACATGATGGAAACAAACATGATGTAAACAAACATGATGTAAACAAACATGATGGAAACAAACATGATGTAAACAAACATGATGTAAACAAACATGATGGAAACAAACATGATGGAAACAAACATGATGTAAACAAACATGATGGAAACAAACATGATGGAAACAAACATGATGTAAACAAACATGATGTAAACATGATGGAAACATGATGGAAACATGATGGAAACAAACATGATGTAAACAAACATGATGGAAACAAACATGATGGAAACAAACATGATGTAAACAAACATGATGGAAACAAACATGATGGAAACAAACATGATGGAAACAAACATGATGGAAACAAACATGATGGAAACAAACATGATGGAAACAAACATGATGGAAACAAACATGATGTAAACAAACATGATGGAAACAAACATGATGGAAACAAACATGATGTAAACAAACATGATGGAAACAAACATGATGGAAACAAACATGATGGAAACAAACATGATGGAAACAAACATGATGGAAACAAACATGATGGAAACAAACATGATGGAAACATGATGGAAACAAACATGATGGAAACAAACATGATGTAAACAAACATGATGGAAACAAACATGATGGAAACAAACATGATGGAAACAAACATGATGGAAACAAACATGATGGAAACAAACATGATGGAAACAAACATGATGGAAACAAACATGATGTAAACAAACATGATGGAAACATGATGGAAACAAACATGATGGAAACAAACATGATGGAAACAAACATGATGGAAACATGATGGAAACAAACATGATGGAAACATGATGGAAACAAACATGATGGAAACAAACATGATGGAAACAAACATGATGGAAACAAACATGATGGAAACATGATGGAAACAAACATGATGTAAACAAACATGATGTAAACATGATGGAAACAAACATGATGGAAACAAACATGATGGAAACAAACATGATGGAAACAAACATGATGGAAACAAACATGATGGAAACATGATGGAAACAAACATGATGGAAACAAACATGATGGAAACAAACATGATGGAAACAAACATGATGGAAACAAACATGATGGAAACATGATGGAAACAAACATGATGGAAACAAACATGATGGAAACAAACATGATGGAAACATGATGGAAACAAACATGATGGAAACATGATGGAAACAAACATGATGGAAACAAACATGATGGAAACAAACATGATGGAAACAAACATGATGGAAACATGATGGAAACAAACATGATGTAAACAAACATGATGTAAACAAACATGATGGAAACAAACATGATGGAAACAAACATGATGGAAACAAACATGATGGAAACAAACATGATGGAAACAAACATGATGGAAACAAACATGATGTAAACAAACATGATGTAAACAAACATGATGGAAACAAACATGATGTAAACAAACATGATGTAAACAAACATGATGGAAACAAACATGATGGAAACAAACATGATGTAAACAAACATGATGGAAACAAACATGATGGAAACAAACATGATGTAAACAAACATGATGTAAACATGATGGAAACATGATGGAAACATGATGGAAACAAACATGATGTAAACAAACATGATGGAAACAAACATGATGGAAACAAACATGATGTAAACAAACATGATGGAAACAAACATGATGGAAACAAACATGATGGAAACAAACATGATGGAAACAAACATGATGGAAACAAACATGATGGAAACAAACATGATGGAAACAAACATGATGGAAACAAACATGATGTAAACAAACATGATGGAAACAAACATGATGGAAACAAACATGATGTAAACAAACATGATGGAAACAAACATGATGGAAACAAACATGATGGAAACAAACATGATGGAAACAAACATGATGGAAACAAACATGATGGAAACAAACATGATGGAAACAAACATGATGGAAACATGATGGAAACAAACATGATGGAAACAAACATGATGTAAACAAACATGATGGAAACAAACATGATGGAAACAAACATGATGGAAACAAACATGATGGAAACAAACATGATGGAAACAAACATGATGGAAACAAACATGATGGAAACAAACATGATGTAAACAAACATGATGGAAACATGATGGAAACAAACATGATGGAAACAAACATGATGGAAACAAACATGATGGAAACAAACATGATGGAAACAAACATGATGGAAACATGATGGAAACATGATGGAAACAAACATGATGGAAACAAACATGATGGAAACAAACATGATGGAAACAAACATGATGGAAACATGATGGAAACAAACATGATGTAAACAAACATGATGTAAACAAACATGATGGAAACAAACATGATGGAAACAAACATGATGGAAACAAACATGATGTAAACAAACATGATGGAAACATGATGTAAACAAACATGATGTAAACATGATGGAAACAAACATGATGGAAACAAACATGATGGAAACAAACATGATGGAAACAAACATGATGGAAACATGATGGAAACAAACATGATGGAAACAAACATGATGGAAACAAACATGATGGAAACATGATGGAAACAAACATGATGGAAACAAACATGATGGAAACATGATGGAAACAAACATGATGTAAACAAACATGATGGAAACAAACATGATGGAAACAAACATGATGGAAACATGATGGAAACAAACATGATGGAAACAAACATGATGGAAACAAACATGATGGAAACAAACATGATGGAAACAAACATGATGGAAACAAACATGATGGAAACAAACATGATGGAAACAAACATGATGTAAACAAACATGATGGAAACAAACATGATGTAAACAAACATGATGGAAACAAACATGATGTAAACAAACATGATGGAAACATGATGGAAACATGATGGAAACATGATGGAAACATGATGGAAACATGATGGAAACATGATGGAAACATGATGGAAACAAACATGATGGAAACAAACATGATGTAAACAAACATGATGGAAACATGATAGAAACATGATGGAAACATGATGGAAACATGATGGAAACATGATGGAAACAAACATGATGTAAACAAACATGATGTAAACAAACATGATGTAAACAAACATGATGTAAACAAACATGATGTAAACAAACATGATGGAAACAAACATGATGGAAACAAACATGATGGAAACATGATGGAAACAAACATGATGGAAACAAACATGATGGAAACATGATGGAAACAAACATGATGTAAACAAACATGATGGAAACAAACATGATGGAAACAAACATGATGGAAACAAACATGATGGAAACAAACATGATGGAAACAAACATGATGGAAACAAACATGATGGAAACAAACATGATGGAAACAAACATGATGGAAACAAACATGATGGAAACAAACATGATGGAAACATGATGGAAACATGATGGAAACAAACATGATGGAAACAAACATGATGGAAACAAACATGATGGAAACAAACATGATGGAAACATGATGGAAACAAACATGATGTAAACAAACATGATGTAAACAAACATGATGGAAACAAACATGATGGAAACAAACATGATGGAAACATGATGTAAACATGATGGAAACAAACATGATGGAAACAAACATGATGGAAACAAACATGATGGAAACAAACATGATGGAAACATGATGTAAACAAACATGATGTAAACAAACATGATGTAAACAAACATGATGGAAACATGATGGAAACAAACATGATGGAAACAAACATGATGGAAACAAACATGATGGAAACAAACATGATGGAAACAAACATGATGGAAACAAACATGATGGAAACAAACATGATGGAAACAAACATGATGGAAACATGATGGAAACAAACATGATGGAAACAAACATGATGTAAACAAACATGATGGAAACAAACATGATGGAAACATGATGGAAACATGATGGAAACATGATGGAAACAAACATGATGGAAACATGATGGAAACAAACATGATGGAAACATGATGGAAACATGATGGAAACATGATGGAAACATGATGGAAACATGATGGAAACATGATGGAAACATGATGGAAACATGATGGAAACATGATGGAAACAAACATGATGTAAACAAACATGATGGAAACAAACATGATGGAAACATGATGGAAACATGATGGAAACATGATGGAAACAAACATGATGGAAACATGATGGAAACATGATGGAAACAAACATGATGGAAACAAACATGATGGAAACAAACATGATGGAAACAAACATGATGGAAACAAACATGATGGAAACAAACATGATGGAAACAAACATGATGGAAACAAACATGATGGAAACATGATGGAAACAAACATGATGGAAACATGATGGAAACAAACATGATGTAAACAAACATGATGGAAACAAACATGATGGAAACAAACATGATGTAAACAAACATGATGTAAACAAACATGATGGAAACAAACATGATGGAAACAAACATGATGGAAACAAACATGATGTAAACAAACATGATGGAAACAAACATGATGGAAACAAACATGATGGAAACATGATGGAAACAAACATGATGGAAACAAACATGATGTAAACAAACATGATGGAAACAAACATGATGGAAACAAACATGATGTAAACAAACATGATGGAAACAAACATGATGGAAACAAACATGATGTAAACAAACATGATGTAAACAAACATGATGGAAACAAACATGATGGAAACAAACATGATGGAAACAAACATGATGGAAACATGATGGAAACATGATGGAAACAAACATGATGGAAACAAACATGATGGAAACAAACATGATGGAAACAAACATGATGTAAACAAACATGATGGAAACAAACATGATGGAAACAAACATGATGTAAACAAACATGATGGAAACAAACATGATGGAAACAAACATGATGGAAACAAACATGATGTAAACAAACATGATGGAAACAAACATGATGGAAACAAACATGATGTAAACAAACATGATGGAAACAAACATGATGTAAACAAACATGATGTAAACAAACATGATGGAAACAAACATGATGGAAACAAACATGATGGAAACAAACATGATGGAAACAAACATGATGTAAACAAACATGATGGAAACAAACATGATGGAAACAAACATGATGTAAACAAACATGATGTAAACAAACATGATGGAAACAAACATGATGGAAACAAACATGATGGAAACATGATGGAAACAAACATGATGGAAACAAACATGATGGAAACAAACATGATGGAAACAAACATGATGGAAACATGATGGAAACAAACATGATGTAAACAAACATGATGTAAACAAACATGATGGAAACAAACATGATGGAAACAAACATGATGGAAACAAACATGATGGAAACAAACATGATGGAAACAAACATGATGGAAACAAACATGATGTAAACAAACATGATGTAAACAAACATGATGGAAACAAACATGATGTAAACAAACATGATGTAAACAAACATGATGGAAACAAACATGATGGAAACAAACATGATGTAAACAAACATGATGGAAACAAACATGATGGAAACAAACATGATGTAAACAAACATGATGTAAACATGATGGAAACATGATGGAAACATGATGGAAACAAACATGATGTAAACAAACATGATGGAAACAAACATGATGGAAACAAACATGATGTAAACAAACATGATGGAAACAAACATGATGGAAACAAACATGATGGAAACAAACATGATGGAAACAAACATGATGGAAACAAACATGATGGAAACAAACATGATGGAAACAAACATGATGGAAACAAACATGATGTAAACAAACATGATGGAAACAAACATGATGGAAACAAACATGATGTAAACAAACATGATGGAAACAAACATGATGGAAACAAACATGATGGAAACAAACATGATGGAAACAAACATGATGGAAACAAACATGATGGAAACAAACATGATGGAAACAAACATGATGGAAACATGATGGAAACAAACATGATGGAAACAAACATGATGTAAACAAACATGATGGAAACAAACATGATGGAAACAAACATGATGGAAACAAACATGATGGAAACAAACATGATGGAAACAAACATGATGGAAACAAACATGATGGAAACAAACATGATGTAAACAAACATGATGGAAACATGATGGAAACAAACATGATGGAAACAAACATGATGGAAACAAACATGATGGAAACATGATGGAAACAAACATGATGGAAACATGATGGAAACAAACATGATGGAAACAAACATGATGGAAACAAACATGATGGAAACAAACATGATGGAAACATGATGGAAACAAACATGATGTAAACAAACATGATGTAAACATGATGGAAACAAACATGATGGAAACAAACATGATGGAAACAAACATGATGGAAACAAACATGATGGAAACAAACATGATGGAAACATGATGGAAACAAACATGATGGAAACAAACATGATGGAAACAAACATGATGTAAACAAACATGATGTAAACAAACATGATGGAAACAAACATGATGGAAACATGATGGAAACAAACATGATGTAAACAAACATGATGTAAACATGATGGAAACAAACATGATGGAAACAAACATGATGTAAACAAACATGATGGAAACAAACATGATGTAAACAAACATGATGGAAACAAACATGATGTAAACAAACATGATGGAAACAAACATGATGTAAACAAACATGATGTAAACAAACATGATGGAAACAAACATGATGGAAACAAACATGATGGAAACAAACATGATGGAAACAAACATGATGGAAACAAACATGATGGAAACAAACATGATGTAAACAAACATGATGTAAACAAACATGATGGAAACAAACATGATGTAAACAAACATGATGTAAACAAACATGATGGAAACAAACATGATGGAAACAAACATGATGTAAACAAACATGATGGAAACAAACATGATGGAAACAAACATGATGTAAACAAACATGATGTAAACATGATGGAAACATGATGGAAACATGATGGAAACAAACATGATGTAAACAAACATGATGGAAACAAACATGATGGAAACAAACATGATGTAAACAAACATGATGGAAACAAACATGATGGAAACAAACATGATGGAAACAAACATGATGGAAACAAACATGATGGAAACAAACATGATGGAAACAAACATGATGGAAACAAACATGATGGAAACAAACATGATGGAAACAAACATGATGGAAACAAACATGATGGAAACAAACATGATGGAAACAAACATGATGTAAACATGATGGAAACAAACATGATGGAAACAAACATGATGGAAACAAACATGATGGAAACAAACATGATGGAAACAAACATGATGGAAACAAACATGATGTAAACAAACATGATGGAAACAAACATGATGGAAACAAACATGATGTAAACAAACATGATGGAAACAAACATGATGGAAACAAACATGATGGAAACAAACATGATGGAAACAAACATGATGGAAACAAACATGATGGAAACAAACATGATGGAAACAAACATGATGGAAACATGATGGAAACAAACATGATGGAAACAAACATGATGTAAACAAACATGATGGAAACAAACATGATGGAAACAAACATGATGGAAACAAACATGATGGAAACAAACATGATGGAAACAAACATGATGGAAACAAACATGATGGAAACAAACATGATGTAAACAAACATGATGGAAACATGATGGAAACAAACATGATGGAAACAAACATGATGGAAACAAACATGATGGAAACAAACATGATGGAAACAAACATGATGGAAACATGATGGAAACATGATGGAAACAAACATGATGGAAACAAACATGATGGAAACAAACATGATGGAAACAAACATGATGGAAACATGATGGAAACAAACATGATGTAAACAAACATGATGTAAACAAACATGATGGAAACAAACATGATGGAAACAAACATGATGGAAACAAACATGATGTAAACAAACATGATGGAAACATGATGTAAACAAACATGATGTAAACATGATGGAAACAAACATGATGGAAACAAACATGATGGAAACAAACATGATGGAAACAAACATGATGGAAACATGATGGAAACAAACATGATGGAAACAAACATGATGGAAACAAACATGATGGAAACAAACATGATGGAAACAAACATGATGGAAACAAACATGATGGAAACAAACATGATGGAAACAAACATGATGTAAACAAACATGATGGAAACAAACATGATGGAAACAAACATGATGTAAACAAACATGATGTAAACATGATGGAAACATGATGGAAACATGATGGAAACAAACATGATGTAAACAAACATGATGGAAACAAACATGATGGAAACAAACATGATGTAAACAAACATGATGGAAACAAACATGATGGAAACAAACATGATGTAAACAAACATGATGGAAACAAACATGATGGAAACAAACATGATGGAAACAAACATGATGGAAACAAACATGATGGAAACAAACATGATGGAAACAAACATGATGGAAACAAACATGATGGAAACAAACATGATGGAAACAAACATGATGGAAACAAACATGATGGAAACAAACATGATGGAAACAAACATGATGTAAACATGATGGAAACAAACATGATGGAAACAAACATGATGGAAACAAACATGATGGAAACAAACATGATGTAAACAAACATGATGGAAACAAACATGATGTAAACAAACATGATGGAAACAAACATGATGGAAACAAACATGATGTAAACAAACATGATGGAAACAAACATGATGGAAACAAACATGATGGAAACAAACATGATGGAAACAAACATGATGGAAACAAACATGATGGAAACAAACATGATGGAAACAAACATGATGGAAACATGATGGAAACAAACATGATGGAAACAAACATGATGTAAACAAACATGATGGAAACAAACATGATGGAAACAAACATGATGGAAACAAACATGATGGAAACAAACATGATGGAAACAAACATGATGGAAACAAACATGATGGAAACAAACATGATGTAAACAAACATGATGGAAACATGATGGAAACAAACATGATGGAAACAAACATGATGGAAACAAACATGATGGAAACAAACATGATGGAAACAAACATGATGGAAACATGATGGAAACATGATGGAAACAAACATGATGGAAACAAACATGATGGAAACAAACATGATGGAAACAAACATGATGGAAACATGATGGAAACAAACATGATGTAAACAAACATGATGTAAACAAACATGATGGAAACAAACATGATGGAAACAAACATGATGGAAACAAACATGATGTAAACAAACATGATGGAAACATGATGTAAACAAACATGATGTAAACATGATGGAAACAAACATGATGGAAACAAACATGATGGAAACAAACATGATGGAAACAAACATGATGGAAACATGATGGAAACAAACATGATGGAAACAAACATGATGGAAACAAACATGATGGAAACATGATGGAAACAAACATGATGGAAACAAACATGATGGAAACATGATGGAAACAAACATGATGTAAACAAACATGATGGAAACAAACATGATGGAAACAAACATGATGGAAACATGATGGAAACAAACATGATGGAAACAAACATGATGGAAACAAACATGATGGAAACAAACATGATGGAAACAAACATGATGGAAACAAACATGATGGAAACAAACATGATGGAAACAAACATGATGTAAACAAACATGATGGAAACAAACATGATGTAAACAAACATGATGGAAACAAACATGATGTAAACAAACATGATGGAAACATGATGGAAACAAACATGATGGAAACATGATGGAAACATGATGGAAACATGATGGAAACATGATGGAAACATGATGGAAACAAACATGATGGAAACAAACATGATGTAAACAAACATGATGGAAACATGATGGAAACATGATGGAAACATGATGGAAACATGATGGAAACATGATGGAAACATGATGGAAACAAACATGATGTAAACAAACATGATGTAAACAAACATGATGTAAACAAACATGATGTAAACAAACATGATGTAAACAAACATGATGTAAACAAACATGATGGAAACATGATGGAAACATGATGGAAACAAACATGATGGAAACAAACATGATGGAAACAAACATGATGGAAACAAACATGATGGAAACAAACATGATGGAAACAAACATGATGGAAACAAACATGATGTAAACAAACATGATGGAAACAAACATGATGTAAACAAACATGATGGAAACAAACATGATGTAAACAAACATGATGGAAACATGATGGAAACATGATGGAAACATGATGGAAACATGATGGAAACATGATGGAAACATGATGGAAACATGATGGAAACATGATGGAAACAAACATGATGGAAACAAACATGATGTAAACAAACATGATGGAAACATGATGGAAACATGATGGAAACATGATGGAAACATGATGGAAACATGATGGAAACAAACATGATGTAAACAAACATGATGTAAACAAACATGATGGAAACAAACATGATGTAAACAAACATGATGTAAACAAACATGATGGAAACATGATGGAAACATGATGGAAACAAACATGATGTAAACAAACATGATGGAAACATGATGGAAACAAACATGATGGAAACATGATGTAAACAAACATGATGTGTTTGTGTGTTGATGTTGAATGTTTGTGATAAACTGAAGCATTAAAGCAGCTCGAACAGTTTTACTCATTTTTCACAAAGTTTTCAAAGATGTGGAAAAGGAGTCAGTCCTCGTCCTGCTGATCTGCTCCCATCCACACACTCTCCTCCTCACCTCCACCTGTAGCATACCGGCTAAATGGCAGAAGGTGCTGGAGTTCATCTGTGACTCACAGGTCTGCAGATAATCTGCCCACAGCCGTCGCTGCCATGGCAACACGGACCCTTTTACTCTGCGTGTTGCTGAACTGTCCTCGACAGCAGCAATGATCACGCTCAACCACGTAGAGATCTGCTCCACTGAGTCTGAGAACAAGCTGGAAACACATCACCCAACATGTTGGCCTGGTGACAAAATGTCACCAGGCAAAATGTTTGGTTTAGTTCTACTTCTAGAGGCCGAGGAGCCGTGAATAGTGTCGGAGCGTGAACGGGTCGACGACAATGTGAAGACGATCGAGTGAATCAGTTGTCGAGAAAATGGAAGGACAGGCTGACAGACAGAGACTCCTACATTTCAGTGAGATAACATTCAGAATAAACTCATCTTCAGCTCCAGTAGAGATGCTGCACAGAATTACCGGGCGGATGGATACGCTGTTTATCGTCAAGAAATAGTTCCACCACTTCCCCCTAAAACCCTCAAACTGTTGCTTCTACATTTCTGTCAAAGAAACGAGATTCAACGTGATCATCGGGGAGCTTTAGAGTTTGGACAGAGACACGCTAGCAGTTTCCCCCTACTTCCAGTCTTTATGCTAAGCTAGGCTAGCCACGTCATGACTCCAGCTCCCTACAAAACGCACAGGAAGGTGTATATCTAAAAATTAAAGAATTGTTCCTTCGAGGTTTTGATTTTCCTTTTGAACGTCCGATATAATATGTAGCGACTAAAACAAAATCATTTTCTAAATACATTTTTGTCACATTTCCCCATTTTTCTTTGTACATTTTCTTCACATTTCTTATGAATTCATCAACATTTGTAAAGATATTTTTCACACATTTTCTACTTTTGTCAAACATTTGTGGACAAGGAGTCAATGAACATCACTGTTGATTTGCTCTGACCCAAAGGCCTCTTCACCTCCACATGTCGCTCCGCTTATGTTTCATCACTCGTCTTCATCACTGTCTCCTCTGTGTATCGATGACATTTCAACAGGAAGTGGACGCGACCCCTTCAGGTTCTTCTTCTCAATTATTCAACAGAAAAACATCTAAATATTAAAAAGCTCACCATGTGCAGAGGAGCAGTCACTCTGACTCGTAACTGAAGGCTCAGCAGGTTTTCCTGTGTGAGTTTTTATGACCCATAAGTCTTGTGTGATCTGTAACTTAAACTCTGTGTTGGTTCAACATGTTTTCACAAAGTGTTGTTTTCTACTATTGTAGAACATCTTCCTGATGCTGCTTGAAAAGCAACATTCACTCTGAGACTAAGAGGAGTTTGAATATTTAAATGTGAGTCCTGTCTCTTTATGTTCTCCATAGTCAGCAGAAACCAACAGATTTCACTCCTCGTCTCACACCAGAAGTTCATTTCACTGATTTTATTGAAGAGTCTGGTGTTGTGTTCACTGACCGCTGTTTCTCCGGTTGGATAAACTATGTTTTGTCATCAGGATTCTGAAATCTAAGATTCTGAAGAGTGAAGTCGATGCTTCACGTGTTAAAGCTGCATTCTCTCTAGTGTCCACCAGGGGGCGACTCCTCTGGTTGTATAGAAGTCTATGAGAAAATGACTCTACTTCTCTCTTGATTTATTACCTCAGTAAACATTGTGAACATGAGTTTATGGTCTCAGTCTTTTATCCCACATTTATATTAGCATGTCATCAATGTCAAAAAATGTGAATCATAAAACTCACAGATGAGCTCAAACACCAAACAGAGCGGCCGATTGAATTCGGTTCCACTTTTGTTCACATGCTTGTAAAACAGATATATTTATTATACACAGATATGTAAATCGAACAGACTGTTTCTTTAAAGGAAGTTGTAAAAAGTGACTCCTGAACCGCTGAGATCATTACAGTTAGAGCACTTTGCTGATTGTGCTTTTGAAATGTTTAATAAATGAGTTTGTTCTCCTCTATGAACTCGCCTCCTGCTGGGCTTTATGTAAGCTATTTTACACAAATCATCCATTGAGAATGATTTATAAATACCTTTTAGAGAGGAAGTGAACCTCTTGCAGAGCCGTTCTCCATGTAGGTGTGGAAACAGGGTTCTCCTCGTTGGTCGGCCCAGTGTTAACCAGACAGAACCACCTTAGCTTCAATGCTAACGATGCTAATGTTGCATCAGAAGTGGAAGCCGTATTGAGAAGTGTAGCAATAGTCTGTTGCAAGTAAAAGTATCAAAACACACTATCAAAATGAAAAGTACTCTTTATGCAGAATGCAATATTATATGATATATTGTGTTAAAATAAGTGATGCATTAATGTGTTTATCACTTTACTGTCGCAGCAGGTAAAGATGGAGCTCATTTTAAGCACATTATTTACTTTATTGACTACAGCAGCGACTCAAGAACACAGCACCTTGAACATGTTGGAGGTTAAAGGTCATAGATCATGTCAAAGATGGCAGCATGTGAGCGTTTGCCTGAGAGGAGAAGAAACTGCGTTTCTCTGAACTGAAGCTTGTTTGTGTTCCTCAGATGAACCAGAACAATAAATAAACCAGAAGCCTGTGTGGTCTGGTGACAGAGCCGCCATGCGGTGCGGCTGCGGCTGCGGCTGCGGCTCACTAACCTGCACCTCACACTGAAACTACAAGCTGAACACCACGAGTAGGGGAAGTATTCAGGTCCTTTACTGCAGTAAACGTACTTAATACTGCACTGTGAAAATACTCCACTACGAGTACAAATCCTGCATTCAAAACCTTAATGAAGTAAAAGTCTGTAAATGTAGTTAAAGGACAGGAAGGGGATAAAGAAGTGTCATCTGGAGAACCAGAGTTCTCTCTGACATGAAGGGTAGTAAGTGTAAAGTAGTAGAAAAATGGAAATACTCAAGTAAAGTACTTGAATGTGTACTTAAGTACGGTACTTGAGTAAATGTAAACTCTTCTGCTGAGTTTTATCTGAAAGCTCAACTCCGAGTTTTAGTTCAGAAACTGCTGCAGGTTTCATTTCCTGTGTGTGTGTGTGTGAGTATAAGTGTGTGTGTGTGTGGTGTGTGTGTGTGTGGTGCGTGGTGTGTGTGTGTGTCACCACTTTGTGGCCACAGGATGTTGTTAGAAGTGTGAGCTGTGGCTCTCTACGTTTAGAGAGATCAACGTCGCTGCAGGTTAAACCTTTTGATTTGTTATAAGACAATAAATGATTTGACAGCGTTCAGTGACTACGACTCCCATGAGGCCTTGCTGTTCTCTCCTCCAGTTCAGTCAGTAAATTATTCACGAGAGCAGTTTTAGTGAAACATTCAGACGAATCATGCAGCTGCTCACAACTGTGACTCATCGTATTTCAGCAGATCACCTTTAATAAATAAATATGTAATCAGGATGCGTGAAGGAAACACTGACAAACAATCAAATAATCATATGTAATAATCATAATAATAATAATAATATGATCATAATCATTTCCAATTTCCAAAGAGTCTGAAAACACTAAAACTTACTTCCATTTATTCTACAACTAGATAGATAGATAGATAGATAGATGTAAACTTTATTTATCCCCAGGGGGAAATTCGTTTGTAGCAGCAGCAATTTACAGAGTAAAATATAACATGGAATGCACAATATCTACAGTACAATAAAATACCAGAGCAGATATTGAATTGAAGGAATAGATTAATACAAAATAAAAAATAAGCTAGAATAGAATAGAAAATAGAAAAAAGGGTATACTAACGTGTATTAATAGTGTATTCAGGGTGTGTTTAGTGTGTATTAATTGTGTATTTAGTGTGTATTAATTGTGTACTCATTGTGTATTAATTGTGTACTCATTGTGTACTCATTGTGTACTCATTGTGTACTCATTGTGTATTAATTGTGTACTCATTGTGTACTCATAGTGTACTCATTGTGTACTCAGTGTACTCATTGTGTACTCATTGTGTACTCATTGTGTATTCATTGTGTACTCATTGTGTATTCATTGTGTATTAATTGTGTACTCGTTGTGTACTCGTAGTGTACTCGTCGTGTACTCGTCGTGTACTCGTCGTGTACTCGTCGTGTACTCATCGTGTATTAATTGTGTATTAATCGTGTACTCGTCGTGTACTCATCGTGTATTAATCGTGTACTCGTTGTGTACTCGTTGTGTACTCGTAGTGTACTCGTTGTGTACTCGTAGTGTACTCGTAGTGTACTCGTAGTGTACTCGTTGTGTACTCGTAGTGTACTCGTTGTGTACTCGTAGTGTACTCGTTGTGTACTCGTTGTGTACTCGTTGTGTATAAATAGTGTGTAGAGAAGCGTCCTGACAGCAGCTCTGTGTTGAGAGAACATTCGTGTGTCTGGGTCTCTGGAAGCTTTCAGTGCTGCAGTGTTTCCTGACGGAGACCACGCCTCCTCAGAGCTGTCATCACTCACACATTCCACCAAAATAAAACCAGGAGACACCGGATGTGTGCTTCAAAATAAAGGCACCAAAACACATCAACAAAAACAAGACAGCGTCGGTCTGTGAAGCTGTGTTGTTCAATGTAAAAACGTTTTAAATGTTTTTTTGAATATATATATTCCTATATGTGTAAGAAAAACATATGTATAAACTGTATATTTATAATATTTTATCATTTAATTTTCATATCAATAATAATAATAATAAAATAACAATATATAATAATAAAATAATAATAATAATGATGATAATAATAATATATAATAAAATTTATTTGTACAGTAGTTTTAAAAGAAATAAAGAAATAAAGTAGACTTAACACAGAACGCATGGAACAAGATTAATAATAAAACTCACTGAATCATAGTAATATTAAAATCAGCAATAATCATAATAATATCAATATCAGCAAATTACACATTTGTAATTATCGCGTTGGGTTACTAACTTTCTTCTTCTCTTTTGTGGAGCGCTGTCATTTTAAAACAGGCTTTAAAACATGTAAGGAAGTAAAGGTGGTAAAAGCTGAATTTGAGGATATTAAAGGACGTGAAGATGAAGCACTGAAAGGAGTTGAAGTGGTAGTTAAAAAAATAAGTTCTTTGAAAAACTTTCATTATGAGTCAAACTGTCGAAGCGTCTTCAGCTGACGCCAGGCGACACATTTCTTTGCTATCAAACGATTGTTATTTGACACCGTCAAGTTAAATAAAATGATAACTTTATAAATTCCAGATGATGGTAAAGAAACATTCATAGTTGCAGTATTTTCAAAGTACAATAATAACGTTGCAGCTGAAATAACAACAATATTTTCCTCACACAAATCTGATGTTATATAACCTGAAAGTGCAATACTGTTTATTATTATTATTAATGATGTTTCTTTTACTTTTTTATAATTATATATGGATATAATATTTTATTTTATTTCCAAATGAAGTTTTGGAAGCAATCTAGTAAGTGTATTACTTTATTTATTTTTACAGACTTTAAATGTATCACTTAATTGATAAGAAAAAACTTTGAGATTGTCTTTTATTCTGAAACCTTATGCCGGAAGTCGCCGTGTTTTTCCGGTCTCTCTTGACACGGGTGTAACGCACCGACGGACGGGCCGTTACCAGTTCTGCTGCAGTTTTTTAACTCGTGTAAACATACTAAAATATCCCCGAGCTGTTTACCGGAGCCGTCTACCGTTAAACATGTCGCACACCGTCATCACGACCACGACCACGACGACCAGGACGTCCGGTGACGGAGTCCTGAACCTGGGCTACACCCGGACCATCCCGGGACTGCTGAAGATCGGGCAGATGGTGAGAAACCGTAACCGGACGTTACCCGGGATAACGGAGCGGAACGCGGACTGTGTTCACACCGACTCACCGGGAGGTCGGAGCTCACGTTTACCGTTAAATTCACGGTTATTAGGATGGAGTCTGGTGTTTATTCATGTTTAACTTAAACCACGTGACACACTGACGTAAATAACGTTTCTGCTGTGCAGCGGTGGAGAGTAACGAAGTACATCTACTCAAGTACAAAACTTACTATTACACAATTATATATATGTATATATATACAGTATATGTAGATGTACATATATGTATTTATATGTGTATATATATATATATGCATATGTGTATATGTATATATATACACATATGCACACATGTGTTTTATATTCTGCATTCCAGTGAAGTGATGTCATTTCCTGAACTCACCAGACTGTTCTCGCTCTTATTTATTATTTCTATTATTAATCTTTACTCACGTAAAGCATTATATCCACATTACTCTTCATCATTTATATATATAGTTATATATATATATATATATATATATATATATATATATATAACTATATAGTTATATATATATATATATATATATATATATATAACTATATAGTTATATATATATATATATATATATATATATATATATATATATATAACTATATATAACTATATATATATAAATCATGAAGAGTAATGTGGATATAATGCTTTACGTGAGTAAAGATTAATTACTTACGTAAAGCATTATATCCACATTACTCTTCATGATTTATATATATATAGTTATATATATATATAACTATATATATATATATATATATATATATAGTTATATATATATATAACTATATATATATATATATATATATATAGTTATATATATATATAACTATATATATATATATATATATATATATATATATATATATATATATATATATATATATATATATATATATATATATATAGTTACATTATCTTTACTCACGTAAAGCATTATATCCACATTACTCTTCATGATTCATTCTTCTCTATAAATATTTAGTGAAAGCACCAATAATCAACACTACAACATTGTTGCAGTGTATTGATATATAATATATAATATTGATTTACTCCGCGTCGCACAGCCCATTAATAAACATGAATCAAAGGAACAGAGTTGTGTTTAATGAGCCTAAATAACATCCCATAATATTATCCTAAATCTATGTTACACTCCTAAATATGACACGCGTCCGAACTTTCACAAGATTAATTCTGATTGTTTGTATTCTAACGTCTGTTTTTACAGTTTAAATACTGATTATTTAGAATATTCCACATGGTGAGTGTGTGTCACTGCCCATCAGCATGGTGTCTGTACCCTGTTGTAGAAGAAGACCTTTCTGAAGGCAGGTCTCTGACGGTTGAATGGACTCACAGTGTTCGAAGAGGTGAAACGTGATTGTGTCTCCTCTCAGATCGCCCTGCTCGTGGCCTTCCTCTGCGTCCACTGTGCTCGCGGTTGGCCCAGCTGGGCGGCGTTCCAATACTTCGAGGTGGTGACGCTGTGGTTCCTCATCGCCTTCCTCATCTTCTTCCTCATGCACCTGTTCAGGCTGCAGGCCAAGATGCCGTGCATCAACTGGCCGCTGACGGTGAGCAGGAATAAACACATTACAGCTCTTTATGAAACATGTTGATCTCCTTTACAATCTGACTTCTGTACCTGAACAGGCCTCACGTACCTTTAGGGTTAAATAAAGAAGGAAGGAAGTATCACTTCCTGTTATTGTTCATTTAAATCTGAGGATATATCGACTCACATTGTGACTGTATGTGGGAGGGATTAAAGTGATTCACTCTGCCTCTGATTGGATGTACCCTTCCAGGCGTTGCTCCTTTACATTAGAATATAATAGACTGTATACTATCTTGATCCCTTTAAGGGGGAAATTTGTCTCTGCATTTGACCCATCCCTGTATAGAGGGAGCAGTGGGCGCCATTGATCGGCGCCCGGGGAGCCGGGGGTTCAGTGTATTGCTCAGGTACACTTCGACACGTGACACGTCCCAGTCGGGGATCGAACCGTTGACCTTCCGGTTCCCAGACGACCTCTTAAGTGCGTCATATTGCGCCACGGTCGCCCCCATCATAGCTTAGCTATGATGCTAACCGGCGCTATGAACTAGACCGGCCCAGGAGCAGAGTTTTCGTTGCCGTAGTCCGGGAATGGCCTTTTAAGCCTTTAAA
Organism: Ophthalmolycus amberensis; assembly: GCA_024529925.1. NCBI lineage: Eukaryota > Metazoa > Chordata > Actinopteri > Perciformes > Zoarcidae > Ophthalmolycus > Ophthalmolycus amberensis. The sequence goes on along the minus strand of JAFEUB010001435.1, from coordinate 505,174 downwards.
CACATTTATGTCTGAAGACTTCTTTTGATTTTAAAGATAAATATTGTATTGTTATTATATATCCGAGTCTCTCATTAAACCCTCGTCTGCTGTTTCAGGAGTTCTTTCATTACTCCGTCGGGACCGTCCTCATCGTCATCGCCTCCATCGTCGCTGCTGTGAAGTGTGGAGGAGTTTCAGCGCTGGTGGCCGGATCGGTACGTTAAAGAGACTCACGACGAGGAAAAGCTGCATTCTCTCTAGTGTCCACCAGGGGGCGACTCCTCTGGTGGTATAAATATGTCCAAATATGGCCACCTCTCTTCATTTGTTACAAACAAAACAACATGGCGACGAAGAAGAGTGAAGTCACGACGACTACGTCCACTTCTTATAAACAATCTGTTTATTTTAAGACTTTTCTCACACAAAAAGTAACTTCAGTTAAGTGTCCTTCCTTCCTTTCTCCCTTCCTTCTAATTTTCCCTCCATCCTTCCTTCCATCCTTCTATCCTTCCTGCATCCTCCCTTTCTTCCCTCCATCTTTTATTTCTCCTTTCCCTCTCTCCCTCCTCCATTCATTCCTTCCTTCCCTCCTTCCCTTGCTCCTCCCTTCCTTCCCTCAGTCTAGAGTAGACGGTGATGTTCATGCTAACATGCTAACATGCTAACCTGTTGTGTGTCTGTCTGCAGGTGTTTGGCTTCATAGCGACCTTCCTGATGGCCGTTAGTTTGTGGACGTCTTACAGTGTGACCTGCGGCTCCCATCAGACCGGTACGTCTGGTTTTATATGTATTTTATATTTAATGTGTTGAATGCTATCAATGCTAAAGCTAATCAGCCGTTAAAGAGACGGAGACGAACGAGTGAAAAGCAGAAAATCTGATTATCTGCGTTTCATAACAGGAAGTGATCATCAGACATGTGATTCACATGATGGAGATTATTTCTACTGCAGTGAAGAGAAGGACACTTTAGTGTCTCCTTCTCTTCTCGATCATTCCTTCATCACTTTTTCCTCTGTGATGTTTTTCCTCCCTCCATTCCTCCTTATCTCCTGCACCCTTCAACCCTTCCTATCTGGCCCCCTTCTCATTTTCCTTCCCTTCTCTCTTCCTTCCTACCTTCTGTCTTTTCTTCCTCTATCCCTCCTTCCTTTCTATTTTCTTTCCATCCTTCCTTCTTACCTTCTACCCATCCCTCCCTCCCTTCTTTCCCTCTCCCTTCCCTTCTCTTTTTTCCTGCCATTCTTCCCTCCATCCTTCTTTCCTTCGCTCCATCCTCCTTACATATTTCTATTCTTTGTCCCTCCGTCCTTTCGGTCATCCTTCCTTTGTCCCTTCCTTCCTTCCCTTCCCTTCCATCCGTACTACCTCCCTTCCATTCTTCCCTTCACCCTTCCTTATCGCCATCCTTTATTCTTTCCTTCCCTCCATCCTTCTGTCCTTCCTCCCTCTCTCCATTCTTCCCTCCTTCCTTCCCTCCCTCCATCCTTCATTTGTTTCTCCCTTCCTTTTCTCCATCCCTTCCTACCCTCCTTAACTCCTCCCTCTCTTCCATCCTTCCCTTGCCCCTTCCGTCCTTCCTTCCCTCCATCCATCCATTCTTCATTTCTCCTTTCCTCCTTCCATCCTTCATTCCCTCCTCCCTCTCTTCCATCCATCCCTCATCCCATCCTTCCCTCCATCCTCCCTTCCCTCCATTCCTCCCTCCATCCTTCCCTCCTTCCCTCCAGGTGCAGCAGTGTAAGAAGTGATCCTTCATGAAGGAGCCAGTTGTGCTGTGACGGCAGTTTGCTGTGTCCTGGTTTCTGCCTAGCAACCACCTGGATAATCGACCTGATTGGATTATAACTCACTCTACAGAGGTAATGGAACAGCTGATCCAGGACCAGCTGTTGCTTTACAGTAAACATTTACTTTCCCTCTCAGACTTCCAAAGTCACATTTAAACCATCAATGTATCAACAGATGATGTTTTTAATTTTCCTGCTTATCAAGTATTTAGAGAAGCTTTTTTAGACAAGTTGAAGCAGCGTGAGCTCTAAAAGAACAACGCCCTCTTCCTGTTGTGTGCCATAAAAAAACAAAAATCAATCAAGAAGATTTTCCCGCCAAAATCAGCTGCAGTCGCGAGTCGCCTCTTCTTCGGTGGTTTACAGTTACTAGCTTGATTTGCTCGATTCCTGATCAAATATTTCATCCATTCCAACTTTTTTTATTCTACTTTTTAAATTCAGAAAGCTAAAAGCAGTCTGGACCACGGACGCTTTAATCTCTTTTTTAATAAAATCCCTTTTCTTAAATGCCCACCAATGACAAGATGCACAGTAAAGCCCTGTTAGCCTGCTATGCTAAATTCTGCTAGCGCACAAAAAATATTCTTGTCATTATTCTAGTGTGCTCACAAACATTACCAAGCTAATGTTTTTACAGGAGATAACTTGCATGCTAATGACATAACTCAGGGGCTAATGTGTGCTAAAAAAATATAAAACCAGTAGCATGCTAACGGATTCTGTGAATTGAAACAAAAGTCAACATTAGCATGCTAACAATGCAAACAAACACAAAAATCAAGGAAAAATGCAACATTTGTCTGTAATTAAAAGATAAGTGTGGTCATAATATATATTTTTCCTATTTGTCAACAAATGTGCCGAACCAAACCAACAATTAATTAATCTGCGAACAGGTTTATACCAAAATACCCACTAGAGCACTAAATATGGATTAATCCGCTGCTGAAAATAGTCCCCAATAAAAAATGTGCTATTTCTTCCTGTTTGTCTGATTTGAAAACTCCAGCTGTTTTAGGAAATAACTGATGGAACTATTTATGTTTTTAAAGATTTACGTCTTCAGTAGGAACCAATGGGCTTTGAGCTGAGACAGGAAGTCAAGACAGTAGTGAGGATTTTAATCTGCACATGAGATTTGTTGACAATAAAAATATATAAAAAATGAATAACACCAACAATATCCTTCAAACAGTAATTCCACGACGGGACATTCACGGCTGTCCTTGGTGCTTTAAAAAAAATGAAAATAACAAAAATCTGTTAAATGTTGAATTTAAATTCAATCTGAATTTTCAGAAAGCACATCAGTAGAGTCCGCTTTGAACTAATAACGTGGTTATGATTTCTATGGAGCCTGTCGGGGGTCAAATGGTAAAAACAAAATACCGGAAATCTGTTTGCACGGATCAATACATTTAACGCTCATATTAACACAGGAACAGATTGATAAAGTTTATGAAAAGAAAGATCAATATTTATAAAGAAAACATGGATTTTGGATAGATTGATACGTACACATGGATTAATGATTTATCAAACACACATAGTTTAATCAAATGTATGTATTTATTGATAAAACGTACACAACGGTAAATACATGACAATGTACGGATTGATAAAAGTTTAACCCAGTTTAAAAAACATACATGTGGATTAAAAATGTACACACAGATCAATAAAACATTGTGCAGATTAACTATAAACAACATAAATCAAGATGAAGATACGATTAAGACATGCCTACGGATTAATAAGACCTAAGCATGAGTTAATAACACACATGTACTGATCAACAAAACCAACACACCGATTAGTAAATGTACAAATGGATTAATAAACCGTGAAAAAATAATGAAATATATACGTATGAAACAATTATGGATGAATTTAAACATATGTGAATCATTTAATTGGATATAGGCCTACAGATTAATAAGAAATCTGCACAGATAATATATAAAATACTGAAGTATACGTCTGGCATTCAGATTAAATGGCAAAACTATAATTGATTTGAAAAAAGCTTTATTTAATTGTCATACCAGTTGAATGAAAGCACAATAACTAATAACTGGCGTCAGAAAAATAGTGAAAAACTTTAAATATCCAGCGTAGAAAATAGTTAAGAGTCACTTTGACTGTTAAAGCACAACATATCTCACTTTATCCTCACACGTTGATGTGATTTTCCCATTTGCCTGACTTTGATTTATCAATCTGTGCTCTGTATTTAGTGAGCGTGAACACTTTGTTCATCTATGTGCACAGATTTCCACATATGGTCCTCCAGCTCCGTAGATTTCTGACCAATCAGAGTATCTGAGCACAAATAGAACACAAATGGTTCAAAGTAGTGGATTAAAATGCAGTTTGTCTTTTAGTTCTACAAACATTGCTGATGGACTGAACATTTGATCGCTAAGTGACGAAGCGCACTGCTGCAGACTTTAAAATGAGGTTCTAACCATGTTACGTAACCTATAGCTAGCAAGTTAGCTATAGCTAGTTAGCTAACGAAAGTGGCCATGTTAGCACACAATCAAATAAAAAATCTTAAAACCATAACTGCTAATTTAAGTTCTGTTGTAGCATGTAGCTAGCAAAGCTAATGCTAGCATAACTCGGCCTCCATTGTTGATAATATTATATCGTTTTCCCAAGTTTAGCTCACTAATTTAACTAGTTGACTTCAAATGAACAGGGAAGTTTCATCGATTGAAGATCGATAGTAAGGACTGATAAGGTCTTAACAAAGACAGAAGTTAATATGCTAACCTAGCAACAACTTTGAAACACTGAAATATGTGTAATATGATTCTGCTCATTTTAATTCTGTGCTAGCATTAGCTAACAAGCTAATTCTAGTCTAACATTGTTGATAATATCAACGCAGGCTTGTTTGTTAGCCACGATAACTACCAGTATTGTTACTTAATTTTCTTTTAAACGGAATTACTATTAAGTCAGCAGCTACTCATTTTAACATGTATCTAGTTCAGGGCGTTAGCTGACTCGTAAACATATTTAAATATTAATTAGACTTCTTTCATGCTCTTAAAGTTCACCAGTTAAAAGGAAAAGTTGTGGTTTAGCTCAACCAATCAAATTATTTCTGCAGCTGCAGTGGTTCTACCTCTCGAGTAATGTTTGTAGAATTAAAAGAATCGTGTTTAAATTAAATCGAGCGCGGCCTGTGATCGAGTGGGGAAACTTTCCTGCCATTTCTTCAAAACAACCTCTGGATGATTTGAAGCTGAACTCTGCTTTCACGTCAGAGACGTCCAACCCTCAGATTACTGCCTTACTGTTCATCAGATGCCAAAAAATATCTTAAGTGCGATGCTTTCGGATTTTTACACTGAATGTGTTCCGTTTCCTCTGGAGCAGCTCCGAGTGAAGAATTGAAGGATTCTTGTCCAATCTGATTACAATCGAATGTTTCACTCTGACTATAAACCGTGTGGAAGTTTCGGCTTACGGGACAAAAATTACAACGCGTTTAAATACAGATTATTGTCTTACTTCTGGTGCGTCTCTTAAAGCTCTACACACTGTGTGATAACGATAACGGCGGTCTATCAGCTTCACACTGAGCTACGTGGAATAAAAAGTTGTTGCACGTCAGATGAAAGTAGAACCAAAAAAATGCTAAAATATATTAAGTAATTTAAATAAATTACCAAAGCCTAAACTACGCTGTATAATTCTCTACAGAGAGTTGTCTCTGCTGCCAGTAATAAGCTTAAGTTATTTCACAACGTTTATATTTTACGTGAGCAGACACTTACTTTTTTCTATTTTTTGAAAAGTTTTCCATCAATGGTGCTCAATCCAAAAATGTTTCCATGCCTTATTTTTAAGGTAGTTTAATTCAACAGAAATACGTGAAATGATCACGGCCTCTTAACAGCGCATTTAATGGTGATAGCACGTACGTGATAAAACTAGAGAAACAATTTATCGGCAACAAAATTACGTTTTTAGGGTTTAGCCAACAAAGCGACTTGGTTAGGGTTAGGAAAGAAAAGCTCATGGTTTTGGGTTAAAATAATTACATTTGTACATTTGTAGCCCACTAAATAAAAAATAACTCGACGTTGACTGTTGGTTTTTACGCGGGACACAAACACCGGTCTGCTGGGTGAAAGTTCCGTGTTTTGACCCGTTCGTCCACACTGACCTGCTCCCTACTCGGACTTCTATTAAACCTGAAAAAAGAATTGTGTCGACCACGACAAAAGGATCCAAATTGACTTCCCATTGGTTTTGTTTCCACGGTGCCGGCACAGAATTTTAACACACTACTTGTGCTTGGTGATAATTCAGTGTTATAATTTATCGTTTTACTATGGAATCGTACATCGAGATATCGCGATGCACAATCTCCCGGATAATTGATTAATAATTGATAATAAGCACATTCTAACTCAATATTCTCAGAAAATCACTTGTATTTAATTCACACAGGATTAAACAAATACATCCATGTGATCATTTCGTATAAACCATTTGTATATTGAACTAACAGAAACATGCTACATCTTGATTTGCATATAATATTACACCAGTAACACCTCCACTTGATACGGTGTTAAGAGTTTCGCTCATTTCACGTCTTTCTTTAAAATCAGGCTGGTTTGGTTACGTGATTGTCCGTTCGCCGCGGCTCGCTAGCTTACTATATTTAGCGTAATGAAGAGAAATGTTGGAAACTTGCGCAACTAAATTAGACTGACTATGATTTGGAACCGGTCGGGTCTTGTTTACCAGGTGTGTGGACCCGTGAAAGCTCACAGCAGCAGTCCTAAATATCTCAAACCGGCGGCTAGCGTCGGTGGACGTGTCTCGCAGTGTGATCTGAGAAACACCATCTTTGGATTAAAAGCCAAAGATTTCAACACGTCTTCTCATTGATTGTCAGCTTTCATCACACAGTGTATACGGCTTTCACATCTTATTATAGTCACAACTAATCAAAACAGTTTTCCTACACAGTGAAACATTGCTGCATTGTTTTTTGTTAACCTTGGTTTGTGGTGTTTCACATTATGCTGTTTGTATTTGCTGCTTCACTGTATTTGATCTTTTTGGTGTGGACCAGTTTGACATATGAAGGTTTTATTTCATGATAGATGCACTGATGATAAAAAGGTCTGCTGATAATTAAATGATCAAATCTAATGTAAATGTAAATTTGGGAATTTGTTAAGTATTACTGGACACAAATAATCTTTTAGCTTTAGTCAGCGTGCTTTGATTTGTTTTCAGATTCTATTGATGAACATTTGATATACCGAGTTTTTCCATCAATATCTGCCCAGCATCCAGTTTCAGTATCGAATTTGGGTCATTTTTATATTGGTGCATCCTTTATTGTTTGACCCTATAGTTGGGTTTTATATTGCTGCCTGGACGGTTTTAGTGTGGAACCAAACAAACCAGACTGTTTACATTATATATTTTGCTGTGCATGTATTGTCTTATTCTCACCGTTGCAAAGTGACCTGATGTACGCCTGTAGGATGGTAACTGGTCTGTGGTTTGATGGCTAATACGTATTGATCCAGTACTGTCATGAGACACATTATGATCAGTGAAGGACATGTCATGGAAATCTGCTCAGAGACTTTTCAGATAGATTAGAAGTAACAAAGAGAGACAAAGGTCACCTCCGTTAAAGTAACTTAAACCATGTTTAACCGAAGGCGACGTTGGATTTCTGTCTTGAGTCCATCTGGTTGGTATTGACTTTATTAGAACAGACAATTTGATGTTTCAGGGTTAATACAACACACATTTAAACCCGTAAAATGTCAACCTCAAGGTCTATTCAGTTGCTGTTCTGGACCTTTCGATTGGATCAAACAATCTTCCGATCTTTCCTGAAGACTGTGAGGACTTCAGGAACAGTTTGAATGGATAAAAGAATCAATCTGCTGCGAGAGATCCAGGTTTAAGGTCTAGACTGAACTTTGAAGCTCAACTTTGAAGCTCAACTTTGGGCGTGAAAATACAACAAAACAAACAAACCGAAAAAGGTCTCATTAAAGTCAATAAGAGCCATGTGGAACCAAGATTGATTTCATACACAGTAGTCTGTGTTGATGATAACCTTTCTTAGTCAGAGTATAACGTGTTTTTTTGTACTTTACACCCATCTAGCATCATTTCTAACACCTTAAAAATAACATCGTGTACCATTCGGTGAGTAAGCGATGGTGCAGATGATCAACAACCTCCCAGTGAGTTTGTATTTTCAACATTTTACCCACAACGGATTGTACAAACCTCAAAGTGGCTGAAATGTCAGAGTCCTGTGAGATGTCCATTCACGATTCTGGATCAGCGCTACTAGCTAATGAGCTAAAACATTTTAAAAAACCTCCAGTATCATTGTGAAAACAGGTGAACTCAAACGCCCTAATAGTTCAGATTATTTCGTTTTTCCTCCAAAGTGCCTTAATGTTCTGTTGACGTGTAGACCGGCCTACAGATTAATCTGCTATTTGCAAGCTAAATGGGTTGACTTGGTTTCAGTGAGTGAAATGAACTGAAGACAATGGAACCACATTCAAAATGGCGAGGTGTGTCTTAAGATTTGTGCTCAGGAGGTGGAGAAATGAAGTGCTTTTATTGTGTTTTAGTCCACAGTAGTATTATTATAAGTCACATCACAAAGAGCTCACATTGACTTGTTGTTTTTCTACATTTTTTTTAAAAAGTGTGTTTAATCTACAAGTTGTGATTTGTTGCATGTTGTAAATTAAAAGCTCATTGCACCATTTCTGTCTCTAATTTCAAGTTTGTACTAAATGTGACCAAATGGGTTTATTTAGATTCTGGCATAAAACAACATACATTTCCAAATATACACAAAACCCGGGCGAAATAAATAACACAATCTGGCACAAGACAGAAAATATAAATAGAATAGAACAAACTATGAGTAGAATGTAACACAAGTCACCAAAAATGTAACAATAAAGACCGTTGCGTCTAAATTTAGGTGTTTAGGTTTAACTGTCTCAGATATTACACTTCATACAAAGAGTACATTTTCAAAAAAATATTTAATATCTTAATTTGATCTTCCCTTTCCGGCTGTCTGACTCTGGATGAGAGTCGACAGCATTTGCTGAAGCTTCAGTTAGAGATGACAACAGACGGCATCCTGTCTCTCTCTCTGTCTCTCTGTCTCTGTCTCTCTCTCTCTGTCTCTGTCTCTCTGTCTCTGTCTCTGTCAGCGTACAGGAAAAACTCCCAATTTGTCATATTTACATACAAGTAGAAAGAACAAGGGTCCAAAGATTGAGCCCTGTGGAGCTCCACATGTGATGTAACATTTCTATCTAAACTAAATATTGAGGTCTCAAAGAAACGTCCCTTTTACGACAGTAGTTGTTGTAGTTGTTCCTTCTGCATTTACCGTCACTCATGTTTGAACCAAACAGAAAGAATGAAGCAACGCTTTGTGTTTCATGACTTAAGTGGATTCATCAGGTAATTTAAATATTTTTCCTGCAAAATCTTAAAAAGTCTTTAAATTTTATTTGAAATTGGATGTTCAATATGTCTTTAATGTATTACATTTAATGCCAGTAAGGTATTTAATTTGATCGTCGGAAGCTGAAATTAATTTATACCCTGTCTATTTTGTGGTCACTTTTTACATTTTGTTAAACTCATAAGGTTTTGAGTTGTTTTAACCCCAAATTCCACATTTTTTACAGCTACCTTCCATGAGACTAGAGTACAGTCTGATACTGACCACAGGTTTGAATATCTATATATATCTCTCCTTGTGTTTGTGTGTTCATGTGCAGAGTCAAATATAGATCGTCGTAGGGAGCCGAGGCCACACCCACATGTCACTCAAAGTGGCCACGCCCTCAATAGTGCATACATTAAAACAGGTTCTATAACATTTTTTATTTCACATCAATAATACCGTCATCATTTTATTACAGACTTAAGGCTTGTTAACTGACAGGCACACCTGTAAGTAACTAAATATAACAAATACAAAATGAAATAAAAGACAACAAGCTTGCAAATAATTGCAAATTAAATAAATAATAAAATAAGGAGCATGGCAGATATTGATATTTATTGTGATGTATATAGATGCTTTATAGAGTGAATTATGATGTAGAAGTATGAAATAAATCACAAGTTTCAGAGGTGAGACTTTGTTAAAAGTAAATGTTCACTATTGAGACTTTACTGTGACACACACACACACACACTACAGAGAGAGAGTGTGTGTGTGTGTGTGTGTGTGTCTGTTTGGCTGAAGGAGGGGAATGCATGATGGGAAGTATGAGTCATGGCTGCCTCTCCCTCGAGTCCGCTTCATCTCCTGAACTCAGCAGCTGGTCTGCTGCTCCCACATT
>JAFEUB010001435.1:485000-487500 GCA_024529925.1 Ophthalmolycus amberensis | reverse complement strand
GTGACCCTCTGAGGACTCCAGGTCCCAGCAGCATGCTGTGACCCTCTGAGGACTCAACAGGCGGAGCAGGAGCATCCTGAACTCCTGACTCTACAGATCATTTTCCAGATCTAGGATTAAGTACAGAGCTGAATGAACTCAACGCTCCTTGCACATATTGTGAAAAGAAACTATTTTGATTGTTTTTTGGTTTGTTTTTGTTGTGAAGAGTTGCTTCTAATCCATTGCCACGGCAACGATGTTTTGTTTGTTCATATTGTTTGAAGCAAAATAAAGGTTTTTCTAAAAATCAAAAAAAGGATCTCTCTCTCTCTCTCTCTCTCTCTGTCTGTCTCTCTGTCTCTCTCTCTCTGTCGCGAGAGAGAGGTGTGTGTGTCTGTCTGTCTGTGTGTGTGTGTGTGTGTGTGTGTGTGTGTGTGTGTGTGTGTCTGCTGGGTGATCCATCACTGAGCCTCAACACCTCACATCCCACTTCATGTTGTGTCACAGTGATGATTTATTCACTTCCTGTTTGCCGTCTCCTGCTCAGCGTGGAGGCGGAGCTTGGAGGCAGATCTGCTCCCCGTGAGCAACTAAAAGTCTCAGAAAGTGTTGAGGACAGAATATAGAGAGAAGAAGAAGGACACTGAACCCCGGAGGACGAGCACAGTGAGACAAACGTCTTCATCACTCCCTACAATATGTACCTCAGAGGTAGTACAGTACAAAATACAATATGTACCTCTGAGATGTAGTACAGTACAAAATACAATAAGTACCTCTGAGATATAGTACAGTACAAAATACAATATGTACCTCTGAGATGTAGTACAGTACAAAATACAATATGTACCTCTGAGATATAGTACAGTACAAAATACAATATGTACCTCTGAGATATAGTACAGTACAAAATACAATATGTACCTCTGAGAGGTAGTACAATACAAAGTACAATATGTACCTCTGAGAGGTAGTACAGTACAAAATACAATATGTACCTCTGAGATGTAGTACAGTACAAAATACAATAAGTACCTCTGAGATGTAGTACAGTACAAAATACAATAAGTACCTCTGAGATATAGTACAGTACAAAATACAATATGTACCTCTGAGATGTAGTACAGTACAAAATACAATAAGTACCTCTGAGATATAGTACAGTACAAAATACAATATGTACCTCTGAGATGTAGTACAGTACAAAATACAATAAGTACCTCTGAGATATAGTACAGTACAAAATACAATATGTACCTCTGAGATGTAGTACAGTGAAAAGTACACTATGTACCTCTGAGATGTAGTACAGTATAAAGTACAATATGTACCTCTGAGATATAGCACAGTACAAAATACAATATGTACCTCTGAGAGGTAGTACAGTACAAAGTACAATATGTACCTCTGAGAGGTAGTACAGTACAAAGTACATTATGTACCTCTGAGATGAAGTACAGTCTACAGTATAGTCTAAAGCAGAGGACAACAGACAATGTTGATGTTGGCATTGGTTTCAGCTGACAAGGTGTTTATTAATGTCAGTGGCACGGCCGCCCTACTCACTGTACCTTACACATGTTTAACATAACAACATGAATATATGAACCTGTGTATTATTAGAATAGCTTAGTATTGAATGCACAATAAAGAGGTATGTTTATCCATGGCACTAGGCCCATTTAATATAAAACACAATGTTATAGAATATATGTAGTTGGGGTCCCTGCTCCATCTCTCTATCAGTTTGGGGGTCCTTGGCCTGAAACACATTGAAGACCTCTGGTCTAGAGTCGAGAGTGTTGAGTCGTCCGTCAGCTGCTCGTGACTCGTCCCATTAACGCTCCTCTGACGCCTTGAAGTCCGTCACCTCGTGTTGAGACACTCTGAGGCAGCAGAAGGTCACAAGTCTCTGAAACCGTCAGATCAACGAGTCCAAACAGGAAGTGACAGCTCGCACCTTTGGGTCTTTGTCGAAAGCCAAAGAGGCTGCTGGGAAAATCTGATTCGCAGCCAAAAAACTTCAGTCGATTCAAGTCGTCGCTAAGATCCGCCTCTCTCTTTCCGGCTCTCTGTTGCTATGCAACTAAAGTGAAAGCCCGTTTGGAAGCGTGACTCTCTGAGCAGAGCTGAGATGTTTCTGAGTGTTATCTGCGAGATATTAAAAAAAAAGCTCAAGCTGAGCTGTCGGCAGCTCCTGACTCTGAGAGAGCCGGGAGGATTTCAACCTGCAACCACAGAGACGCCACAGCTGCGACTCTACAACCACAGAAGAAGAAGAGGGCTGACAGAAACAGGAAGGTTTCAGGTTTTAACCAGGCGGCAACCTCCGGTTCTTTAAAGTTCTTCAAAGCTTCACGTGTTAAAGCTGCATTCTCTCTAGTGTCCACCAGGGGGCGACTCCTCTGGTTGTATAGAAGTCTATGAGAAAATGACTCTACTTCTCTCTTGATTTATTACCTCAGTAATAAACTCATTGTAAACATGAGTTTATGTCTCAATCTCTAGTTTCAAGTCT
>JAFEUB010001435.1:450000-482500 GCA_024529925.1 Ophthalmolycus amberensis | reverse complement strand
GAGCTGCTAAACTGAACCAGTGGTTGGCTGCTAAACTAAACCAGTGGTTGAGCTGTTAAACTGAACCAGTGGTTGAGCTGTTAAACTGAACCAGTGGTTGAGCTGTTAAACTGAACCAGTGGTTGAGCTGTTAAACTGAACCAGTGGTTGAGCTGTTAAACTAAAGAGCTAACTTTAACAGATGTAGTTTAGCTACCAAAGCACTATTTTAACGACTAAACTGAACTGTTCAGTAACCTAAAGCGGGTCAACGATGGATACTAAACTGAACTGATAGCTAACCTGAACCAAATCAATTCAGCATTAGCTGCTAAACTGAACCGTTTTAACCTAAATCATCGGAGTTTAGCAGCTATATATAGTTTGCTAGCAGTTTCATTGGACCGTCACTCATTTAATATTACATTCAGTTAAATTTCCTGTCATAAAATCGAATGCATGCGTCATATTTCAGCAGGAAACATCCGCAGCTTGACTCTCCGGTGCTCTGAAGCTGAAGCTTTAAGAGGCTCTGTGCTAATAACACCAGAGCCTCCATCTCACCTGCTGACCTGCTCCCCAATTTATCCTGAGGAGGAGGAGGAGCAGCTGATGAACTCCCTCAGGAGGAGGAGGAGCAGCATGTGCTACTATTGGCGTCGCACACGCTACTATTGGCGTCGCACACGCTACTATTGGCGTCGCACACGCTACTATTGGCGTCGCACACGCTACTGTTGGCGTCGCACACGCTACTATTGGCGTCGCACACGCTACTATTGGCATCGCACACGCTACTGTTGGCGTCGCACACGCTACTATTGGCATCGCACACGCTACTGTTGGCGTCGCACACGTTACGGTTGGCGTCGCAAACGCTACTATTGGCGTCGCACACGTTACTGTTGGCGTCGAACACGTTACTGTTGCCGTCGCACACGTTACTGTTGACGTCGCACACGTTACTGTTGGCGTCGCACACGCTACTGTTGCCGTCGCACACGCTACTGTTGGCGTCGCACACGCTACTGTTGGCGTCGCAAACGCTACTATTGGCGTCGCACACGCTACCATTGGCGTCGCACCCGTTACCATTGGCGTCGCACACGCTACCATTGGCGTCGCACACGTTACTATTGGCGTCGCACACGTTACTATTGGCGTCGCACACGCTACTATTGGCGTCGCACACGCTACTATTGGCGTCGCACACGCTACTGTTGGCGTCGCACACGTTACTGTTGGCGTCGCACACGCTACTATTGCCGTCGCACACGGTACTATTGGCGTCGCACACGTTACTATTGGCGTCGCACACGCTACTGTTGGCGTCGCACACGTTACTGTTGGCGTCGCAAACGCTACTATTGGCGTCGCAAACGCTACTATTGGCGTCGCACACGCTTCTATTGGCGTCGCACCCTGTTACTATTGGCGTCGCACACGCTACTATTGGCGTCGCACACGTTACTATTGGCGTCGCACATGCTACTATTGGCGTCGCACACGGTACTATTGGCGTCGCACACGTTACTATTGGCGTCGCACACGCTGCTATTGGCATCGCACACGTTGCTATTGCCGTCGCACACGCTGCTATTGGCGTCGCACACGCTACTATTGGCGTCGCACACGTTACTATTGGCGTCGCACACGCTACTATTGGCGTCGCACACGTTACTATTGGCGTCGCACACGCTACTATTGGCGTCGCACACGCTACTATTGGCATCGCACACGTTACTATTGGCGTCGCACGCGCTACTATTGCCGTCGCACACGTTACTATTGGCGTCCCACACGCTACTATTGGCGTCGCACAAGCTACTATTGGCGTCGCACACGCTACTATTGGCGTCGCACACGTTACTATTGGCGTCGCACACGCTACTATTGGCGTCGCACACGCTACTATTGGCATCGCACACGTTACTATTGGCGTCGCACACGCTACTATTGGCGTCGCACACGTTACTATTGGCGTCGCATACGCTACTATTGGCGTCGCACACGTTACTATTGGCGTCGCACACGCTACTATTGGCGTCGCACACGCTACTATTGGCGTCGCACACGTTACTGTTGGTTCCACAATAAGGTCTTAGACGTTAAGTACAATATTTTGAAATAAACCCACGTGTTGATACAACACAGGGTTCAGCTGTGGCAGTGAAGGACTCTGCAGAAAACATTTACGCACTTGAAAAGCTGACTGACTAGCCCGACTTGCTACTGTGTGAAATGACATTTGTGCATCGAACTACATGGCAAAGACACGTCATGCAGAAATCTGCTCTAACTGCATTTATGACTTGGTGAAAGACCAGTCTTCCTTCATAAAGTGATTTGTGAGACATCCATCTATCTTCTGCTTCTTATCGGGGGGTCGGGTTTGCGGTGCCAGCAGGCTAAGAAAGTCATTCCAGACCCTCCATCTCCCCAGCAGCGTCTTCCAGCTCCTGCTGGAGGACCCTGAGGCGTTCCCAGACCAGATATCTAATCCCTCCAGCGTGTTCTGGGTTTACTTCCTACCAGTGTCCGGGAAAACCTACATCGAAAGCTTTGCCCTCTGGCTGAGCTCTCTCTTCCCCCTCAGCGACACGTAAATACTGCCGACGGCTGCCGATCACGCTCCATGTTAGCCTCACCCATGAACAAGATACTTGAACTCCTTTACTTGGGACAGAGCGGCTTACATGCAGATAGCACATGATTGCCAGTGTTTGAGAGTCCTGCAGTCTCCTGCATGAGTTTGTTTTATTAAGTCAAAATGTGTCGAAATAAACACGAAAGGAAACAACCTTATTGTTCCTATAGGGTCCCATGTTCTTGATATAAAGTAACATCAGAGATCGGTTAGTCTCTGCAGGTCAAACAGCTGAAGAATGAAGGAGATGGACGTTTCAATAGCTGTTTGAGCGGTGAAAATCCTTTCAGCCACCGAGATATCAATGGGTCAAAGTCAAGAAAACTGTGTAACGTTTCAAGGGGTTCTCTGCTGGAGAACGGTGTGCAACAAAACAAAACTAGCAGCTAAAAGAGGCGAAAAGAGCTCCGCAGATTTAGAACAAAACAGTTTCTCTGCTCAGTGTTGCCCCCCCCAAAAACACATCCATCATTTCTGTTATGATCTTGAGGTGAAAGAAGAGAAAATGAAGCAACAATATGAAATGGAACCCCCCCCCCCCACCTCTCCGTGTTTCCACCTTTTCATTATATTTCTTTTCATCTCACGTCGTCTTGATTACAGGAGCTTCTGTCTTCATCCTCTCTCCACTAATGACTCTCACACCGCCTTCCTTCCCTCGTCCCTCCTCCCTCGTGGTCCTCCCCCCCCCCCCCCCCAGTTATCGGCAACGTGGCCTGAAGCTTTAAATCCCCTCCTCCTCTCAGCTTTACTCATTTCTCAGCTGGTAACTGTGTTTTTTTCCTTTATTGCGTTTGGTCACCAGTATAAATACGAACAGGCAAAAAGCTGCAGCAGCTCTGAGGATTCTCTTATAAAATCAAACCATATATAGATATATATATACTGTATATATATATAAAAATAAAAAAGACTATCTGCACACACACACACACGCACACTCTGAAATATGAGCTTTGTCCAATCAAAGAGCTCAAGCACTCGGAGACCCTCAGAGCTATGGTTTCTAGTCAGACCATTACCCACAATCCCCTGCAGAGCTGTGGAGGACTCGGGGGTTTCACTGTAGTCCATTGGGGAAGAGAGCGGATGAAGAAATTGAGCCTGGTTCTGAAAGACAAAATGCATGCATGATGTTTACTTATTCAGCAGATTAAATGGTTTCTATTTCTTTTGTAGAGAATTCAAGAATCTCAACTCCTGAGATGCTTTCGGGGCTTCTTTCCTTCAATACAACTTTGAAAAATAAGATTTAACAATATCTAGAGAGACGAAGTAAAACCTGAACTTCCAGAATTAAGAAACGTCATTAAAAACCTTTACTTTACTGCACACAGATGGAAGAAATCTGCTGCCCCAAGAACCATTAAATACAGATTTAAAAAGCTCCCGTTCCTCTGACTGATTGTTTCTTTACTGCAGTTTTATTTCCTTTGCTGCATTTGGGGAAACTTTCAATTTATTACTGCACTGTAACTGTATGCCTGGTCTCCTCCTGTGTATTTTATTGAATTTAATCTAATTTTAAAGAATGTTATTCTCGTTTTTATTGTTTATTGTTTCTGAATTGTTCTAATGTTTTTCTTTGCGGGTATAAAGCAGTTTGAATTGGCTGTTTGAAATGTGTGTTTCAATAAAGCTGCCTTGCCTTGAACAAATATGTTTTTCCCATAAACACTAGAGGTTCATGAGAGTCTGTGGTTAGTTCAGGTGTCTGTAATAACAGTAGGATAGTCTAGTGTCTGTGGTTAGTTCAGGTGTCTGTAATAACAGTAGGACAGTATGGTGTCTGTGGTTAGTTCAGGTGTCTGTAATAACAGCAGGACAGTCTGGTGTCTGTGGTTAGTTCAGGTGTCTGTAATAACAGTAGGACAGTCTAGTGTCTGTGGTTAGTTCAGGTGTCTGTAATAACAGTAGGACAGTCTAGTGTCTGTGGTTAGTTCAGGTGTCTGTAATAACAGTAGGACAGTCTAGTGTCTGTGGTTAGTTCAGGTGTCTGTAATAACAGCAGGACAGTCTAGTGTCTGTGGTTAGTTCAGGTGTCTGTAATAACAGTAGGACAGTCTAGTGTCTGTGGTTAGTTCAGGTGTCTGTAATAACAGCAGGACAGTCTAGTGTCTGTGGTTAGTTCAGGTGTCTGTAATAACAGTAGGACAGTCTAGTGTCTGTGGTTAGTTCAGATGTCTGTAATAACAGTAGGACAGTCTAGTGTCTGTGGTTAGTTCAGGTGTCTGTAATAACAGTAGGACAGTCTAGTGTCTGTGGTTAGTTCAGGTGTCTGTAATAACAGTAGGACAGTCTAGTGTCTGTGGTTAGTTCAGGTGTCTGTAATAACAGTAGGACTAGTCTAGTGTCTGTGGTTAGTTCAGGTGTCTGTAATAACAGTAGGACAGTCTAGTGTCTGTGGTTAGTTCAGGTGTCTGTAATAACAGTAGGACAGTCTAGTGTCTGTGGTTAGTTCAGGTGTCTGTAATAACAGTAGGACAGTCTAGTGTCTGTGGTTAGTTCAGGTGTCTGTAATAACAGCAGGACAGTCTAGTGTCTGTGGTTAGTTCAGGTGTCTGTAATAACAGGACAGTCTAGTGTCTATGGTTAGTTCAGGTGTCTGTAATAACAGCAGGACAGTCTAGTGTCTGTGGTTAGTTCAGGTGTCTGTAATAACAGGACAGTCTAGTGTCTGTGGTTAGTTCAGGTGTCTGTAATAACAGGACAGTCTAGTATCTGGGGTTAGTTCAGGTGTCTGTAATAACAGCAGGACAGTCTAGTGTCTGTGGTTAGTTCAGGTGTCTGTAATAACAGGACAGTATAGTGTCTGTGGTTAGTTCAGGTGTCTGTAATAACAGGACAGTCTAGTGTCTGTTGTTAGTTCAGGTGTCTGTAATAACAGTAGGACAGTCTAGTGTCTGTGGCTAGTTCAGGTGTCTGTAATAACAGCAGGACAGTCTAGTGGCTGTGGTTAGTTCAGGTGTCTGTAATAACAGTAGGACAGTCTAGTGTCTGTGGTTAGTTCAGGTGTCTGTAATAACAGTAGGACAGTCTAGTGTCTGTGGTTAGTTCAGGTGTCTGTAATAACAGCAGGACAGTCTAGTGTCTGTGGTTAGTTCAGGTGTCTGTAATAACAGTAGGATAGTCGAGTGTCTGTGGTTAGTTCAGGTGTCTGTAATAACAGTAGGACAGTCTAGTGTCTGTGGTTAGTTCAGGTGTCTGTAATAACAGTAGGACAGTCTAGTGTCTGTGGTTAGTTCAGGTGTCTGTAATAACAGGAGGACAGTCTAGTGTCTGTGGTTAGTTCAGGTGTCTGTAATAACAGTAGGACAGTCTAGTGTCTGTGGTTAGTTCAGGTGTCTGTAATAACAGTAGGACAGTCTAGTGTCTGTGGTTAGTTCAGGTGTCTGTAATAACAGTAGGACAGTCTAGTGTCTGTGGTTAGTTCAGGTGTCTGTAATAACAGGAGGACAGTCTAGTGTCTGTGGTTAGTTCAGGTGTCTGTAATAACAGCAGGACAGTCTAGTGTCTGTGGTTAGTTCAGGTGTCTGTAATAACAGGAGGACAGTCTAGTGTCTGTGGTTAGTTCAGGTGTCTGTAATAACAGTAGGACAGTCTAGTGTCTGTGGTTAGTTCAGGTGTCTGTAATAACAGTAGGACAGTCTAGTGTCTGTGGTTAGTTCAGGTGTCTGTAATAACAGGAGGACAGTCTAGTGTCTGTGGTTAGTTCAGGTGTCTGTAATAACAGCAGGACAGTCTAGTGTCTGTGGTTAGTTCAGGTGTCTGTAATAACAGCAGGACAGTCTAGTGTCTGTGGTTAGTTCAGGTGTCTGTAATAACAGGAGGACAGTCTAGTGTCTGTGGTTAGTTCAGGTGTCTGTAATAACAGCAGGACAGTCTAGTGTCTGTGGTTAGTTCAGGTGTCTGTAATAACAGTAGGACAGTCTAGTGTCTGTGGTTAGTTCAGGTGTCTGTAATAACAGTAGGACAGTCTAGTGTCTGTGGTTAGTTCAGGTGTCTGTAATAACAGGAGGACAGTCTAGTGTCTGTGGTTAGTTCAGGTGTCTGTAATAACAGCAGGACAGTCTAGTGTCTGTGGTTAGTTCAGGTGTCTGTAATAACAGCAGGACAGTCTAGTGTCTGTGGTTAGTTCAGGTGTCTGTAATAACAGTAGGACAGTCTAGTGTCTGTGGTTAGTTCAGGTGTCTGTAATAACAGCAGGACAGTCTAGTGTCTGTGGTTAGTTCAGGTGTCTGTAATAACAGTAGGACAGTCTAGTGTCTGTGGTTAGTTCAGAAGTCTGTAATAACAGTAGGACAGTCTAGTGTCTGTGGTTAGTTCAGGTGTCTGTAATAACAGTAGGACAGTCTAGTGTCTGTGGTTAGTTCAGGTGTCTGTAATAACAGTAGGACAGTCTAGTGTCTGTGGTTCGTTCAGGTGTCTGTAATAACAGTAGGATAGTCTAGTGTCTGGGGTTAGTTCAGGTGTCTGTAATAACAGTAGGACAGTCTAGTGTCTGTGGTTAGTTCAGGTGTCTGTAATAACAGTAGGACAGTCTAGTGTCTGTGGTGAGTTCAGGTGTCTGTAATAACAGCAGGACAGTCTAGTGTCTGTGGTTAGTTCAGGTGTCTGTAATAACAGCAGGACAGTCTAGTGTCTGTGGTTAGTTCAGGTGTCTGTAATAACAGGACAGTCTAGTGTCTATGGTTAGTTCAGGTGTCTGTAATAACAGGACAGTCTAGTGTCTGGGGTTAGTTCAGGTGTCTGTAATAACAGCAGGACAGTCTAGTGTCTGTGGTTAGTTCAGGTGTCTGTAATAACAGGACAGTCTAGTGTCTGTGGTTAGTTCAGGTGTCTGTAATAACAGGACAGTCTAGTGTCTGGGGTTAGTTCAGGTGTCTGTAATAACAGCAGGACAGTCTAGTGTCTGTGGTTAGTTCAGGTGTCTGTAATAACAGGACAGTATAGTGTCTGTGGTTAGTTCAGGTGTCTGTAATAACAGGACAGTCTAGTGTCTGTTGTTAGTTCAGGTGTCTGTAATAACAGTAGGACAGTCTAGTGTCTGTGGCTAGTTCAGGTGTCTGTAATAACAGCAGGACAGTCTAGTGGCTGTGGTTAGTTCAGGTGTCTGTAATAACAGTAGGACAGTCTAGTGTCTGTGGTTAGTTCAGGTGTCTGTAATAACAGTAGGACAGTCTAGTGTCTGTGGTTAGTTCAGGTGTCTGTAATAACAGCAGGACAGTCTAGTGTCTGTGGTTAGTTCAGGTGTCTGTAATAACAGTAGGATAGTCGAGTGTCTGTGGTTAGTTCAGGTGTCTGTAATAACAGTAGGACAGTCTAGTGTCTGTGGTTAGTTCAGGTGTCTGTAATAACAGTAGGACAGTCTAGTGTCTGTGGTTAGTTCAGGTGTCTGTAATAACAGGAGGACAGTCTAGTGTCTGTGGTTAGTTCAGGTGTCTGTAATAACAGTAGGACAGTCTAGTGTCTGTGGTTAGTTCAGGTGTCTGTAATAACAGTAGGACAGTCTAGTGTCTGTGGTTAGTTCAGGTGTCTGTAATAACAGGAGGACAGTCTAGTGTCTGTGGTTAGTTCAGGTGTCTGTAATAACAGTAGGACAGTCTAGTGTCTGTGGTTAGTTCAGGTGTCTGTAATAACAGCAGGACAGTCTAGTGTCTGTGGTTAGTTCAGGTGTCTGTAATAACAGCAGTACAGTCTAGTGTCTGTGGTTAGTTCAGGTGTCTGTAATAACAGCAGGACAGTCTAGTGTCTGTGGTTAGTTCAGGTGTCTGTAATAACAGTAGGACAGTCTAGTGTCTGTGGTTAGTTCAGGTGTCTGTAATAACAGTAGGACAGTCTAGTGTCTGTGGTTAGTTCAGGTGTCTGTAATAACAGGAGGCCAGTCTAGTGTCTGTGGTTAGTTCAGGTGTCTGTAATAACAGGAGGACAGTCTAGTGTCTGTGGTTAGTTCAGGTGTCTGTAATAACAGTAGGACAGTCTAGTGTCTGTGGTTAGTTCAGGTGTCTGTAATAACAGGAGGACAGTCTAGTGACTGTGGTTAGTTCAGGTGTCTGTAATAACAGTAGGACAGTCTAGTGTCTGTGGTTAGTTCAGGTGTCTGTAATAACAGTAGGACAGTATGGTGTCTGTGGTTAGTTCAGGTGTCTGTAATAACAGCAGGACAGTCTGGTGTCTGTGGTTAGTTCAGGTGTCTGTAATAACAGTAGGACAGTCTAGTGTCTGTGGTTAGTTCAGGTGTCTGTAATAACAGTAGGACAGTCTAGTGTCTGTGGTTAGTTCAGGTGTCTGTAATAACAGCAGGACAGTCTAGTGTCTGTGGTTAGTTCAGGTGTCTGTAATAACAGTAGGACAGTCTAGTGTCTGTGGTTAGTTCAGGTGTCTGTAATAACAGCAGGACAGTCTAGTGTCTGTGGTTAGTTCAGGTGTCTGTAATAACAGTAGGACAGTCTAGTGTCTGTGGTTAGTTCAGGAGTCTGTAATAACAGTAGGACAGTCTAGTGTCTGTGGTTAGTTCAGGTGTCTGTAATAACAGTAGGACAGTCTAGTGTCTGTGGTTCGTTCAGGTGTCTGTAATAACAGTAGGATAGTCTAGTGTCTGGGGTTAGTTCAGGTGTCTGTAATAACAGTAGGACAGTCTAGTGTCTGTGGTTAGTTCAGGTGTCTGTAATAACAGTAGGACAGTCTAGTGTCTGTGGTGAGTTCAGGTGTCTGTAATAACAGCAGGACAGTCTAGTGTCTGTGGTTAGTTCAGGTGTCTGTAATAACAGCAGGACAGTCTAGTGTCTGTGGTTAGTTCAGGTGTCTGTAATAACAGGACAGTCTAGTGTCTGTGGTTAGTTCAGGTGTCTGTAATAACAGGACAGTCTAGTGTCTGGGGTTAGTTCAGGTGTCTGTAATAACAGCAGGACAGTCTAGTGTCTGTGGTTAGTTCAGGTGTCTGTAATAACAGGACAGTCTAGTGTCTGTGGTTAGTTCAGGTGTCTGTAATAACAGGACAGTCTAGTGTCTGGGGTTAGTTCAGGTGTCTGTAATAACAGCAGGACAGTCTAGTGTCTGTGGTTAGTTCAGGTGTCTGTAATAACAGGACAGTCTAGTGTCTGTGGTTAGTTCAGGTGTCTGTAATAACAGGACAGTCTAGTGTCTGTTGTTAGTTCAGGTGTCTGTAATAACAGTAGGACAGTCTAGTGTCTGTGGTTAGTTCAGGTGTCTGTAATAACAGCAGGACAGTCTAGTGGCTGTGGTTAGTTCAGGTGTCTGTAATAACAGTAGGACAGTCTAGTGTCTGTGGTTAGTTCAGGTGTCTGTAATAACAGTAGGACAGTCTAGTGTCTGTGGTTAGTTCAGGTGTCTGTAATAACAGCAGGACAGTCTAGTGTCTGTGGTTAGTTCAGGTGTCTGTAATAACAGTAGGATAGTCGAGTGTCTGTGGTTAGTTCAGGTGTCTGTAATAACAGTAGGACAGTCTAGTGTCTGTGGTTAGTTCAGGTGTCTGTAATAACAGTAGGACAGTCTAGTGTCTGTGGTTAGTTCAGGTGTCTGTAATAACAGGAGGACAGTCTAGTGTCTGTGGTTAGTTCAGGTGTCTGTAATAACAGTAGGACAGTCTAGTGTCTGTGGTTAGTTCAGGTGTCTGTAATAACAGTAGGACAGTCTAGTGTCTGTGGTTAGTTCAGGTGTCTGTAATAACAGGAGGACAGTCTAGTGTCTGTGGTTAGTTCAGGTGTCTGTAATAACAGTAGGACAGTCTAGTGTCTGTGGTTAGTTCAGGTGTCTGTAATAACAGGACAGTCTAGTGTCTGTGGTTAGTTCAGGTGTCTGTAATAACAGCAGGACAGTCTAGTGTCTGTGGTTAGTTCAGGTGTCTGTAATAACAGGACAGTCTAGTGTCTGTGGTTAGTTCAGGTGTCTGTAATAACAGGAGGACAGTCTAGTGTCTGTGGTTAGTTCAGGTGTCTGTAATAACAGTAGGACAGTCTAGTGTCTGTTGACAGATTACAGCTAAAAATGTGAAACAACTGAAGTCAAAACAGTTCTCCCTCTCTCCTTCCTTTCTCTCTCCTCCCCCTTCTCTCTCTCTTCTCTCCTCTCTCTCTTTCCTCTCCTGTTCTCTCTCTCCTCTCTCCTTCCTCCCCCTCTCTCTCCTCTCCCCTCCTTCTCTCCTTCCTTTCTCTCTCCTCTCCCGTTCTCTCTCTCCTCTCTCCTTCCTCCCCCTCTCTCTCCTCTCCCCTCCCTCTCTCCTTCCTTTCTCTCTCCTCTCTCTCTCTCATTCCTCTCTCTCTTTCCTCTCCCGTTCTCTCTCTCTCCCCTCCCTCTCTCCTTCCTTTCTCTCTCCTCTCTCGCTCCTTCCTCGCTCTCTCTTTCCTCTCCCCATCTCTCTCTCTCCTCTCCCCCACCTATCTTCCCTCCCTTCCTCCCACCCCCCCTGGTCAGGATCAGGATCTGGACTGTATGCTTGAGGAGGTGAGAGACGAGCTGGGCGGAGCCTCCCAAAAATCCAGGTCATTGATTGGCTCATCTCAGCTGCTTCTCTGACTTCACTACATCCACGACAGGTGCCGGTACGGTCGCCATGGCAACATGCATCCTTCTTACTTCTTTCATCTCCTTCCTCTCTTCCCTCTTCTTCCTCTTCTTCCTCTTGCTGCAGAGTGAACAACAGTTTACTCCTCTGTTGTTGATCCTGCAAAGGCTCATGGGACTTTTTCTCCATGTTTGTTTGAACATCCCTGTGTGTGTGTGTGTGTGTGTGTGTGTGTGTGTGTGTGTGCGTGTGTGCGCGTGCGTGTGTGTTTCTCTCAGGCCCATAAATAGGTGTTAATGATGAGTCCATATTTAACCAGCAGAAGGCCAGTTTGTGTTTGGATCTGCTGTCTGCTGGTCTGGACTTTAACCAAACGCTGTGATCACCAGCAGCACGGATAGAAACACAGACCACAGACGATCAACTGAGAATACATTTGTATTTCTGTCTCATTCATGCTCACTGAGAAACGAGCACGAAAAGTAAAGCCAGTGCTTCATGTGTTGAAGCTGCATTCTCTCTAGTGTCCACCAGGGGGCGACTCCTCTGGTTGTATAGAAGTCTATGAGAAAATGACTCTACTTCTCTCTTGATTTATTACCTCAGTAAACATTGTAAACATGAGTTTATGGTCTCAATCTCTAGTTTCAAGTCTTCTTCAATACAGCATGATGTTCATTTAGTACATTATGGTCCATTTAGAGTCACACAGACCATAAAGCAGGGGATGCTTTAGGGCGGGGCTACACAGTGATTGACAGGTCTCCACCAGAGACGTATACGGCGTCTCTACGTCTCCTCCTCAGTCCACATATGGTCACTTCCTGTTCACTGGCTGCGACAAAACAACATGGCGACGGCCGTAATTCAAGATGGCGTTGAAGTCTTCATGACGTCAGTCCACAAACCACACAAACGTCCACTTCTTACAGTCTGAGGTTTCACCACGAAATTCGTCACTGTAGTTTTTTTATCTTTTATTTAAATCTTTTGTTTTACCATTTAATTCAAGATAGACGTCAAAGTATCTCATGACAAAAAATTCTATAATAATATACAATTGCTATCATGTTATGTTTACATATTAGCAGTGGAGAAAATATTGATTCATGTGAGAATAGAGAATCTCATCTGCTAACATTCTGATTGATTCACAACTTCCTAAAGTCTATTTTTTTTACTTTTTATGTTATTTTTTGACAGAAGAACTCTGATGCTTGAGAACAGACTGTGTTCCTCCTTCACTGACAGCAGTAAAGTACTTTACGGATCCTTTTCTTAATAAAAGTCATATCCTGTTTGTTTGAGCGGGGATATTCCTTCTTTCTCATAACGCTGCCAGACGTGACGGCTTTAACATGAACGTGTGATGTACATGATACTGTTGGTACGCATGTGTACAAAGCTGGAAAGCCATGAAACAATGTACAATCAAACATCATCATTTATTGATTATATTTTGTCTTAATAATCTGAATCCAGATCTCGTTCCTGCTCTCCAGAGGATGAACTTACATTTGAATGTGTGTTTTGTTCTCGTCTGTTTCCAGATGTTTCCAGATTCCTGATGTGATGATGTGACCTGGCCACCACCTTCACAGAGACCCCATCCTACACTGAGTCCAGAGGTGCTGAACCACCAGGGATACCGCTCCAAGTCTGACATCTGGTGAACATTAAGTCTGACATTATAATATTATAATTTTCTTATTGTCAACACATCTCATGAAAACACCAAAACCAACATGTGATTGTGAGTCCCTTCGATACTCTCTGACCTTTCGGTTGTTTTGTTGAAGGAGCAGCTTGTCTTCCTCTGATGTGGTTGGTTGTACAGGTGCATCAGTGAGGAAAATAATCTTATTTTATCTTCTGTCTGTAATTTTCCAGACATGTTATGATTTACATGAAACCAAAGACAGATTACCGTACGACGGGGCAGCGAACGCAACGTCTCTACTGTACGACGGTACTCTACCGTAAATAATAAATACGAGTTGTTTTTCCCATATGGTCCTGAACCAGTCTCAGTTTAGTCCTGATCCTCTATATGTCTCCGCTGGAGACCCAGGACGTGTTGCTGGACCCTCTGGAGGGAAGGGAGGCACGGGAGAACCAGAACCAGGACTGAGAGGGGCAGACTGTCAGACCTGCTGCGGTAGAATGAGAGGTTTACTAAAGAGACTCTGGTGCTCAGAGACATTACCACTTTAGACCACAGGGGGCGACAGATTCAACACTAAAACTTCTAGTCGTAGCGTTAAATAAAGTTCTCTACTTACTCCTTCATATCACCATCAGGGTTGCGCCCATGAAAAATTTGCCAAATCTCTGCCAATGCAAACAGCTTATTCTGCTGTTGCTGTCGACTCTTGTTTGGTTGTTTGGTGGATTGGATGATTGAAATCTATCAGTAACAAGGAAGGAACAAGACATCACTCTGGCACGAACAGCTGGTCCCACAAGTGTTCACTGGGGTTGAGGTCAGGACTGCTGGCGGCCATTCCATCCTCTCCACTCCCACATCGTGGCGGTCGTCTCTGATGAAGCGCTCTGTGGGGGCGAGCGTCTTGGTCTTGGAGGATGGAGTTCGGTCCCAGACTGGAGGAATGGGATTGCCATCGGTTGCAGAATCTCACGTGCCAGAGTGACCAACACAACCACGTGCAACCCACATACTCAGCTGTGCTGCTCATCCCACAAATGCATGTTCCTTATGAATGTGTCACAGTTTGAAAGGTAAATAAACAGGCTTTCCAACAGTATAACATTTACTGCCAAGAAGCATCGTTACAACAGAGAAATCATCTACCAAACACCAATTTTCGAACTTTTTGTTCAATGTTTATATATAAAAGAGAATTTAATCTCTGAGACAGATGCAGAGCTGTTTGTTGTCGACCAATCAGAATGCAAACGAGGCTTTTTTTTCACCTTTCACACATTCTTCTCTCTGTGGTCTTTATGTTCTCTTCAAAATAAAAGTCCTGCTTCTCTATGAAACAGAACCATCATGAGTAGAAGTAGAGAGAACCAGAACATGTCTTTAGTGCAGAACAACAGTTAGAATGACATCAATCATTAAAAATGGCTTTGATAAGTTATTTTACAAAAATTGGAACAAATGGAATCGAAATATCCAACATGTTTCCAAATGTTTAAAAGTGTTGTAAATATTAAACTATTGACATGTTTCAGCCTCTCCTCTCGGTGTTCACTTCCTGACAATGTCTTGATGGTGTAAAGTGAGAATAAACCTAACCGGCCTCAGGCTTCTGTGGTGTTTCCGTGTTTGGCTTGTTCAGCAGCTCATGCGTGCCCAGACTTATAAACCCTCATCATCATCACTGCTCTCACACTCACACCGCTCCTCTACCTGAACTGATCCACACACAGGGGAGTGCAGACGACTCTCACGCCTTCATCTCGGTCAGGCTGTATTTGTACGAGGGCTGAAACTACAGATTATTGTCTTTAATTAATCAACACGAAAGGCTGTTTCTGGTTTCATCAAAATCCATCTTCAAACGTCGTCTTTTGTTCGATCAACAGTCCAAAAGATTCAGTTTGCTGACTTGGTTTGATGAATGTTTCCAACGTTGTTTCCAATTAATTGTAAAATGATCAATCAGCGATTTTTAAAATCTTCAGATGCAGGTTCTGAATATTTAAAGTGTCTTTAAGAGTTCCGTCCTGGTTGATTTGGCGACACCCTCTTTCACTGTGGCTGCTCCTGACTTTTTTAGACTTATGATTAATACTATTTTTAGAAATACAATACATAGATTTTTGTAACCACTAAAGAAGAACAACTGTAAAATATAAAAAGTTAAAGACAAAATCTCTTGAGTTCGTCCCTGAATACTGTCTGACTTCCTGTCTGTGTCTCTCAGTTCCAAGCCCATTGGTTCCGATGACGTAAATCTTTAAAAACCCAAAGATATAATTTCTCTCTCTCACCAGAATTAAATCAACGAGGGCCTCTCAAGCTCAAATACTGCAGAAAAAACGTCCCTGAATCCTGACCTCAGATTATCTGTTCAGCCGCAGGGAAAAGGTTTGTGTTCTGCATTCCTGTGTTCTCGACTCCATATATCGCCATTTCAATCAGGAGAGACTTGTTTCATAAGTTAACAATGATTTATTATACACGCTTCAAATATGCAACGTGCAAAGTCTTTGGCGATTGGACTCCATCCTGAAGTACTGTCACCGAGGGTAGGGATACTGAGGTCCAACAGGCCTAATCCCCCCTGGAGTCCAGACACTGGTGGTGGTGATGAAAGGACTAGCTGCAAACTGATGATGAATCAGGAGCCTGACTGTGATGCTGACTGGAGGCGACTGGGGTGGAGGCGGGTTGCATCTGCTTAGCTGAAATGACAACTGACAGCAGCAGAGAGGAGAACACTATTTAAAGTTTGACAGCAACGATATGATTGGCTAGAGGAACCGGTGTGCCGCCTCTGGTTGGTTACATAAAAGTGCACGCCCCCAATCAGCTGATAGAGTAATTACAAGGAGAGGAAAGACAGAGATTGCTAGTGCGTGTCTTCCTGACTGAACTTGCGCTTGAGCTACATTTCAATCAGGATAGACTTGTTTCATAAGTTAATGATTTATTATACACGCTTCAAATATGCAACGTGCAAAGTCTTTGGCGATTGGACTCCATCCTGAAGTACTGTCACCGAGGGTAGGGATACTGAGGTCCAACAGGCCTAATCCCCAAAAAGACATGCATTTATAGGAGTAAATACATACATACCTTACCAACTGCTGTGGGGAATTTCCTAAGAAAATAGACAATTAGTCATGTGAGAAATCTAAGGGTAGCACGTGAACAAGTAGCTGTTAGACCAGAGGTAAGAGGACCGGTTGAGTCAAAGCCAAGGATAGAGGAATGTCACGATGGACTGCAGACTAGGATATGGGGGTCTGGAAGACCGCAGAGACAGGATAGTGCGGGTCTAGATAGCCCCTAGTGGAGTATGGCAGGATTTCAACAGATCCCGAAACATATAGCGGGGTCGGCCCTGCGGAGGGTCCGAGCGCAGGATTGGATAGGTGAGGGTCAAGCTAGACCGCAGACAAGGACAGGTTGGGTCCGATTTAGACCGCAGGATAGTAATGGGTCACGTTTAGACCGCAGAGCAGAATAGGGGGGGGTTCAAGAGAGAACGTAGAACAGCACGGTTGGGGGGTCTTACGGCCCCCACATGTTTGGGGTCTGACGGCCTCAGTCCAACCAGACCGGGTGAGCTCACCCGGGAAACGAGAAAGCATGTCACACTTGGACAGGTTCACCCAGCACTGGGACCGCGAAACAGAAGGTGTCATCTCTGACTGCGACACTAGAAATTGTCGTCCTTGGACACGGTCTCTTATCATACGGACCAGGAAATTAGAAACGGGGCACCTCAGACCCACCTTTTCTTTTAGGAAAGTAAAACGGTCCCGTCGGACCAGGAAACAGACACGTTAAGCCAGGTCACGGTCACCTAGGAAACACAGACACGTTAAACCAGGTCACGTTCACCTAGGAAACCAGTCACGATAAGCCAGGTCACGTGAGACCAGGAGATTGGGAAACAGTGTTAGACCAATCAGATGGGGGAAAACGGTCGAGTCACACCAGAGGAATAGAGCAAGATAAACGCAGAGCACAGTAATATACAGTGCTGATAGGATATCCATTTGCACAATATAAAGTGAACCACACCTTCGTGTTACTATAAGGAACATTTCAAGAAGGGTATAATGCTATCCCCTGCTATGCACCAATACCAATAATGTGACGTACCAACGATACACCAATCGAGGTAAACCTGTCACCACCACCACCAGTTATATGCATTCCTTACCGGATTTTCAGGCTTCAATGATCTCCGATTATCGAGGACGGTGTTGAGATCGGGGCGAATGTAAGATGTGAAGGTAGAGGATGACCAACGTCCCAATTGTTGTAGGGTAGTAGCAGAGATGCCTTAGTTAGCTGCCGAAGTAGCAGCCCCTATTCTAAAAGAGTGCACCGAGTGTAGCTGGAGTAAGAATAGTAGAGTCTATCCAAGCCCCAACTACTGTGCAAGCACCTCCACATTTGGAGTGTTTAGGCCATGAGTTACCAGCCAAGTCACGTACCCATTAGACCAGAATAGTGTGAGTCCAACAGACTTTCGTGCAATGGCCTTATACCGTGATGCGCGAAGATCCACTTGACCAACAGCATGCGAGAGGTAGCTCTAGAGATAACATTTGGCATGAATGAGATCATGCTATTAGACAAATTGCATGACGAGCCACCATGCCAGAAACAATGTCAACATGACTCATGAATTATGCATAACTTACCGTACACATTGTTAAGGCTTTAAAGAGCTTGAGTTACCCTTTGTGTCTAGCAAACCACTAGCCTTGACAGAATCCCCCAAAACCCACAGATGGTCTGCATCCATGTCGACGTTGTAGTGAATCAGCGAAACTCACCAGCTTGTTACACCATTCAAGTGATCGCACAGCGATCCTGACACGCAGGTCAGCGCGGCACCCAACATCAAGGTAGATTGTGCCTCTTAGGCCAAGGAAGATGCCATGTCCAACGGGCAGGAGAGGAAAAGCACGTCCCTAGGGGATGAGCCTGAATGGAGCTGATCTACTTTATGTATAAATGTCCAAGTATGGTTTAGCCACTTAACCGTCCCCGTCAGGAGTCACAATAGCGCAGTTGTGGCGGATTACTGGCTGCAGAGCCCCTGGTCCTGGAGCTCTGAGGAATAACAGCCCTACTCCATTGCTCTTCTGCGCACCTGAACTCCTCTCTGCCAGTGCTGCCCGTTTAAAGATTTGGTCTTTTACTTCCGCTGACCATGCCCCACCCTTCAACAGGCAAGCATTCTCGTTACATTACTGATGTTACTGACTGACACACCTCACCATTGGTAGCCGCTCTTTACTATGTTATCATAAATACCTTTAAACCCCATCCTGCCTCGTGTCCTTCCGTATTTGTCATAGCTTGGGAGCCGGGTTACGACATTACACATGGCCGCCTCCCAAACACAGAATGTGGACATTTATAACTTAGCCTTAACCAATATGGACAGACTCTTAAAAGTTCATTCCTCCCATGCAGTTTAACCCAGTGTGTTTCATATGTCCAGAGACCATTATGATTATTCCAAGCAGCCAGGTGAAGCGCCACTAAGCAAAATATTTTGAGCAACCTCACCCGCTCAATCCAAAATAGAGGCACCGATATGAGCTACGAGCCCAATAATCAGAATCCTATCACATGATTTCACTGCCCAACTATGATGTAACACGAGGAATAGAGCTGAACCAAATGTTTAATAACAAATAATGTTGCTGCACACAATCCTCTTTAACGTACGATGTAATACTTCCCTTTACATCGCTTCACCCTGACTGTACTGAATTTAAAGCTGCATGACGATACAGTTGCCTTATTTTACTAAAATTAGGTACTTTATCTTTTTAAGCTGAAAGTTCTTAAAAGCTTATGTTATGTAATTTAATCTATGAATGCATCCCTTACTTTACATGACAGTCCTTCAAATTCTTGATTTAATAATCAGCTGTTGACTACGAACCAACCCACGTTGATACCACTGTTAGGCTACTTCAATTTATATGGGACTAAATCATCCTGCACGTTAGACCGACCGTGATGTTCCGGACCTTTGCATGAGGAACCTCTCTCAAACTGGGCTTGTTGAAGTTCATTTGAACCCCCTGCTCTATGCGTTGTCATTCTCTGAAACACCAGAGGCGTACCAACAACATGGGCTGTGAAGAACAGAGTAACAGAGGCGTGTTACTCATAGACTGTTGGCATAGCTGACACAAGCCATGACCAACCTCCACAATGCCGAGGAGGGATTGTAGTCATCTGTAACCTCATATTCATAAACTACTGATCGCCTTAGCCAAGCCCTGTTAGGGAAAGGAAAGTAAAGTATTAAATGTACCATAAAGAAACAAAGGTTAAATATCCTGTAAACTACTGGATTTGGCTGCCAAACATTTACTCAAAATGAAAACCCTGCTGTTCTGAAGCCTCTCAAAATAATTGGCCCATCTCCTATAATCCCCAGACATTGCAATAGTGTTTATCAGTGCACTATTTGTGATATACAATTGATCATGAGAACCGCCCGTGCCAGATTGAATTCGGAGGTGCCTGACCGAACCGTGATCACTTGCGGGCCTACCCGCATCACGCGCCTGCCGTGATTACTTGCCGCGAGTACCCATCGCGCCCATCACTACGAAGAGGATAAACTCACTGCTAACTAACTGCTGCTTAGTTATGTTTATTTCGGCTTATAATGATTTGTAGTCTCATGAATGCGCTCCACTTCCACTACTGGGACAGGCGCTTTCATACTAATTAAATGAGAGCGATGCTCCGGAGCGCCAGACGTGTGTCAGCCCCATGACTTCCTCATTTGTCGGAAAATGACGAGGAGCGGAAACAAAGTCTCCGTTTCAACAGCGAGGAGCCTGAACTGTCCCGTGGAGCTGATTTACCATGGCGGCTGGTGGCGCCGATGTTAACAGTATAACAGAAGCTGCATCGTTTACCAGAGATTGAAGACCAGTATCGATGGAGTGGATGGAGCTATCCGGTGGAAATGACGGCTTTGTCTGCATTGGAGGCCAGGAGTGCTGGTGGAGAGAGTACGGGACGCCGCCTGCGGAGCTCGGATGAGCCCAGCGATGGATCGACTGATCGCGAGTAACTGTTAGACTTACTAGGATACCACCGCAAACTACTAGCTGAGCCAAGAGGGCTTCTTGCTCGTCTGAGGGGAGCCGCTGCGCCGCGCTGGGCGAGTGCTCCTGCGCCAGCCACCTGGTGAGCTGAATGCCGGCTCCGCTAAACACGATGTTGAGACCCGACTCTTCCTGAAACGATCAAAGTCGGAATCCGTCATTGTCTCAGTTACCCACAACTAGTTGTGTAAAATGTACGGGAACTAGTATCGCTTTGCATCTGCTTAGCTGAAATGACAACTGACAGCAGCAGAGAGGAGAACACTATTTAAAGTTTGACAGCAACGATATGATTGGCTAGAGGAACCGGTGTGCCGCCTCTGGTTGGTTACTTAAAAGTGCACGCCCCCAATCAGCTGATAGAGTAATTACAAGGAGAGGAAAGACAGAGATTGCTAGTGCGTGTCTTCCTGACTGAACTTGCGCTTGAGCTACATTTGACGTGTGAAGTACATGTTATGATCAAGTGGGTGTGTTTTGTTTATTTGTTCATGAATGAAATACAATGAAATACAAGAGATAGTCATGTGACTCAACCTACCGAACCTAAACAACACCAACAAAAAGACAAGACAAAATCATGACAGAAAACTGCCCCAACCACACAACCTTCTGCTGAGATATAATGAAAGAAGTGAGGAAAGAAAACCTGTCCCTGAAACCTGAAACTCAGATTACCTGTTCGGCTGCAGGGGAAAGGTTTGTGTTCTGCATTCCTGTGTTGTCGACTCCACATGCTAAGTACGTGTTACATGTTTCCCCTCCGGCAGGTTTGAAGTCGTCTCCTCATCATGTCAGACAGCAGCAGATCTTTCGACGATTTGAGGACCTTCGTTAATTCCACAGTAGGAGTTGATTTACAGCAAAGGATAAAGTTCTACGACAGCTGGGCGGAGACGTACGAACAGGTCGGTGGACAGAAGCTCAGCCTCCTTCAGGTCTGATGGAGGCTTCAATGCAACAACAAAATATGTCTTTTAAGAAGAAACACGTCTGAAAACTCAATCATTATCTTTTGTTGTGATCTCTCAGAATCAAAAATGTCAGTTAACACATGTTTGAATATTCAAGGTTATCAATGTATAAAAGCAAATCATCTGCATAGAATAGCACTTTGCTCTGCTTCTGGTCCACAAATCCAGCCTGGTATACAGGGGACATCTGTCTGATGGACCTGAAACTGATTGTTTGCACACTTTGTGTTACTTACACATGTTTTTAAACAGGACTCCAATATGCTGAGCTACAGGGCACCACACCAGACGGTAGAGTTCCTGTTTGATAACTTCTCTGGTCGTCCTGAACAAGTTCAGGTTCTTGATGTCGCCTGTGGGTCTGGATTGGTCGCTAACCTGGTGAGCCCCAAAGGAAAACCTCAGTGTTCCTGGATGATTGAACCATAGTCAGATGTTGGGGAGATGAAACATAAGACTGATGGTTTTAAAGAAAATCTTTAACTATGAAGGATGTCTCTACTAACAGCAGAGGACAAAGTGGCCACCTTATTGTCTTCAATGAGCCCAAACAAGGCCAGCCTTCCTGCCAGAATTATCAGGAAACGCTTGACCATTGGAAGCTAGAGTGTTGATTTGTGGGGTACCCCAGGGCTCTATCCTTGGCCCTCTAATATTTGATATATGTCAGTGACATAGGTGCAAGTTGCTGCTCTATGCAGACGATTCAGCCTTATTTGTCTCAGGGTAAGATATTAGTGTCATCCAGGTTACACTTGCAAAGGAACTGGACTCTGTGAGAATTGGCTTGTTGACAATATTTAATTATGTTTACATCTGGTAAAAAAGAGTCCATACTATTCAGTTCCAAGTGCGGATTGCATAAAAAAAAGGCTCATGATAAAATGTTTAGGGAACAGTATTGAATCAAGACTAGTGTCCCATATCATGGGGGGACCACTATACTTACACCACCAGAACTGATATTGTGCATACCAATCTGTATGCAACCACACCTAGACTGATCGCTGGACGGACAGACGATCAGACCGAACCTCACTCTTTAGAGCAGGGGTCTCAAACTCCCGGCCCGCCACGTCATTTTATGTGGCCCGCGAATCCGCCAACAAAAAAAATAAATATTTCGACTATGGGGATATCTTTACTATCAAGTCTAACTTTCAAAAAACAATTTTTTTAAAAGAAGAAATTATTTAAAAAATTGTTTTTTGAAAGTTAGACTTGATAGTAAAGATATCCCCATAGTCGAAATTATGAGATAGAAAGTCACAACTATGATAGAAAGTCAAAATTCTGAGATAGAAAGTCAAAATGATGAGATACTTAAACACACAGTCATAGAAGCAGCTCTT
The DNA here is from genome assembly GCA_024529925.1 of Ophthalmolycus amberensis. Taxonomy (NCBI): domain Eukaryota; kingdom Metazoa; phylum Chordata; class Actinopteri; order Perciformes; family Zoarcidae; genus Ophthalmolycus; species Ophthalmolycus amberensis. The sequence goes on along the minus strand of JAFEUB010001435.1, from coordinate 460,228 downwards.
TGGCTGGTTACTGTACACTTGACATGGAAATGTATTGTGAGTACATTGAAGTACATGAAATACTTCATGTGGGATTGTGCAAACGCACCCTTGAAAGGATTTTAAGCATTGAACAAAGTTATTGTAATAACTTGTGTTTGATATTTTCTTTAATAGTTTGGTCTTTGATAGAGTAATGTGGGTTTATTAACCGTAAATTAAAAGGATTTAAGTTATAATAACAGAAATGTGCTTAAATATATTTTTACATTTATATAACTGCATGTACAATATTTTTACACTTGAATAAACAATAATCAAATGCAGAGACAGTTATTTACCAATATGATACGAGTAGTTACATTTTCAACCGGCCCTTTGTGGGCGACCATGATGCTGATGTGGCCCGGAGTGAAAATGCGTTTGAGACCCCTGCTTTAGAGGTTTCACTGTTAATGTTGGTCGTCTTCTTCTTCTTGTGTTTCCAGATGGTTGAACTGGGCTTTAAGCACTTTGTGGGAGTGGACGGCAGTCAAGGCATGCTGGATCAAGCTGCTAAGACCGGCCTCTATAAGGAGCTCAGACTGGCCTTACTGGGAACAGAGCCATTGCCTGCACCGACTGGAACACGACACTCACACTACATACACACTATCAATCAATCAATCAATCAAAATGTATTTGTATATCACATTTTAAAATACAACAAAGGTTTCCCAAAGTGCTGCACATAGATAAGCAGTCAAACATTCGAAAAGACAGGATTAATAAAAGTAAGTAACGTTCAAGACAAAAATCAAGACAAACTAACACAAATCACACGGCTAATATGAAGGTTCCAGAGCTTAGGGGCAGCAACAGAGAAGGCCCTGTCGGCCCGGCCTGTGTTGTCCTTTTCGTTCTAGGAACACCTAAAAGCTGTTGGTCGAGAGATCTTAGTGAGCGAGGTGGGTTATAGGGCTGCAGCAGGTCAGACAGATAGACTAGGGCGGCGCCATTTAAATACTTAAAAACAAATAATAACATTTTTAAATTAATTCTGTACTCGACAGGTAGCCAATGAAGGGATTTTAAGATCGGTGTAATGTGTTCACGCCTGCGTGTAGCAGTTAAAAATCTCGCTGCTGAGTTTTGTACCAACTGAAGGTGTGAAAGACGTTTTTTGCAGATTCCAGCATACAAATAATTACAGTAGTCCAGTCTGGAGGTGATAAGAACATGAGTAACTTTCTCCAGGTATTTTGAGGAGAGAAAGGCCTTAGCTAAGTCTTAGCTGAAAGATGCTGACTTTGACCACAGACACAACTTGGAGGTTCAATATAAAAGATTTTTGACATGGAATTTGGAGTGGGTTACCATGGGGCAGGGGCGGACTGGCCATAGGGGATACCGGGGGAATCCCCTGGTAGGCCGACGGGGTTTGGGCCGGTCCAATACCGGACCACCTCCATCATCAACCGGCCCTCGCTCTGAGATCGCCGACCCCGACTGTATTCTATGCTTCACAGAACACGTTAAATTTACTCGAATACTTAAAGCTCATAATCGCTGACTGATATTTATACTACTCCTCGCGATCTGTATTCACACTCGTGGTTTCCATCTGTGAGCCGGCAGCACCCCTACACACACACACACACACACACTCACACACCCAGCATGCAATCTGCCCCAAAGAGGCGGGTCTATGAAGCAGTTTAGCCAATGATGCGTTAATGCTGATTAAAGATATAAATGAGTGAAATACAATTTAGTCAATCAGCGTCCTCAAATCGATTCAGCGCCGGCATTCTGGTCGATAGTAGTTCACGGAGCGTCTCTGATCTGAACTACTAAATGTAATACCGATTTATCAGCAGCATTAACTCAGGTACCACACTTTTATCTTATTGCTCTCTCGAGTGAAGCGGACTAAGAGTTTGGACTTCCACGCTTCAGGCGACACATCCTGCCAGCAACGAGGGGTTTTCTTTCATTTAATTTTTCCAAATTGTGTGTGTTGCGTTTGTTGTAAACTCGAATTAAAGGTAACCTGAATTTAGTTAGATTGTATCGTTTCCTGTTAAAGGGAATTATTACGGTAACCCTCAAGTTATTAAAGGGAAATAGAAAACAGCCCTACCTAGAACATGTGCACCAGCGCCACTGCGTATAACCATCTGATACTATCCCAGAGTTCAGCATATTCATCTAGCAAACTATACCTACCTTGGAGTGTTACAATAGCCAGTATCATTTTATTCAATGTGTCCATCCAGGCAATTTGGTGATTCCAAATGTTATAAAAAAAACATATATGATGTAATTTCTTTGTAATCATCCAAAATAATGTTAAGTGTATGGGTATTTTTCCAAGTAGGCCACTGACTGGTCGATACGTGCGATGCATTGAGTGGGCAACGCGCCGTGTATTGAGTGGGCCGGTCTGACAGTAACTCCCGGGCCACTTTTTTCCCCCAGTCCGCCCCTGCCATGGGGCCAAGACACAATGAGAGACTGTCCGGTATATCAGCTGAAAGGCGAGAGGGATTGATTAGCATGATCTCTGTTTTACCTTCGTTGAGGCATAGAACATTTAGCAAGAGCCAGCTTTTGACATCAGCCAGGCAGCACATTAAAGAATTTATTGAGGCAGTTCCAGGTTTGAGGGGAAGGTATATTTGAATGTCGTCGGCATAGAGGTGAGGTGATAAGAAATGTTATGTTTCTGGAAAATGGATCCAAGAGGCAGCATGTAGAGTGAGAACAGTAGTGGGCCCAAAATAGACCCCTGCGGTACCCCACAGGTCAGGGGGGCCGGTTGAGAGGAGAAGTTGCCCATGTTGACAGTGAATGATCTGTCGTTCAGGTAGGACTTAAAACATTGTAGGGCAGTACCTCGGATGCCGACGGAGTGCTCAAGAGATTAAAATCTCATGGTCCACAGTGTCATGGGTCGACACTATCAAGAATTACAAAGCAGGTAGTGTTGAAATTTGTTAAAAACTCCTCTGGAGGAAAGTGCGATTGCGTAGGTCCATTAGTAGAAAACAGCGGCGTGTCTCTAAAAGCATTTAAAAACCGTTGTGCGGTGCTGGAGGTGATAAAATGAGAGCAGCGAACAGGGACAGGTGGGGGAGTGTCTGAGCCAGCAGTGACCACTTCAAAGATGATGGGCTTGTGGTCCGAGAACGTTGCTTCACAAATTTCACTGATGCTTACAGAAATACCGAAAGATAAAACAAGGTCCAATGTATGACCATGTTCATGAGTGGGACCAGAGACTAGCTGCTCAAGATTAAATGAGTCAATCAGGTTTAAAAAGTCATTCACCATTGGCTTAAAGGAGCAACACATGCATATTCAAATCACCAGAAATTAAAATACTATCATATTCTGGGAAGATTTCAGCTAATAATTCAGAAAACTCCTGGATAAAAACACTATTGGGTTTAGGAGGCCGATAGACAAGTGCACATAAAGTTCTGGTGGACTTTGGAAACTCAAAGAGTTGAAGCTCAAAGCTGGAGGATGAATCCATTTTAACCTGGCGGCAACAGAGACAGCTCCTAAAGACTGTGGCAAGCCCATCACCTCTACCGGTCAGCCTGGGAGAGTTGACGTATCCACAGTCAGTAGGGACAAGCTCTGAGAAGGCACTGGGTTCGTCTTTAACCAGGTTTCTGTCAGACACGGAACATCCAACTCGTGGGAGTTAAAAGTCATTTAAAATGAATTTCTTGTTGGTCAGTGATCTGACATTAGCCATACTAGTCTTCAAGCTTGGTAAAGTTCACTCCACCGTGGTGACGAAGGGACCATTGTGGCCTCACTGATGTAACCGCCTGTATGGGAAACTCTGCTGCTGCAGATGGCGGATCGCTGAGCCCATAGGGCAGCTGCTGGGGTCATCTGGCTGATGAATGAACGTAGAAGAAGAGTGACAGAGGACAGGGGATCCAGGATCGCATGTGTCTGTTTACAGTCAATCATGTGGATAGGAGTGAACAGTGTACTGAATATTGGCTGTTAGTACTTCAGCGCCAGCTTTGTTGGGGTGTAAACCGTCTCTTGCGTAGAGGCTGGGACGATTCCAAAACAAGTTCAAGTTATCAATTAAATGCACATTGTGAGCCCTGCAAGCGGCCTGGAGCCAGGTGTTGAGTGTGCGGATCCTGCTAAAACAAACGGACCCGCGGCCAAGAGTATATACATATATGATGTAATTTCTTTGTAATCATCCAAAATAATGTTAAGTGTATGGGTATTTTTCCAAGTAGGCCACTGACTGGTCGATACGTGCGATGCATTGAGTGGGCAACGCGCCGTGTATTGAGTGGGCAACGCGCCAGGTGTTGAGTGTGCGGATCCTGCTAAAACAAACGGACCCGCGGCCAAGAGTCTGGGCCAGATAGAAACACTTCCTTTCCTGATTTTTTAAGAAACTCCAGAAGATGGTTAAAGTCCTTTTTTGTCAGTTCAGAGTGTTGTCTGGCTTTGTCATTAGTTCCAAAGTGCACGATGAGTCTGTTTACTGAAGAGGGGAGCTTTGGCACAAGTGATTGGAGATTCGCCAGAATGTCGGGAACAGTCGAACTGGGAAAGCAGCAAGTGTCAGCATTAAAAAAGTAAACCCCTCTAACCACGGAGTCACCAACAATGAGGGTTGCAGGAGGGAAGAGCGGGCAAATGGATGGTAACTGAGGGCCGAGGTGAAGGGGCAACGAATGAAATCAAACAGCCGGATGCACCGGAGCCTCGTCATCAAGAAGTCCGTAGCGGTTTGAGAGGACCAGACTAGAGTGAAGATCATTCCAGTCTGGGTGGTTCTTGCCACCATGGACCCCTTCAGCCCAGCTTGTCCTAGAATGTGTAGAACTGTGCACCGGCTCCTGAAACCCGGCTCGCCCGCCCACCCACTTGGTATCAAGTTGGAGAGGCAAGGGCTCCAGCATGTTGGCACCAGTCACCGATACCACAGCCGCATCCGTCGCACCGGGGCCGGGAGGAATCATACCAAGCCCGGGTTCCTCCGACTGGGTGCAATCAGCGGCAGCGGTGCACAGAGAGCCAACCCCAGACCAATGTGGGCAGAGGCAGACCAAGGGAGCAAATGATTGGATGTGGGAAATGTGTTTTGCCTGAGTTGTTGCCACCGACATAAAATCCTCAAGAAGCTTGTTCTTGTTTTGGAGCTCAGACTTCAGGCGATGAATGGAATCCTCCAGATGTGAGTGAATGATTTTGCAGTCCTTACATACAGCCATATGTATGTTATGCTTCCTGCTCTGAATGGGTGAAGTGGTGAAGTGGCGACGGAATAAGACCTTTGATGAAAGGAGGGTAACCACTTAAAAACGGGTGTGTGGTCTCTGTCCTTCACATATACGCATCAATGGGTCTTAAATTATGTGATGGAGTCATCCAGCCCGTTGCTCTCTATGCGAGTGAAAACAGTGACTTATCGCACCACAGCTGATAACTTAAGCTACGTTCAGACAGGAGGAACCTCCAGGAGGAGGAGGGGAACAAACTCTTCACTTTAATTAAACTCATCGCTCAGAACATGTTAAGCCTGGTGACATGACAGGGTGTTATGGTCTATCAAAGACAGCATGAAGGGGTGAGTCTGACTCAATGAAATTTACATTCATTATCGTTCTATTGCAGCAGCTGGGCTCCACCTATTCATACACAAACAAGCTAACACCTCCTGCTTTGCTTTCAGGTTTGTTTGATGTGGTGATGATCGTTGGCGCTTTACGAGACGGTTATGTGCTGGTCAATGTCATCAGGGAGCTCTGCCTCGCTGCTAAACCAGGTACCCAACACTGCTCATGAGTCTTCATGGGAGCATGAATTTAAATAGCCACTGGCTATTGAAGCTAATGGTATTAAAGTGACGTTGACATTATCTTGTGCAGAAAATGTAATGATTTTTACTCCTTCGCTGGATTCTTCTGGACCTGTTATTATTTACTCTTGTATAAACTCAGAGACGTTAGAGCGCTCCACTACTGTACTCTCAACCCGTAGAGCAGTGGTTCTCAAACTGTGGGGTGGGGCGCGGTGGTATTACAGGTGGGGCGCAGGGGGAAATGCAGAATTTTTGTATTTAAAAAAAAACAAAAAACTTTTTTTTTTTTTAAGTAATTAATAAATACATGGCGAAATGCCTGTACTTTCGTGTAAATGTTTACGTTACACCGTTAACAGGTTACGCTTGCGCATGCGCGACGGCCATGATCCCTGGCGACTCACATGTGTGGCTTAGTGTTCCAAATGAAGAGACATTTGGCGGGAACAGAAAAGCAACCGCAAGCGAAGCATCCGAGATGAACAGCAAGCAGCAAGAAGAACATGTGATGAGGCCTCTCTTGCTCTGGGTTTCACAGTGAACGCGGTAGGAGATGAGCAGAGACCAGTCTGTGTTTTATGTCTGAAAACTAGCTGCGGATATGAAACTTGTTTTGTTTAGTTTTTCACAGGTTGCACTTTATTGTTATCTTGAAAAGATGTTTAGTGCAAAACAGGTTAATTGCAGCCAATTGCAATAAGCAATTTTTTGCCAAATTGTAGTTATTTTTTGCAGATATAACTTTATTTGCATTGTTCTGACAAAGTGATTGCACATTTTATTTGTTTTTGTCTGATGGAGCAATCTGGTTTACTTAAAAGTGATTGCAATTTTCTTCATTCTATTATTTGAAAAAGGAGTCATAAAATGTTTAATAAAAATTCAACATAGACCATTCTGTTACAATTTTGTACATTTTTCTTCCTCCAAAGTGGGGCGTGACAGAAAACGTTTGAGAACCACTGCCGTAGAGTCTTACAGGATGACATGATGTTAGAGTTCAGTTCTTTAATGATTGAATGTTTTATTCCTGCAGGAGGATACATATGCATGTCCAGAAACGGCCTAAAGTCAGAGTCTGGAACCAAATACAAGGTGTCTATGGAGAAAGAGCTGCAGCTGATGGAGGAGGAGGCGCTATGGGGTCATGTGATCACCAAAGAGATGGACAGATACATGATAGATGTGTCTGATAATTGTGAAGACGTGCAGAATGAGAAATACGTCTCTGGGACCATGTACCTGTACAGGAAGTCACTGAACTAGTCGCTCTCTACCTGAGTCCATTCGTTCACTGGCCAGTACTTTGACCTCTCACCTCCTCATCAACACTCATCAACGTTGTGTTTATTATGGGCTGGTGTGCTTCCCTCTGTTGGACGACACTGGAACACAATGTAATACATCTCTTTGTTCTTAGTGTCGTGAGTTGATGTAATGAGTAAAGCTCATATGAAAAACATTCAGTTATCGTAAACAAAAGGCTAAATATGAAGAATAAACTCATTAAAAGGAAAGACATAACCATGTGTCTTGTATTTGACTTGTTTTCATTTAAACTCTTGTGCATCAGGAGACGTTCTTCACCTCTCAGTCCAAAGACGTGCAGCTCAGCTGAGGACTCTGAAGTCACTGTTTGGGTCAACGGTAGTTTGTCTCTTTGGGAAGTTCTGACAATAATCTGATATGAATGTCAAGAAATGAATTACTTAATAAACAGTGGTGGAAGAAGTTTTAAGATATTTTACTTCAGTAAAAGTACCGACACCACAGTGGAAGTCAACAACTGGTCATCAAATATTTTTGATGAAATATCACGATTTAAGTTTAGATTTGTTTACGTTTCCTTACAGAAAGCGATCGTCACGCGTGATGCGTTCAAGGACCATCGGACATTTAACATAAAATCTCAGGGTGATTTCAGTTTTTTCTTAGTTTCTGATGACGTTGAACGTAAATGTTGACTTTCAAACCAGCCGGCAGCTTGTGGGACTTTAATTCATCTCCATTAACAGCTGAGGGGTTTGTTTTTATTTTTTCATATGAGGCATTCAGGAACACATGACGGCGTCCGACGTCTCTGGGTTCAGTCAAACACACGGTGGCGCTAAAAGCAGGCTGACTGTGAGTCACTGTGTTTCATGTACTGTAGCATCATGTGTGTGTACTTTTACTACATGCATAAATGTACTCGCGGGTGCAGAATGACCCAGTTCATGCATGACACACACACACACACACACACAAACACACACACACACAAGCCTATTACCCATCAGCCCTTGGTGTGAGATGATCCCGTGTGTGTCAGCAGGATATTATTGTCGTACGGTTTGTCATAAATGTGAGCTGCAGGCGGGTCGCTGCTCCTGTAGTCGGGGGGCACCTGAAGAGAGATAACACACTTACACACTCCATGGTTGCCATGGTTTCTGCTGTAAAATATCATTACGCTGATGGACACACACACACATACACCAACACACACACACACACACACACACACACACACTCTGCGGGTTGTTGTTATAATCTGACATCATATAAAGAACCTTCTGAAGCCTGTCACTCATGTTGCCTGAGCCTTCACCTCTAGATCTATAGATCTGTACTGTGAGGGGACAGAGGTTCTGTGATACACCAGCAGAAGAAGGTGTAATCTGTTGTTAATACTCTGAACCAGTTATAATGTAGAATGTGATTTAAAAGCCGAAGCATCAGTAGTGATTGTAATCAAGTCTTCTATCAGAGCGTCTGAATCTTTAGGCCATAACAAGCTCCTGGTTTTGGATAAAACTAGATTCAAACTATATTTCAAAGTGTTCGATATTTGTCCACGTTGTTTTGCATAATAATGTGACTGATAACTTGTGCTGACTCTTTAGCTTCATGAAACTTAAAATACATGTGTGCTCCTACTTAAATGCCGGGTTTTTACTTGTAACAGAGTATTTGTACACTGTGGTATCTCTACTTCTATAGAAGTAAAAAGACCAGAGTACGTCTCTCCACGCTGTTCTCTCTGGAGCCATTTATTCATTTTAACAATATTTTCCACCTGACTACAAATGAAATGTTTATGAAGAATGTAAAGTGTTCAGTCCACATGTGGATTCTGTTAACGGTATTTCTTGGTGTCTTGTCTCTACAGGAAGCTGACCGAGAAGAGAACTGAGGAGCCGCCATTTTGAAATAGTCAGCCTTTAGGTCCCGAATGTAAGCGATGAATTCAGCGAGTTCAACTGCAGGTTAATGGATGCTCCTCCGTCTGGATTCACGCTGGATTAATCCTGAACGGCTGAAGGTCAATCAGCTCTTTTTTATCCAATCGACCGGAGAGCAGGGAGGACGGAGCCCGTCGGCCAATCAGCATCCAGCACCACCGGTCACCAGAGGGGTCGCTGCCAATCCTGAAGCAGGATGACGGCGAGTTGTTGGAGGCGGAGCTGCACGGTGAGAACAACTGATCATCACATACCTCATGTATTTATATCTCCACATACTTTATACAGACTTGTACTTAACTGGAGTATTTCTTCTACTCCACTATATCTCAGAAGTAGACTGAACTACATTTATCTGAAGGTCAAGTCTCGTCCATATACGGTCACTTCCTGTTCACATTGAACTCTGCTTGTCCTTCGGTCCCAGACAGACTTTATGTTTGGATTCATGTGATCAGAACTTCCTGACGTCTGAGTTCAGATCAGCTCACCGGACAGTAGAGTTACACTCAATGAATCTCATCCATTCAATAAGCACAGTTCTGATGTGTCTCTGGGTTAACACAGCCCGTCATGCTCTCTGTCACTGAATGCAACGAGCAGCCAGCGAGGCAACACTAATGAAACAAGCAGCTGATCTACAGCAGAAAAAGCTCTCCGGAGGATTTCTGAGTCCGAGCAACTTAATCCAGTGTTTATCTAGAACATCCTCCCGGAGCTGTCGGGCCATAAGCCATGAATCCCATTAAAACGAGTGTCACTTCTGACGGAGAGTTTAAAATGAGAGAATACACTTGTGAACTTTTTCTTATCGTCCTCTAATCCTGTCTGGTAGAAATAAGTTCTGAGGTGTTTCCATTATTTTGTCCACCCTATTTATATCAATGAGGGCTGAATAACGGAAACTACATCCTCCAAAGAATGACCAGAAAGTTGAATGACATGTTTAAACCGACAAAGGCCTCAAGTATCATGGAAACAAAATACTCAAGGTACTTGTACCTTTGAGGTACTTTGAAGAAACTCACAGTATTTTAGGAAGTAGTTAAAGTTAATTCAGTAGTTTCCTGTTCAAACTTTTTATCGTCTGAATTGACAACACATCTGTGGAATGAAACCAGGTTTTCATGGCGGACCTTCAGAGACTCCTGGAGTTCCCTGGAGGCCTCTTGAAATGCCGGACCCCCTC
>JAFEUB010001435.1:442500-445000 GCA_024529925.1 Ophthalmolycus amberensis | reverse complement strand
GGACTGATGTTTTAAAGCCTCGATTCGCCATCGCCATCTTGGATTTCTTCAACTAAGTAGTTTAGTTGTCTCAACCTAAGTAAGTAGTTTATTTGTCTCAACCTAACTAAGTAGTGTAATTGTCGCAACCAGCTAAGTAGTGTAGTTTTCTCAACCTAAGTAGTGTTGTTGTCTCAACCGAACTAAGTAGTTTATTTGTCTCAACCTAACTAAGTAGTTTAGTTGTCTCAACCTAACTAAGTAGTGTAGTTTTCTCAACCGAACTAAGTAGTGTTGTTGTCTCAACCTAACTAAGTAGTGTTGTTGCCTCAACCTAAGTAGTGTTGTTGTCTCAACCGAACTAAGTAGTTTATTTGTCTCAACCTAACTAAGTAGTTTAGTTGTCTCAACCTAACTAAGTAGTGTAGTTTTCTCAACCGAACTAAGTAGTGTTGTTGTCTCAACCTAACTAAGTAGTTTTGTTGTCTCAACCTAACTCAGTAGTTTCCTGTGAAGACAGACATTTATTTTGAAAAGACTGCGTTCATGTAACGAGGTGAAATGGACACATGTTGCTGGACTTTTGTAGGAAAAAATTGAAATGAACACATGAATGTATTAATAATTACAATAAAATAATATAATTAATATCACTCAGCATAATTAATCATTTTGTTCCTTTAGGTATAATTTTACTATTGATAGATACTATTGAAATTTGATGTTAATACTTTTATACTTTTACATCAGTAAGATTTTGAATGCAAAAATTTTACTTCGAACCGAGTATTTGTACCCTGTGGTATTAGCACTTTTACTGAAGTAAAATATCTTCGTACTTCTTCCACCTGTTGGAGACGCAAAAGATTCAATCAGAGATTTCTGGGTGTTGTATAAATGTGTAAGATCTAAAGCAGCCGGCTGTCTAAACTAAACCAGCAGTGGAGCTAAACATGTAAACATGGAGAGAAATCATGAGCAGGAATCAGCATCAGGATATTTTTATTAAAGAATGACGAGATAAATCCAGAGCTGCGCTCATGTGACTCCAGTCATAGCTCAGCCTGTGTTCCATATCAACAGAAATGAAAGCATTAATGTTCCTGAGAACAGAAACACCTCCATCAGTTTGACTTCCCGCTCAGTTATTCGAGCTGACGGTGACGATGAAGAGGAGCGGCAGAGTTTGTTGTCGCAGCAGATGAAAGATAATATGTATTGTTGGCTCAGTGGTTGTGTGTGGAGAGGAGCTTTGCTTTGCTGGCGTGGCGTCGTAGCGTGAGCCTCCACAGACGTTCTAAACTCAGAGCAGGAACAAAGCCGCTTCTACTCAAAGTGCTGTTCGCTGCTTTATTCTGTGAAGCTCCAGAAGGAGCACAAACAAAACCAACTGAAGAATTATGAAGACGAGTGCAACCGAGAAAACACCACAAACCAACCTCCGCAATGCAGAGAACGTATAATAACTAACCTCTCATATTCATAAACTACTTTATCACCTTCATACAAACCTGTCGAGAAAGAAGTCAAGTATGAAATGTATAATAAAGAAACAAAGGCTGAACATGCTGTAGACCAGGGCTCTCAAACTCATTTTCACTCCGGGCCACATCAGCATCATGGTCGCCCACAAAGGGCCGGTTGTAAATGTAACGACTCGTAACATATTGTTCAATAACTCTCTGCATTCACAGTTTAAAGTAGTCTTCAATGTACTCACAAGACATTTCCATGTTAAATGTACAGTAAGCCAAAGAGCTGCTTCTAACTGTTTAAGTATCTCATAATTTTGACTTTCAATCTCATCTTTTTGACTTTCAATCTCAGAATTATGACTTTCTATTATAGTTATGACTTTCTATCTAATAACTTCGACTTTCTATCTCATAATTTCGACTATGGGGATATTTTTATTATTATTAGTCTAACTTAAAAAAAAAAAAAAAAAGATTTTTTTTTTTTTGCTGGCGGATTCGCGGGCCACATAAAATGACGTGGCGGGCCGGATTCGGCCCGCGGGCCGGGAGTTTGAGACCCCTGCTGTAAACTATTACATTTAGCTGATACATATTTACTCACGTGTAGATTGTTAACACTTCCTGTTTCTAAAACATCTCAAAGTAATTGTCCGTCTTTGTAGAAGGTTGATCGTGTGTCAGTGAGCTGTCACGTTAAAGCTCCTTCACACCATGAAGCTGCTCCTGCCTCCAAACACCAGGAGAACTCAGAACACTCACGCTTCACACTCAAACTAAAATGTGAATTTCATTATTCATATTAATTATGGATGAATCTGTCCATGTGTGTTGTTTACTATCAGTCAAACTAAATGCAGCGTCTCTAACAGTGAACACAGATGATTGGACGAGCAGCTTGTTCTTATTTTAAATTGCTTATTTTACTAATTTTACTTCTTGCGTTTCTATTTCGCACTACTTATTTATTTATTTATTTATTTATATATTCTTACAATCTCTGGCACATGAATTTCCCTCTGGATTCATAAAGTTCATATCTTATT
>JAFEUB010001435.1:422500-437500 GCA_024529925.1 Ophthalmolycus amberensis | reverse complement strand
TGTCACCTGTAGAGGAGAAATGAAAGCAGTTGCACTGTCACCTGTAGAGGGAGAAATGAAAGCAGTTGAACTGTCACCTGTAGAGGGAGAAATGAAAGCAGTTGCACTGTCACCTGTAGAGGAGAAATGAAAGCAGTTGCACTGTCACCTGTAGAGGAGAAATGAAAGCAGTTGAACTGTCACCTGTAGAGGAGAAATGAAAGCAGTTGCACTGTCACCTGTAGAGGAGAAATGAAAGCAGTTGCACTGTCACCTGTAGAGGAGAAATGAAAGCAGTTGAACTGTCACCTGTAGAGGAGAAATGAAAGCAGTTGCACTGTCACCTGTAGAGGAGAAATGAAAGCAGTTCCACTGTCACCTGTAGAGGAGAAATGAAAGCAGTTGCACTGTCACCTGTAGAGGAGAAATGAAAGCAGGTGCACTGTCACCTGTAGAGGAGAAATGAAAGCAGTTGCACTGTCACCTGTAGAGGGAGAAATGAAAGCAGTTGAACTGTCACCTGTAGAGGGAGAAATGAAAGCAGTTGCACTGTCACCTGTAGAGGAGAAATGAAAGCAGTTGCACTGTCACCTGTAGAGGAGAAATGAAAGCAGTTGCACTGTCACCTGTAGAGGAGAAATGAAAGCAGTTGCACTGTCACCTGTTGAGGAGAAATGAAAGCAGTTGCACTGTCACCTGTAGAGGAGAAATGAAAGCAGTTGCACTGTCACCTGTAGAGGAGAAATGAAAGCAGTTGCACTGTCACCTGTAGAGGAGAAATGAAAGCAGTTGCACTGTCACCTGTTGAGGGAGAAATGAAAGCAGTTGAACTGTCACCTGTAGAGGGAGAAATGAAAGCAGTTGCACTGTCACCTGTAGAGGAGAAATGAAAGCAGTTGCACTGTCACCTGTAGAGGAGAAATGAAAGCAGTTGAACTGTTACCTGTAGAGGAGAAATGAAAGCAGTTGAACTGTTACCTGTAGAGGAGAAATGAAAGCAGTTGCACTGTCACCTGTAGAGGGAGAAATGAAAGCAGTTGCACTGTCACCTGTAGAGGGAGAAATGAAAGCAGTTGCACTGTCACCTGTAGAGGAGAAATGAAAGCAGTTGCACTGTCACCTGTAGAGGAGAAATGAAAGCAGTTGAACTGTCACCTGTAGAGGAGAAATGAAAGCAGTTGCACTGTCACCTGTAGAGGAGAAATGAAAGCAGTTGCACTGTCACCTGTAGAGGAGAAATGAAAGCAGTTGCACTGTCACCTGTAGAGGAGAAATGAAAGCAGTTGCACTGTCACCTGTAGAGGAGAAATGAAAGCAGTTGCACTGTCACCTGTTGAGGGAGAAATGAAAGCAGTTGAACTGTCACCTGTAGAGGGAGAAATGAAAGCAGTTGCACTGTCACCTGTAGAGGAGAAATGAAAGCAGTTGCACTGTCACCTGTAGAGGAGAAATGAAAGCAGTTGAACTGTTACCTGTAGAGGAGAAATGAAAGCAGTTGCACTGTCACCTGTAGAGGAGAAATGAAAAGCAGTTGAACTGTCACCTGTAGAGGGAGAAATGAAAGCAGTTGCACTGTCACCTGTAGAGGAGAAATGAAAGCAGTTGAACTGTCACCTGTAGAGGAGAAATGAAAGCAGTTGAACTGTCACCTGTAGAGGAGAAATGAAAGCAGTTGAACTGTCACCTGTAGAGGGAGAAATGAAAGCAGTTGCACTGTCACCTGTAGAGGAGAAATGAAAGCAGTTGAACTGTCACCTGTAGAGGAGAAATGAAAGCAGTTGCACTGTCACCTGTAGAGGAGAAATGAAAGCAGTTGCACTGTCACCTGTAGAGGAGAAATGAAAGCAGTTGCACTGTCACCTGTAGAGGAGAAATGAAAGCAGTTGCACTGTCACCTGTAGAGGAGAAATGAAAGCAGTTGAACTGTTACCTGTAGAGGAGAAATGAAAGCAGTTGCACTGTCACCTGTAGAGGAGAAATGAAAGCAGTTGAACCATCAGTTCAAGAAAGAGAAGAAATCAACTGCACTGTCGGTTAATGAGCCAAAGATAATCAGAGTGGAAATGTCAAAGTATTTGGATTGTTGATTAAAGAAGAAGAAGACAAAGCAGAGCTTAAGAACGGAGACGGACATTTTCAACAAACCTAAAAATACAAAAGTAAAGTCTTCCTGACTGAACTTCACCCTCGAGCTTCACCTGTCAGCGTCAATCAACATCTTCACCTGACGTCCTGCTTTTGTAGCCGGCATGCAAATGAAATGACCCTAAAAAGAATTCTGATCTCTTAATTAAGATCCGGAGCTCGTCATAATGAAATCGCCTGCAGACTCCACTGAGCTCTAATTAATGGAGGCAGAGCTGCTGATGCATCAAACCTCCACACTGTAAATATAGGATTTGTAGATAGAAATGTCAGATGTAATATTCTTTGTTTTGTCGGTTAACAGGAGACCCAGCGGAGCCCGAGGCCCCTCAGAGCCCTCGGGGCCCCGATGATCAACAGCAGCCTGCTGGAGACCAGAATCCAACCCCTGAGAGAGTGAGACTGAGAGGGGCTTTTATTTTGAAGATCCTCTCACAGTGATTCCTGTCCTCTGGTCCTGATTCTGCTGATTCATGACAGTGAAAACCTTGTATTGTGTCAAACGTAACCACTTCCTGGATTATGTTTCACATCATGAGTCCTGGTTTAGACGACAAACACACTTTGGTTAATGTTTGTTAAAAAGATAAACAGCTGTGAGAGTCTAAATACAACCGGAACAAAGTGAAATAAAGCTGGAATCACAACGAGCGTCCAAGTTACAACGTCCAGTTTCCTTTCAGTAAATGTTTTTTTAACTCAAAGACTGTTAGATACAGAAGCAACAGAGCAGTTTGTTGTCTTTTGCCTCATTCAGTTTGTTCAAATTAAAGCAACATTCAGCTCATTTTAGCTTCTGGATTCTTAATTATGAGAAGTATCTTCTCCCCGATTACAGTTGCAGTTTGAAACAGATGGAAAACCGACATCTTGGATTACGTCCGCTGCCATGGTTGTTGTTTTTTTGCAACCAGTGAACAGGAAGTGACCATATCTGGACTGAGGAGGAGTGACGTAGAGACGCCGTACACGTCTCTGGTAGAGACCTGTCAATCACTGTGTAGCCCCGCCCTAAAGCATACCCTGCTTTATGGTCTGTGTGACTCTAAATGGACCATAATGTACTAAATGAACATCATGCTGTGTTGAAGAAGACTTGAAACTAGAGATTGAGACCATAAACTCATGTTTACAATGTTTACTGAGGTAATAAATCAAGAGAGAAGTAGAGTCATTTTCTCAAAGACTTCTATACCACCAGAGGAGTCGCCCCCTGGTGGACACTAGAGAGAATGCAGCTTTAAGACATGAAGCTTTGACTTCACTTATAGAACCGGAGGTTGTCTCCTGGATCCCCGTTTATCTGCAGACGTCAACATAACTCTGGAGCACTCGTTTTAGGGAAACCTTCCATCTGCACTGGAGTATTTTGCACATTTGAGGAGCCCGACTCAGAAGGTTCAAGCTGACTCTAAGTTCTAAGCGTCACTGCTCCAGGATTTAACTGTTTCTCTGGAGAACTGTGGACACATGAAGAGGAGTTTGTGCTGGTCCAACAGACGAAGCCTAACTTTGACTTTGCACACTTGTTCTCCTTTGAGTGTGAGGAACCGGCTCAGACATAAGCTCCGTCTCGCACCGAGCGTCTGCGGAAGTTTAATTTAAAAAATAATCCAATTATTCCAAAGAAAACATGTTGCCTGAAGCTGCAGCGCGTCGCCGGATCAGCCTGTGATATGAACCAGATCCACTTTGTTTCAGCAGATTAAAATGAAAGAAAGCCGGGAAGAAAGAAAACAACACAAACAGAGAGCAGAGATACAACAACACAACACACAGATATATAACAACACAACACACAGATATTATAACAACACAACACACAGATATATAACAACACAACACACAGATATTATAACAACACAACACACAGATATTATAATAACACAACACACAGATATTATAATAACACAACACACAGATATTATAACAACACAACACACAGATATTATAATAACACAACACACAGATATTATAATAACACAACACACAGATATTATAATAACACAACACACAGATATTATAATAACACAACACACAGATATTATAATAACACAACACACAGATATTATAATAACACAACACACAGATATTATAATAACACAACACACAGATATTATAATAACACAACACACAGATATTATAACAACACAACACACAGATATTATAATAACACAACACACAGATATTATAATAACACAACACACAGATATTATAATAACACAACACACAGATATTATAATAACACAACACACAGATATTATAATAACACAACACACAGATATTATAATAACACAACACACAGATATTATAATAACACAACACACAGATATTATAACAACACAACACACAGATATATAATAACACAACACACAGATATTATAATAACACAACACACAGATATTATAATAACACAACACACAGATATTATAATAACACAACACACAGATATTATAATAACACAACACACAGATATTATAACAACACAACACACAGATATATAATAACACAACACACAGATATTATAATAACACAACACACAGATATTATAATAACACAACACACAGATATTATAACAACACAACACACAGATATATAATAACACAACACACAGATATTATAATAACACAACACACAGATATTATAACAACACAACACACAGATATTATAACAACACAACACACAGATATTATAACAACACAACACACAGATATTATAATAACACAACACACAGATATTATAATAACACAACACACAGACATTATAATAACACAACACACAGATATTATAATAACACAACACACAGATATTATAACAACACAACACACAGATATTATAACAACACAACACACAGATATTATAACAACACAACAGACAGATATTATAATAACACAACACACAGATATTATAACAACACAACACACAGATATTATAACAACACAACACACAGATATTATAACAACACAACACACAGATATTATAATAACACAACACACAGATATTATAATAACACAACACACAGATATTATAATAACACAACACACAGATATTATAATAACACAACACACAGATATTATAACAACACAACACACAGATATTATAACAACACAACACACAGATATTATAATAACACAACACACAGATATTATAATAACACAACACACAGATATTATAACAACACAACACACAGATATTATAACAACACAACACACAGATATTATAACAACACAACACACAGATATTATAATAACACAACACACAGATATTATAACAACACAACACACAGATATTATAATAACACAACACACAGATATTATAACAACACAACACACAGATATTATAACAACACAACACACAGATATTATAATAACACAACACACAGATATTATAACAACACAACACACAGATATTATAATAACACAACACACAGATATTATAATAACACAACACACAGATATTATAACAACACAACACACAGATATTATAACAACACAACACACAGATATTATAACAACACAACACACAGATATTATAACAACACAACACACAGATATTATAATAACACAACACACAGATATTATAATAACACAACACACAGATATTATAATAACACAACACACAGATATTATAATAACACAACACACAGATATTATAACAACACAACACACAGATATTATAACAACACAACACACAGATATTATAACAACACAACACACAGATATTATAACAACACAACACACAGATATTATAATAACACAACACACAGATATTATAATAACACAACACACAGATATTATAATAACACAACACACAGATATTATAATAACACAACACACAGATATTATAATAACACAACACACAGATATTATAACAACACAACACACAGATATTATAACAACACAACACACAGATATTATAACAACACAACACACAGATATTATAATAACACAACACACAGATATTATAATAACACAACACACAGATATTATAATAACACAACACACAGATATTATAATAACACAACACACAGATATTATAACAACACAACACACAGATATTATAACAACACAACACACAGATATTATAATAACACAACACACAGATATTATAATAACACAACACACAGATATTATAACAACACAACACACAGATATTATAACAACACAACACACAGATATTATAACAACACAACACACAGATATTATAATAACACAACACACAGATATTATAATAACACAACACACAGATATTATAACAACACAACACACAGATATTATAACAACACAACACACAGATATTATAACAACACAACACACAGATATTATAATAACACAACACACAGATATTATAACAACACAACACACAGATATTATAATAACACAACACACAGATATTATAACAACACAACACACAGATATTATAACAACACAACACACAGATATTATAATAACACAACACACAGATATTATAACAACACAACACACAGATATTATAATAACACAACACACAGATATTATAATAACACAACACACAGATATTATAACAACACAACACACAGATATTATAACAACACAACACACAGATATTATAACAACACAACACACAGATATTATAACAACACAACACACAGATATTATAATAACACAACACACAGATATTATAATAACACAACACACAGATATTATAATAACACAACACACAGATATTATAATAACACAACACACAGATATTATAACAACACAACACACAGATATTATAACAACACAACACACAGATATTATAACAACACAACACACAGATATTATAACAACACAACACACAGATATTATAATAACACAACACACAGATATTATAATAACACAACACACAGATATTATAATAACACAACACACAGATATTATAATAACACAACACACAGATATTATAATAACACAACACACAGATATTATAACAACACAACACACAGATATTATAACAACACAACACACAGATATTATAACAACACAACACACAGATATTATAATAACACAACACACAGATATTATAATAACACAACACACAGATATTATAATAACACAACACACAGATATTATAATAACACAACACACAGATATTATAACAACACAACACACAGATATTATAACAACACAACACACAGATATTATAATAACACAACACACAGATATTATAATAACACAACACACAGATATTATAACAACACAACACACAGATATTATAACAACACAACACACAGATATTATAACAACACAACACACAGATATTATAATAACACAACACACAGACATTATAATAACACAACACACAGATATATAATAACACAACACACAGATATTATAATAACACAACACACAGATATATAATAACACAACACACAGACATTATAATAACACAACACACAGACTATTATAATAACACAACACACAGATATATAATAACACAACACACAGATATTATAATAACACAACACACAGATATATAATAACACAACACACAGACATTATAATAACACAACACACAGACATTATAATAACACAACACACAGATATATAATAACACAACACACAGATATATAATAACACAACACACAGATATATAATAACACAACACACAGATATATAATAACACAACACACAGATATTATAATAACACAACACACAGATATATAATAACACAACACACAGATATTATAATAACACAACACACAGATATTATAATAACACAACACACAGATATTATAACAACACAACACACAGATATATAATAACACAACACACAGATATTATAACAACACAACACACAGATATTATAATAACACAACACACAGATATTATAATAACACAACACACAGATATTATAATAACACAACACACAGATATTATAATAACACAACACACAGATATTATAATAACACAACACACAGATATTATAATAACACAACACACAGATATTATAATAACACAACACACAGATATATAATAACACAACACACAGATATATAATAACACAACACACAGATATTATAATAACACAACACACAGATATTATAATAACACAACACACAGATATATAATAACACAACACACAGATATTATAATAACACAACACACAGATATTATAATAACACAACACACAGATATTATAATAACACAACACACAGATATATAATAACACAACACACAGATATTATAACAACACAACACACAGATATTATAATAACACAACACACAGATATTATAATAACACAACACACAGATATTATAATAACACAACACACAGATATTATAATAACACAACACACAGATATTATAACAACACAACACACAGATATTATAACAACACAACACACAGATATTATAATAACACAACACACAGATATATAATAACACAACACACAGATATTATAACAACACAACACACAGATATTATAATAACACAACACACAGATATTATAATAACACAACACACAGATATTATAACAACACAACACACAGATATTATAATAACACAACACACAGATATTATAATAACACAACACACAGATATTATAATAACACAACACACAGATATTATAATAACACAACACACAGATATTATAATAACACAACACACAGATATTATAACAACACAACACACAGATATTATAACAACACAACACACAGATATTATAATAACACAACACACAGATATTATAATAACACAACACACAGATATTATAACAACACAACACACAGATATTATAACAACACAACACACAGATATTATAACAACACAACACACAGATATTATAATAACACAACACACAGATATTATAATAACACAACACACAGACATTATAATAACACAACACACAGATATTATAATAACACAACACACAGATATTATAATAACACAACACACAGATATTATAATAACACAACACACAGATATTATAATAACACAACACACAGATATTATAATAACACAACACACAGATATTATAACAACACAACACACAGATATTATAATAACACAACACACAGATATTATAATAACACAACACACAGATATTATAACAACACAACACACAGATATTATAATAACACAACAGACAGATATTATAATAACACAACACACAGATATATAATAACACAACACACAGATATTATAATAACACAACACACAGATATTATAATAACACAACACACAGATATATAATAACACAACACACAGATATTATAATAACACAACACACAGATATTATAATAACACAACACACAGATATTATAACAACACAACACACAGATATTATAATAACACAACACACAGATATTATAATAACACAACACACAGATATTATAACAACACAACACACAGATATTATAATAACACAACACACAGATATTATAATAACACAACACACAGATATTATAATAACACAACATTTACTCAGACAGGAGAACGTCTCTCACCTGAACATTCATCAGAAGACACGAAGAGGCTGTAACCTTCCTAATAATCACACAGGAGACCAATGGACTTCTTCTGTGGTGTTTTAATGGCAACTACCAGCTATATACTGTGTATATGTTATGTATATATATATATATATATATATATATATATATGTCTGGAAGCTTCTTCTTCTGCATCAAGGATCAACCTTCAGTCCCTGGAGGACTCAAAGACAAGAGGAGCAGGACTCTGTCTGTCAGGAAGAGAAGAAGAAACAGAGTCAAACACCTGAGACGGGCTCTGACACCAACAGGAAGGAAGTCAGACGTCCTGAGCTCAGTACTGCATCACGAGTACTTCTACTGTTGGAATATTGTGATGCTGTACTTTTACTTCAGTAATACATCTGAAGGCAGAGTATTTGTACACTGTGGTATTACTACTTTTACAGAAGTAAAAGTTCTGAGCTGGTCCTCGTCGGACAGTTTCAGTCTCTGACGGATCAAGAAGTCGTCTCACGGATTCTTCTGCTGCTTGTTGTCTGACAGCTGACCGCCCGACTGAACAGAGAAGAAGAAGGAGAAGGAGGAGGAGGAGGAGGACGAGGAGGAGGACGAGGAGGAGAAGAAGAAGAAGAAGAAGAAGAAGAAGAAGAAGAAGAAGAAGAAGAAGAAGAAGAAGAAGAAGAAGAAGAGGTCAGCAAACATGAGTCAGAGCTCAGATCAGCTTTAGATTGTCCAGCAGATAGTCAGCTGGTCACCAGGAGGCTCGACTTTAAACAGCCGGAACAAACTAACCGAGGTTTGATTTCACAAGGACGGGGGCACAACAATAATAATAACAATAATAATAATAATAATAATAATATATACATATATATACATATATATATAGAGAGATTTTGCTGGTCTCACACAAAACGTGTTTGGGCCATGACTCGAGAATGTTTATGCTCATTATGAAAGTCCAGCAACACGTTCACTTTTCCGCTTGTCACATGAATAATAAACTTCTGCTGATCTGCTGTTCTGCTGTTCTGATGTTCTGCTGTCCTGATGTCCTGCTGTTCTGCTGTTCTGCTGTTCTGATGTTCTGATGTTCTGCTGTTCTGATGTTCTGCTGTTCTGTTGTTCTGTTGTTCTGATGTTCTGCTGTCCTGATGATCTGCTGTTCTGCTGTCCTGCTGTTCTGCTGTTCTGCTGTTCTGCTGTTCTGCTGTCCTGCTGTTCTGCTGTTCTGCTGTTCTGATGTTCTGCTGTTCTGCTGTTCTGCTGTCCTGCTGTTCTGCTGTTCTGCTGTTCTGATGTTCTGCTGTTCTGATGTTCTGCTGTTCTGCTGTTCTGATGTTCTGCTGTTCTGCTGTTCTGCTGTCCTGCTGTTCTGCTGTTCTGCTGTTCTGATGTTCTGCTGTTCTGATGTTCTGATGTTCTGCTGTTCTGTTGTTCTGTTGTTCTGTTGTTCTGATGTTCTGCTGTCCTGATGATCTGCTGTTCTGCTGTCCTGCTGTTCTGCTGTTCTGCTGTTCTGATGTTCTGCTGTTCTGATGTTCTGCTGTTCTGCCGTTCTGATGTTCTGCCGTCCTGATGTTCTGCTGTCCTGCCGTTCTGCCGTTCTGCCGTCCTGCTGTTCTGCAGTTCTGCTGTCCTGATGTTCTGCTGTTCTGCTGTCCTGCTGTTCTGCTGTCCTGCTGTTCTGATGTTCTGCTGTTCTGCTGGATCTGCAGCTGTTTCCGTCTTTAAAACAGCTGCAGAGATGACAGAGCTTCTTAACTGCAGCTTCCTGCTGATCTCAGGTGTCTGAAGGTCACTTCTGTGTTTTGTGCCGTCGCTCCGAGCGATCGTGATCTTTGTTTCATGTGTTAAACGATGAGACGTCGGGAGAGATCTTCTCTCTGTGCATTCACATATTGAGAAAGTAGTCTGAGCGCGCAGGTTGCAAGTGTTGTGATGTGAAATGAATTCATGAAAACAGCCTCACAACAACAACAACAACAGATCAAAGACCAGCGTCTCAGGCTTGTGTCTTGATCCCGTCAGATGTAGTCTAAATGTCATTTCTATCTTTAAATGGGAGACACTTCAGGTGAAAACATTGATTTTCATACACTGGTCGATGTTTCTTCCATAACTCGTCTTCTTTTAGACTGAAGCAAATAAAACATTAATTTTATTATTTTGTCTGTTTGTTTCTCCTAAATTCACCAAAAGTCACCATTACATAATGCCTCATTTGCATATTCAAACATAACATTTCAGTAAACTTGTAATACAATAATAATCTTCTTAATGTGAGTGATGAAGTGGTGAAGTTTCATGGTGATATCTATGAGTTCATGTTGTGACTCTATTCACCTGTAGAGTCTTAATGTGAGTGATGAAGTGGTGAATATTCACCTGTAGAGTCTCTTAATGTGAGTGATGAAGTGGTGAATATTCACCTGTAGAGTCTTCTTAATGTGAGTGATGAAGTGGTGAATATTCACCTGTAGAGTCTCTTGAATGTGAGTGATGAAGTGGTGAATATTCACCTGTAGAGTCTCTTAATGTGAGTGATGAAGTGGTGAATATTCACCTGTATAGTCTCTTAATGTGAGTGATGAAGTGGTGAATATTCACCTGTAGAGTCTCTTAATGTGAGTGATGAAGTGGTGAATATTCACCTGTAGAGTCTCTTAATGTGAGTGATGAAGTGGTGAATATTCACCTGTAGAGTCTCTTAATGTGAGTGATGAAGTGGTGAATATTCACCTGTAGAGTCTTCTTAATGTGAGTGATGAAGTGGTGAATATTCACCTGTAGAGTCTTCTTAATGTGAGTGATGAAGTGGTGAATATTCACCTGTAGAGTCTCTTAATGTGAGTGATGAAGTGGTGAATATTCACCTGTAGAGTCTCTTAATGTGAGTGATGAAGTGGTGAATATTCACCTGTAGAGTCTCTTAATGTGAGTGATGAAGTGGTGAATATTCACCTGTAGAGTCTTCTTAATGTGAGTGATGAAGTGGTGAATATTCACCTGTAGAGTCTAAATGTGAGTGATGAAGTGATGAATATTCACCTGTAGAGTCTTAATGTGAGTGATGAAGTGGTGAATATTCACCTGTAGAGTCTCTTAATGTGAGTGATGAAGTGGTGAATATTCACCTGTAGAGTCTTCTTAATGTGAGTGATGAAGTGGTGAATATTCACCTGTAGAGTCTCTTGATGTGAGTGATGAAGTGGTGAATATTCACCTGTAGAGTCTCTTAATGTGAGTGATGAAGTGGTGAATATTCACCTGTATAGTCTCTTAATGTGAGTGATGAAGTGGTGAATATTCACCTGTAGAGTCTCTTAATGTGAGTGATGAAGTGGTGAATATTCACCTGTAGAGTCTCTTAATGTGAGTGATGAAGTGGTGAATATTCACCTGTAGAGTCTCTTAATGTGAGTGATGAAGTGGTGAATATTCACCTGTAGAGTCTTCTTAATGTGAGTGATGAAGTGGTGAATATTCACCTGTAGAGTCTTCTTAATGTGAGTGATGAAGTGGTGAATATTCACCTGTAGAGTCTCTTAATGTGAGTGATGAAGTGGTGAATATTCACCTGTAGAGTCTCTTAATGTGAGTGATGAAGTGGTGAATATTCACCTGTAGAGTCTCTTAATGTGAGTGATGAAGTGGTGAATATTCACCTGTAGAGTCTTCTTAATGTGAGTGATGAAGTGGTGAATATTCACCTGTAGAGTCTAAATGTGAGTGATGAAGTGATGAATATTCACCTGTAGAGTCTTAATGTGAGTGATGAAGTGGTGAATATTCACCTGTAGAGTCTAAATGTGAGTGATGAAGTGATGAATATTCACCTGTAGAGTCTCTTAATGTGAGTGATGAAGTGGTGAATATTCACCTGTAGAGTCTCTTAATGTGAGTGATGAAGTGGTGAATATTCACCTGTAGAGTCTCTTAATGTGAGTGATGAAGTGGTGAATATTCATCTGTAGAGTCTCTTAATGTGAGTGATGAAGTGGTGAATATTCACCTGTAGAGTCTTCTTAATGTGAGTGATGAAGTGGTGAATATTCACCTGTAGAGTCTAAATGTGAGTGATGAAGTGATGAATATTCACCTGTAGAGTCTTAATGTGAGTGATGAAGTGGTGAATATTCACCTGTAGAGTCTAAATGTGAGTGATGAAGTGGTGAATATTCACCTGTAGAGTCTTAATGTGAGTGATGAAGTGGTGAATATTCACCTGTAGAGTCTAAATGTCTGTAATGTAACTAAACGTCTCTTTAGGACGTTTCCTCTCAATGAGTTTGTTCTCAGACTCTGATGATAAATCTCCTCTTCAGCAGTTCTTACATTCACCAAACTTCACTCGTTCATTCCTCTCTGTGTGCTGAAGGTTCACACATCACTCACACACTCATTCATACATTGATTAATAACAACATGGTGAGAACAGATTTTAATGTCTGTTGACAGTATTTTATGACTTATTGAGTGATATAAACAGATATAAATGTAAAAACCTTTGACTCTAATATGTCAACAACATGAAACCAAAGTGACCCTTCAATGGGCTGATAACGTTGGAAGCGAGTGATTCATATTTAATAACTCATGTCTCAGAGAGAAGTGTCCTCTGACCCTGAAACCAGAAGAGCAGATTCATTTGAATCAGGATGTGAAGCTCAGCTCAAACAATGAGGCTTTCTTCTGTAATTATCTTCCAGCTGGAGGATTCCTCCGAGGACGAGCTCCGGCCCTGGAGAGGATGAAACCTCCCAGAAAGAGAGCCGGACCACGACACGACAAGGACTCCTCATTAGTTCTGTCATACGCCGGCTCACAGAAAAGACTTCCTGGATTCAAAGGACTTCAAACCTTTAGTGAATACTGGATGAATCTAATCATCTCCAACACGAACACTGAAACTAAAGTTCAGCTGATATTCAGACAGTGCTAACCCGAGACTACACTTCTGTTAAGTCTGAAGAAGAGGATCTTAGAAGATCTACTTTTATTGTGAAACTGAAACAGGAAGCTTTTCCTGTTTGAATCATAGGCTGTTTATAAGAAGTGGTCGTAGTCATGGTGACATCTCTCGTTGGTTTGTGGACGTGTTGAAGCCTCCAGTTCCGCATTTTGTCCGTCGCCATCTTGTTGTTTTTGCAACCAGTGAACAGGAAGTGACCATATCTGGACTGAGGAGGAGTGACGTAGAGACGCCGTATACGTCTCTGGTAGAGACCTGTCAATCACTGTGTAGCCCCGCCCTAAAGCATCCCCTGCTTTATGGTCTGTGTGACTCTAAATGGACCATAATGTACTAAATGAACATCATGCTGTGTTGAAGAAGACTTGAAACTAGAGATTGAGACCATAAACTCATGTTTACAATGTTTACTGAGGTAATAAATCAAGAGAGAAGTAGACTCAT